>CM053791.1:253237793-253837793 GCA_028749045.1 Cupressus sempervirens | reverse complement strand
TAGCATCAGAATGTGAATTGAAAATCCTGTAAAAATAAATGCATAAGCTATAGAAAAATACATAACATCTGAATCTCCTGAGTTAGAAATTGTTTCATGCCTATTGAGCTTGAAACACATTCTATTCGCTACTGGTTTAATTCCCCTCTTGATTTTGAAATTTGAAGAACATTATTATTTACTTTTTCAACAAGGATGTAGTTAATGTTGGCTGATTAAGTACATTTTCACCTCTATATCGATCTCTATATTGTATTAATCAACTTGTTGGTGATAACCATGTTTAGGACAACAGCAAAGTTTTCCTTCCTAGAACAATGCAGGTGGTGTGATGTCTTTCTGCTTATATCACAAATAGAATATTCCATTGTGTACTTGTACTATGTTATTGTTGACAATGAGAAGAAAAAATATGCCCACATGGATGAGATTCAAAAATGTTTTCGAGGTTATTCATTGCCACTACTGATTGCTTTGGTCTTGTACAGCTAGTAATTTATTTTGCAGTTTATTGCAACTGACATAATACATGTAGGTGTATGATGTCAGCATGCTGACACATTTGATCTATCCATTTCCACAGACTCAACATTGGAGCCATTTGAGGAGGCCTGGTAATTATACATTTAATCTTTATATATTTCCTAACATCTAGGTTTACAGATGCCTCACATTTAGAAATTAATATTACAGGGTATATTCAAATTCATGAAGGACGAGTCCACTTGCTTAACTTTGGAGAACGATCATATATATTGATATCTAAAAATAATAACTTATTCTTGATGGTGGTATGTGGGACCAGAGTTGTCATATTCCAAAGATTATCTAAGTGTTTTATGCAATAGGTTGCATAACATGTAGTCTTTTCATTCTGCCTAACAGAAAGATTCCTAATGATAGGTGTGGAAAAGTTTTATTATTCTTTCTGATGAAATTATTAGCAACAGTACCTTTTATTGCAATGCTTAGGTCAATGGGCTGATTTTTAACTGATCTATTTTCTGTAGCTATGATTTTTATAGGTTTTTGTATGATCGGGTTGGGCCAGGAGATCATTTATAATTACCTTCTGGCAAAATTCCTGCACATTTTCTTGTAATGCTCATATACAAGTGAGCTCTTGTCCAATATATAAATGTTCAATTAGATTGTCACATCCTAAGGTAAAACTACTCCATATATAATAATTAGTCACATCTTTAAACTATGCCAATGCTTGCTTGTTTTTTGAACGATGAAGTGCCACTTGTACGGTTTTTCTTATTTCTCTGGATCTGAGTTGACAGTTAGCACTTGAGAATCTTGGATGAGCTATAATTGACAAGGTTCATACTTCTAAGATTACTGATGGAATTGACAAGCACTTTTTTTGATGACATAGATAATTGTAATAATGATTAAAAATGATAACAAAAGACATGTGACAGAAGAGGAAAACCGCTGAGTGGAGATTTAAGCTAGTTAGAAGAGAAATTTACATTTGAGGAGATTTTCCAATTAGAAAAGATAATGGTCACATATGCAACATTTACAAGAACAATGGATTTGTCATATCTAGTTAACTAGCCTCTTACTTTTGCTTTGAAAGCAGTAGTTGGTTGTTGACATAGCAAACTGGCTTGCTATTTTCAATTATTTAAAATTCTTTTTGAGAGACGTCATCTGTTAACAAAGAAAAGGGCCACTCTTTCTATTTTTTGAAATTTAAAGTAACTTAAAAATGACTGCCTTATCCACAGTGGGATACTCATGGCCTCTTGTTTTGCGGACTCCCAAATTTGTCTGTGTACCTAGCATAGTAGTCATTATTCATCTGAGTTCCTCTCATTCCCTCACTTTCTTGATTAGGTGGCCAGAACAAGCTGATTGTGAGGAACTCCCATGACACAGCAACACATGCTGTGATTTAATTCCAATTCTGCTGCATAATGTCTTCAAGCTGATGCTATTTATATTCAGTGATGAGGATTTCCTGTGTGATGACACAGCAACACATGCTGTGACTTAATACCAATTCTGCTGCATAATGTCTACAAGCTGATGCCATTTATATTCAGTGATGAGGATTTCCTGTGTGACAAAGTAAACTTCTTCACTAGCGGGTCAAGAGACTTTGAGGAGACAATCTTGCTAAATCAGCTAGTTATTCTTTTGTTCCTGGATGTAGGTGATAATAAAGAAATACATTCTAGGAATTTCAAATAAATATGATTACTTATGTTGCTGCTCACTGAAGTTGATGGAGATTCTTTTCCATGACAGAAATAGCTGTTTTTCCCATTTCTACATCTTCCATGTCTCTCTATATTGTTGCTCATGCATCCACATAAATTACATTATTATATTTTTGATAGGCAAAAGCAGCTGAAGGGCTGCACCCAATTTTTTAACTGCAGAAAATATTACAGAGAGTATGATGCATATTAGGGGCACCACAATAACCTCAATTTTCTACTGCCTCGAACCCCAAAACATCCAGCTACAATATTGACAGTTAGTTATCTACCACCGTAAGCCTCCAAGAGACAAAATTTGAGGACAAAGGCTACACTATAAAGACGATACCACCCGAGTTTGCAGACTCCTCACACAAAATGGAGAAATTTGCTATACATATCAGTAATACCCAGAACCCCAATCTAATCACCCATGAAGATAACACTGGATTTTCTATATTTAACTAGAGAGCCTGGCTTTGAGAATACGGTCAGCATCACGATCCATGTGGTCCTTTTGGGAATCAGGTGTCCCCTAAGAGTCCAAGGAATCCTTTAAAGTGCGCTTACTACCAGTCAAACCCTCCTCTTTGATATAACTTCGCAACCAACCATCTTTCTCTTCTTTTTTTTGGTCAAGCATGAGCTTCAGATCGGAAACACTATGATTCACCAGCTGACTACGCAGAGGAGCCACTGAAGGGTCAGGATAATGGACAATTGGATATTTGGGCACCTCCCTCTAATGCCTATGCACAATATAGAAATCTCTAGGCTGTGGAATGCCCAGATTTCTTAGTTATTGTATTTGCATCTTGGAGGTGCAAATTTGGTTTGGATGTGCCCTCCGGATGCGTCCTGGATGCATATCCAGGACTGCGGATGCTCTCGGATTTGCAACAAGCACATCCCCAGGTCTGGATGTGCATCCTGGATGCATCCAGAGTGCATCTACAGGCCTGTCACAAAAAGTGACTTCAAATATTATTAAAAAATGTTCTGTTTTCTGTTTTTTTCTTTGGTCGATTATGAAGTATCATACTATCAAATGGTTTATAATTCTGTATTTCCTTTGATTTTTTGTATGTATATGTATTATGTATACATATGTACCCATACCCCCCCAATCATTTTTGCACATACCCCACATACCTAGATCTTGTACCTGTACCCGTACCCATACTGGTAAGTTGGCTAGATTCTCATCGATGTTCTCTAGGACACCGTCCAACTTGCCCAACTGCTTCCCATTCACAAATTTCTTGCAAATCCTCCAAGTCATCTCTTTAGATTCAGTTGCATCTGGTACAGAAGCCAGAAACATTGCTGCTACATCCGACTTGACTTTGTGCTGATGGTTGGCCCAGAGATAGTCAGCCCAGCTTCACTCTAACAGCATGCAATACCAGGCAATGGTTCATCTTAAAAATACACTGGAGCCCACTGTTTGAGCACTCATGAAGGAATGCCATTTGTTGTCTTTGACCCTACAGTCAAATCAGCATACCCACTGCTGTCACAACCACACTTAACCAGCAGAAGACACAAAATACATAGGGCACAATCGCAGGAATGAACAGCCAAAAAGGGAAAGATGAGATTTCATTTTATAAAATCCCACATAATATCATGATGGTAACACCCCGAAATCCAAGGTCGCTAGCAATGCTTTGCTATTATGTAATTTGCCTGAGGTGAGGCCATCCAACTTGGTGACCAAATGCCCTTGTTCCATGTGAAACATGACCAAGCACAATGCAACATGAGTAAGGTACAAGGACCACATGGGAAACCTGTGGTAACCATCAAATCTCAGATCAATCATTCTCAAAAAACTCTTGATATGAAGGCACTAGCTCAGTTTTCCATACAGAAAAGGCATGCCATACACATGCCAGTAACCGTGGGAGTAATTGTCTGAAAGTTATTTCCCCCAAAAGATGACATCAGTCAAACAGAAAGAGAGCTTACGGTAATGCTTCTGATGCATTCTTGGCTAAACCATTCGCCACATTATTGCTTTCTCTATAAATGTGACTAATTTGAAAATCCGAGAATTTTTTGACAAGCCTCCATATGTTATCAACCCTTGTTTAGAGCTTCGAATTCAGTGTAGATCTCTATTTGATTATTGGTTGTGAGGAGACAATCGCCTTACAAATACAGTTTATCCAATCTAATTTGCTTCCTAGCTTCACCCCAATCAGTGGAACTCTGAGCTCAGCTAGCTTCATGATTTTGTCGCACGCAGCCAGCACCGCTTAAACCTGGATTGCCCCTTGAAGCACCAGCAAAGTTGATCTTAACCCACCCAACATCTGGCGCCTTCCAGCTCACATTGATCTTGGGATTCAAGGAAAGACCAACCTTTTCGGCCCCATTAACAGGGGTACGTACATTACATTATTATCAATCACCTTTCTTAGAATTTATGAGTAAGCTGAAGCTTCTTGTCATCCTTCTCATAGCTGTCTGGGTGCCAAGTGACAGCATATCAATGTGAAAAATTCACTTATTTCTACTATTGATAATTGTCTGTGTGCCTTATGGGAGCACATCGATGTGAAAATTCCACTTATTTCTACAATAGATTCTGCATGATTAAACCTGTGAGATGTGATACTGTCCCAATATGGATTTCAGGAAGGTATTAAATGCTATTTCATTCTCTTGCCTGATTTCTGATGTACTCCTCACATGGCTGAGCTAGAAGGGCGTGGCATATCGATGTGAAAATTCCACTTATTTCTACAATAGATTCTGCATGATTAAAACTGTGAGATGCGATACTGTCCCAATATGGATTTCAGGAAGGTATTAAATGCTATTTCATTCTCTTGCTTGATTTCTGATGTACTCCTCACATGACTGAGCTAGAAGGGCGTGGCCCAGTTGAGGAGTTGGAAAGGCATTGTTGGACAGTAAATTTGGCAACTCATCTTCAGCACGTTGCAACTGTTGAGCAGAGAAGCAGAAACATTGTAAATAGTACCTTTTAGTTAATTTGCTTCTCTCTCCTATCCTCAATGGCTTGCTGAATGGTTATTTTCTCTCATTAATGGCTCTGAATTCATTGCTGATTATATTTCAACTTCCTTTAAAGTCAAATGCTAATTCCTTGTGAGTGGATAAACTAATGGCATTAGCAAGTTGCTTGTAATTCTTGAATGTCGGTAGCTGTTGGCAGTGAAAAAGTTGATATTTTAATCGTATTTGATTTTCAGGTGGTTTTATGGCCATATGCTGGAGTACCTTGAGGGATATGTAGGGACTTGAGCATCAGCCATATGATTAGTGTAAATTATGGCCCTTTTAACATTGTATATCTCGATTATGTGAATAGTCCAATATGAATGCAAATCAACATGTCATTGTCTCTTGTAGTGATGTGTTTTGTGATGGTAGAGGTGGGTGCCATATAGTCTTTAATGTTGTCTTTTATGAGCTGACCGCTATGTAGGACCTGAGCCTTGATTTTTTCTTCTTGAATTTTTTGTGGATGAATTGAGTGTATGTCTAAGTGATGAATTGACTCAGCCTTTTTTTTTCTTCTTATATTTCTTGGTGATAAGTTGGGTGCAACAGGCCTGTGAAGTAGGTGTTTATGTAGGAAAGACATTGTTGGAGTTGATTGGTCCTCAGAACAAAACCCATCCAAGTGAGACACATAATCTGCACCTTATTTATCCTGCTGTGGTCTCTAAACATTGCAGACTGAAGAGGCATTCAATTTATGGTGGTTTCTGGAAGAGCAGTTTAAAGATGGATGAGCTGTTCGGTTCTTCATAACTTCGATTGTTGGAAAAGAATAGAACTGAATTGACATTTCATCCTTAGTGGCCTGTGGATTTTGCCAGGTAGCTGATTTTTTCAGGAAAACTCAGAAAGCTTAATGCTTTCACGATTTGTGATAAAATAGGATGGAAATAGATTTTCTTCACATTTGGGTGGTTGTGAAGATGCACTGATCTTCCAAATTGTTAGAGAAAACTGTAACTGTAATATGTTTTAGAGCCACAGGCATCAACTTATTATGCATAAGATTTGAACAGAACCTGGATCAACCACTTGTTTGAGTAGAATCAACGTCCATGAAGTATCTTCCACATTTCTTGTTTGGGAGTACTCTAAATGAGGTTGAACATTTTTGTCTTAGCACCTTATTGTTTTGAGATGTTCCTGTTTGCAATTTTTTTACTAATTCTACATATTCGTTTCTATATGAGAGAATTTCAGTAATGTTCACAATTTGTAATATTTTGGAAATAATCTCAGGTATATAAAATAAAAGCTTCTTCTATTTACTAAATTGTCATGGTAAATGTATGATCATTATTTTCCTAGTGACACCGATTATCTGTTGCTTCACATTTGATACATGGACTGAAAATGGCAACTTTGTTCTACCATAAATTTATTTCCAGCGACTGTTTCTCTTGTGCTTTGCATTTGATACGTAGAATCAAGATGTCCAGCTATTTTTAGGTTTAAATAGGTCGATGATTTAGCTAACTCATTTTCCTTTGTGGAAGAGATTACAGCTACTTAGCCTGAATCGCATGACACAAACGATTACTGAGTGATATTTATAGCCATCTATCAATTTGTTTTTTGCTTATACGTGGAATCAAGATATCCAGCTATGTTTAGCTTTAAACTGGTCAATGCTTTAGCCAACTCATTTTTCTTTGTTAAAGAGATTATGTATACTTAGCCTGAATCACAAACCTTTAGTGAGTGATATTATTATAGCCATCTATCACTTACATTTTTGTTCACATGTTAACGAATCCATTATCATGCACTAAATATTTAACCGGGTCTTATCTTTTGGTAATTTTGAAGAGGCAAATGGGGCTGGCATTAGGCTTCTACCCAAAAATCACTGGGCTAGCCTTGGAATTTCAGGCAGCCATAAATTATATTATTGGTTTCCATATTGTTTTGAAACTTTCCTCCTGCATGTGAACATGCGACGCGTAACAAGTGCCTAAACACAGGGTTTTGCCTCTAGTCCATGACCAATTAAGAGTTATTAGGGAAGAAGAAAGGTCTCAACAGATCATGACCAGGCAGTCTGCCGAGTCTAGGATATCACAATAAAAAACGTCATATATTCTAACTCAGCCAAACGTCCCTCTTTTTACAGTCTAGCTGGTCAACAGCATTAACCTTCACGGGCCAGTGCTGTATTTATTATTGTCTTGCTTCAGTTTTCCAACTAATGCTCATATGCTAATTATCTTGCATCAATTTTCCAACTATTGCTCATATTCTAAGCAATGCATCATATCGATCGAAGCATAACTCTTTAAAACATCCCAATTATACCCGTTTTTTGTGAATCAGTCCAGTGGATGATTTCCCCTTACCTCCCCAAAATCCTGTCTTTTAAGAAAATCATTGACTGCAATTTTCAACATTAGTTTTAGTTGTTTGATTCACATAAAATCTTATTTAAATCATATCTAATCAATCTCTCACTAACCTGTGAAACCGTCAAAAGCCCATGAAATGGCAAAATAATATGTGAATAAAAAGCAGTCGCATAATATTTGTTGATTGCGACTACAAATGGGAGCTCGCATGAATGTGCATAGAAGGTGCATTTAGTTTTTTTAAACTCGCAATGAGTTGGGAAGCGATGGATTTGGCTCAAAGGCAGGTAGTTTTTTGACGCAGCTCCAATGCAAATACATTTTTTAACGTCATACTGTATAAATAGAATTTACACAAAATTCAACCTACACATGATAGATGTTCAATAGAATTTTCAATGGGCACATCACAAGAATCCTTTTAATAGATAAATTACAATGTTAAAAAACTTAAATCTTTTTATTTTTGTTGGGGATTCCATCCAAAGAGAGTCTTTACTTTTATGATAGGTGAAAGGTCTATATACCAAAGTTATATTTTAGCTGTCTGTTCATGTTTTGTTTCATCTTTACCATGGTTTAATATCATTCTACATTAAGATGCAATAATTTATTTCTCTACTGTCAAAAATATCGTTAGACACGGTATAATTTTGTGTCTACTCCTTATCTTCATTGAGTGTTAAAGAAAAGTTTCAATGCACACATCAGAGGATCTTTCAAATTTAAATTAAGAAGATAAATAATGTTAAGTATTTTTTGAGATAAGGTTTTATTGCTATGAATAGGGGAATGCTCTATATTCTGAAGTTATATTTTAGTTTATTGTCTACCCTTCATATTTTACATCTACTCTATCTTGTTTTAATTTTTTGTGCCTACATGGTTAACTTGTTTTTGACATTAAAAGTAGTCCAAAAAATAAGGGGGCTGGCTTGAAGTACAATACTATGGATAAACCATTCATTCAGAACAAATGTCCAAAAATAAAACTACCAACACTTGACAATCCTTCACTGAATAATAAAAAATAGATTCCTCGAACCAGGAACACTAAACCAAAGATTATCTAATAGAGTATCTCAACTACTAGTAATGAAAACAAACTTAGTAGCAACCCGCATATTGTTTTTCCTTCTAAAAACCTTATAAACACATCGACTAAAACTATCAACAACATATCTAATGTAATCACTTGACCAAAAAATACACTAGTCTTAAGACTCATTGGCTAGATCAAGTAGTTAAAAGCTAGCAGATACAAGTAAACTCAAGTCTAGAGAATATAACATAAGGTAAAATAAAATAAAGGCCTAAACTTTGGCCTTTTCCTTCCCTTCTTCACTAGTAGGACTTGTTAGAGTGGGGTTTCCGTTGAACCAAAAGGCTGATTTGTCAATGCTTGATACAATCACTCAACTTATAATATACAGGAGGCTATTAAGCTCTTGTCACAAATCCCGAGGGGAGTGCTGAACATTTTTTCAACAATCTCCCCCTTAGCGTTACTCGAGTGTTTAAGGATTCGAACTTGTGACCAAGCTCTAATAGCACTTGTTAGAGTGAGATTGTCATTGCACCAAAATACCAAATTTGTCAATTCCCGACACAACCACTCAACTTATAATACACAAGAGGTGGTTAAGCCCCATGTCACAAATCGCGAGGGGAGCATTGACCATTTTTCCAACAGAACTTTGACCCAATCATCAACAAGGAAAGCATACAATTTCTTTGAATTGTCCATGCCAATGCCTTCCTCTTCATTTTCCCAGTGCAACAGTTGGAGAATGGTAGTAGTAGCATGGGTCACCTTCAAAGAAAAAACTTGGAGAGAGTAATAAAACTCTCATCAAAAGCAGTGAACTGGCCATGAGGGCTTCCATCTCCCGTTTAGTGCCCTTTACCAAACTAGACAACTCTTGGTAGCTTGTTCAATTTCCTTTAGCCACCTTTGACCTTTGAACTTGCATCACAGTAGGGCTAGCATAAAATATATTCTTATCATTTTTCTCCATCCTTATAGTGGAGGTAGTCGTCATTGGCAAGGTATACTTAGTTTTTCCAGGACAAGGAATAGCATTGGAGGTAAAGTCACACTATTCATAGTGAAGCTAGTAGACTAACTTTCTTCTTTTTCTTTATTTTAACTTCCTCTGAAGTAGAGCTATTTTCTTTCGTTCCCACTTTTGTGTCATCTTCCTCCTTTCCCATTCTCTTTGTTTCATTTCCCTCCTTCATTGGCTTCAGACCTCATCTCCTCTTTGTTAATCTCCAAATTTTAATAAGCCTTCTGTTTATGTCTAACCCTAGTTTTGGTCAATCTACCTGACCTCCTATGACTACCATCATTTTCATCTTCAGAATCAACTAGGTTAATTTCCACTTATTTTTCTATATTTTACTTTTGCTTGCTTTGGGTCCCATTCGACATCTTTTTGTGCTTTTTAGAATTACCAGAGGGGGTGGAAGAAGGGGAAGGTTGGGGAGTAGAGGCTACAAAACAACCCCCACCAGTACCGATAGGATTATATGGCCCCTAGTAATTTATTAAGGCAACACAACGGGGGGAGCAAGGGCCAAATAAAATTTATAGAGGCAAAGGATGAGACCTTGATGCAAAATAATGAAGCTTTTGCCTTTCTTCTATCCCTAACCATTAACACAACAGCGTCAAGATTATGGAAAAGAAAGAACAAAATAGAAGTTTCGTCATGGTGCCTAAAATGGTTCCAAAGAGGGAAATGGTAATAGTAACAAATGCCAAATCTACCTTCAAGAGTTAGATACTTCATGAGCACAAAACATACTTCATTCCAAGGGGATGGGAGGTCTTCATGACTTGAACTCACCTCTAAATCTCATAGGTTCATCTTTTTTGAAAAATATGTTCAGGCTTGTCTCATTAGTAATCTTCATAAGCTTATGCCACTTATGTCCCTTCATTCAAAAACCAGTAGCCATAGCAATAATCTCCTCATTCACATCAAATTAGATGCCATTGATGGTGACTAGTCTATCTGATCAAGAATCAACAAACTCAGACAAAACATTAACATCATACCTTGCCATGACCTCCATGAAAGGAACATACCCCCCTCATACAAAGCCATCCTTGTATATGGTTTTTTCGCATAGGCTTCAATCTTGGATGGCTCAATGTGCACCATGCCACAACCCATTTTAGAGTCTTGACCAAAATTCTCCAAAACTCTAGATTGCCAAATCTAGAAATGTTCTTACCCTCTCTTCTCTACCTTAGAAAAATAATTCTCGTGGGTTGCTCATTAATGAAGTTAAAAGAATCATTTGAGCTTCTATAATTGTAACAAGGAGTGCTAATAAAAAAAATTGTCCCTTAGATGGAAGGTTAACACATGTACTACCTTTATGCCATCACTTAGGTAACAAGTAGGCCTTCAAAGATCGTGCTTAATAAACCAAGCTGAAAGGGTAATGGGAGGGTTATTAATTCTCATATTGACAAAATCGCAAATAATCTCCTCCATCGCCCATCCATTAAATCTCATAATTATAGCATAGTACAAGTTCTGACTCCCCATCTCATCATTTGCAATAATCTCTTTGCGATTTAGATACAAATTCAAATCAATATTCTGCTTAAATGTAAGCAACATCCACATAAGCCAATAAAAAAAACCTTCCTAAAATTGTTCATCATTCCCTTGGTATGATATCTTATTCCCTTTCAACAAGGGCTCGAGCCTCAGTCAAAAGGGAGTCCATTTGCCTCCAACACCTTAAACTATGGACATGCAACCCAAACTTCATCAGAGTTTGCCACCACACTACCCTCCCTATAAGTGTGTTGTAAATCATAATTGTCCGACTTTGTGAGGAGGTTCCAAATATCTCCCATAATGCCATTTATTGACCACCCATACCCCATTTCACCGTTCCCACAATCACCATAGAGTTGCCTTCTATGCTAACATGCTTCCATCCTATGCTAACAATCAACTTTAGCACCCAAAAGAGCACCATGGCTTCCATCACATTGTTTGAAGTATTGCCCAAGTTGCTTGCATAAGCCATCAACTGATGACCAACTGAATCCTTAAAACACCTCCTCTCGCAATACATCCTTCGTTGCAACACCATCAAAGTTTAGTTTCAACTTGGGATGAACGGGGGGATTCCATTTAGTATTCCTCATAGCCAAGGATTTTGAAGTGTTATGCCTATGAAAGGACTTTGGGAGTTTCCAATTCATTGCTATCTTCTGTTCACTGATTGACAGAGGGACTTGGGGGTGTCTTCCACTTACTGTTTTCTAAATTCTCTTTCAATAGCTTAAACATAATATTAAACAACACTTCCTCCTTGGTCTCCACTTCACAATAGATTCGATTGTTCCTCTCTTTCCAAATTCCCAACAGACATGTACATGACTAACTTGTTATTGTGATAGTTGGTTGGTTGTTTGATTTAAACCATATTTTGCTCTATTTTTTTTTACAGTTGTAGCTTTGAAAAATTGATATTTGAAAAGAAATAATCCACATCCTGGCTAAATGACTTGAATTTAACTAATTCTAGGCTCTTTGCTATACAATCGCTTTTCTTGATGAATATGAGAATGTTGCATTGTCATTTTTTACAATCGCATTACTAGAAGTCAAGATATAATGTTATGTGTAGACCTTAATAATAATAATAATAATAATAATACGGAATGGAGTGTTAGTAGCATTTTGCTATCCACTTACGTCATAAAACAAGACTAGATGCTTACTCACATATCATTTTGTAATATATTTTATTGTTAGTATTAGAATATGAGAGGAAGTGCTTGCATTGGTTGCCATTGATGTCGAAACCTCCATGCTCACAATCTAGAGGTATTAGTTGGTGTTTGACATTTCTGAGCATGTCCATTAGATGTTGGTGATGAAGCAAGAGATTTTGGTTGTGCATAAGGTTCAAAATGAAGATATCTCATGTTCCTTGGTGCATCAAGTTCTTTAGAGGTGGATTGTTGTATCAACTACAACATACTGAGAGCAATATTCTGTCAAGAGTAACAATTATTTTGTGTATCCATCTTTTGGACTTAGTTGTAGTTCTTAGATGGCCTTGGCAAATGTAACATGAATTACAATATCTAAAGTGGAACCTATTTTTTATAGTATGTTATTAAGTTATATCCAAGATTTAGGATTGATCCTATGTATTAAATTTTAATAGTAATATCTATTGCACTGGTGATATCACATGCTTGGCGTAAGACCGACACATGTAAGATCAAGTATTGACATAAATAAAGAGCCATTGTATCCAAGGGCGTGTTTAGATAGAGTGTGTTGACGTAAGTAAGATTTTGTAATGCTTTGCTAGGGAACCCAAAAAAAATTAACCTAAAGTTTCACTAAGTTTGCTAAACATTTAAAAAAATAATAATAACATAACAACAACGGATATAAAATAGTGGAAACAATATTATACACATAAACACATACCATAAAATAGATTACAATTCTTAAGGGTCCATGACGTTGAATCACATTTAAGTTTAATTAATACTAAAACCAATATATAAGACATCCACATTAAAGAATAACAAGTACAAATCCATTTAAATAATATACAATTATCTTGAATGCCACTTGGCAATAATTAGAATGCACAATCATGCACTGTACATGTCACAGGGTATGAAAGGCTAAAAGGATATATGTTATAAAATAGATTACATCATCTCTTTAAGATCCATGAAATAAAATACAATACAATAGAAATACCATCCATCACAATACACAAAGATAGAATGAAAGTAAATGTAGAACAGGGAACTCCAGCCACGACATCGAACTTACAGATCTCAATTGTAAAAGTAGAAAACACTACTACCCGACCTTGTGGTAACCTAAAAAGGGTCCACTCCAACTATGCTGAGGAGATAGTCTCAAGTCCTAAACATGATAACAATGCCAAAAGTCAAAAGTAATATCCAGGTCAAGGGAAAATCCTGAGAGCATTCTAACTCAAGGTACCAAGACACATGTGACATTTAAACCTAGAGGCAAACAAATACAAGTAGGGAATCTACTATGCAAGTGGGCAAGTGCCATTGCATGAGCCAACTCTAAGGTTACCTGGCCAGTTTTTTAATACTCCAACCCTCGAGTGACTCTATGCAGCACTAGTATCCTTTTGTACTGACAAGGCATACTAACTAAGCAAGGTCGCAACCAAGCATCCTTGCTACTCTCATCCTAGTCTATACTAGCACTCAAGGCATGGGCAAGGAAAGACAAGAACTCTTATTAGTTCATTTTACTCTCATTTAGTGTAGTGTTATCACTTATTAAAATAACCTACAATGGGTTACTTGTCAGCCTCTTTAGGGCCTCAACCTCCATTGCAAGCCACTTCCCAACATCACATACATATAACCTACTCTAGGTTTTAACAAAAGTAGATAGATCTCAAAAGTCCACATACCATAAATTAGTT
Organism: Cupressus sempervirens; assembly: GCA_028749045.1. Classification (NCBI taxonomy): domain Eukaryota; kingdom Viridiplantae; phylum Streptophyta; class Pinopsida; order Cupressales; family Cupressaceae; genus Cupressus; species Cupressus sempervirens. The sequence goes on along the minus strand of CM053791.1, from coordinate 253,823,719 downwards.
CTTAAACAAGCAACTGACAAATACTGAAATCACTGATCAAAATACAATCATCACTAATACGATCACCCTAATAGGACTGATCCAATAAAGTATACATAATCCAAATCATGACAACATATGTAATCACCAAAACAATAACTCTCGGCCTCTGGTAGACATCTTGAAATTGGTCAATACTTTAAGTCAATCCCAAACCCAACACACAAGAAAACATACAACTTATAGTGCAGTTTCATAGTTTTGTTTGGTTTTGAAAACACACAGTTTGAGTTTACAGTAAGGTTTGAGATTTCATTTCGTTGAAAGTTTTCAATGTAAGTTTTTGATTTGATGAATTTCATAAAATCCCCATATAATTGAACCCATGTTCACTTTTAAATTTGATCACCCAAAACCACTAACTCACCAAATCACGTCTCTATAAGGATCTTAGATTTAAATAATAATTATTAAATAATTGACTAGTAATTTATTTAACAATATTGAATATTAAAATGAATCTCATTAATCAATTTCCTTTCAACGTCCTATTAACAAATTAATTAATTGCTACTAACATAAATTAACATACTTTAATAATTAAAAGAAAATTATTAATCTAATATATTAATAATTAAATTTTAATTAAATTAAAATTAAAATTAAAAACTTTAATAACTTAAAATCTAAATACATTAAAATTTAAATTAATTAAATTTTAATAAAAATTAAAATACATTAAATTTAAATTAAAAATAAAATAAAATAATTTTTTGCAAGTTTAAAGGCCCGTAGGCCTGGCCAGAAAAGGCTACCATTGGAAGCTCTACTGTCATGACACTAGAGTACTGCCTACGATATTACCTGCTGTCATGACAGCAGAGTCTGCTGTGCGACGAATCTAATGGCCGCCGACAGTAGTCTCTCTACTACGCAGGGAAAATAAAATGGTAAGGGGTGGGTGGGGGGTTGGTGGCCCCTGCCCACCAATTAATTAATTTTAATTTTATAAAAACAAAACAAACACCCCCTCAATAATTTTTTAATTTTATAATTAAAAAAATGTGATTAATTACTCTGATAGGGAAAACCCAATGAATCAATCAAATTTGCATGCTAAAATTCAATTTCTTTCCAAAACCCTTCCCAATTACAAATACCCAACTATTAAGATTCACAGAACAAGGGTTCCAAAACTCAATCCCTCAAACACAGATAACTTCAATATGAAGATAAATTAAGATTCACAACATGATTTCATCAATGATATCAAACAAATCTACAAATATCCAAGAACAAATCTATCCAAACACAAAGCAGACAAAAGATTGGAAAGATGGAATTTTTTTTGCATAAAGTAATCACAAGATTCTACTTGAATTTGATGCTGACACATAAACATGTAATTCCACGAAGAACACGAGAAAACCCCTTTCTTCTGAAAATTTCCTTCTCTAAAAATCGCTTCTCCAAAACCTAGTTATTACAAAATGAGCTCCAGATCTTTGATAAAGAGTTCTCCCTTAATTTAGGGCTCTAATGTGCAATCATGTGAGGGAACTCACTAATCAAATTCTTTTAATATTTTATTAACTTTTACATTTTCATGCACACTTTTTGCAATTTAAAATATCTTTATTAAATTAATTTGTTTTCTCTCTTTAATTAGTTTTTGAAGTGTTTTTGATAGAAATATTTATTAACTTAAGTAATAATAATATTTAGCATTTATTTAAAAATGATCTCTTAAATATATTTGTAGACGCTTAAAATCATCCCAAAAGACTATATTAATTTATTTAATATTGCCCTTGACATTATAATTATTAATTAATTAATTAATTGTATTTGTCATATTCTTCTACCTATTTAATTAAATTTATTTAATTAAATAGGTTCACTTTTCTAAAGTATTTAAATTTGATTTAAATACTTCAATCCTTAATGTGTTAAATTGATTTAATACATGATCCTCCATAAATCCCTCTTTTAAATAAATTATATTTATTTAAATCTCTCCATCGCATTAATTCCTCTAAACCTATGATTAAATTAAATCTTATTTAATTTAATCTTAAACCTAGCCTAAAAACTTAGTCTACACCCATCACTTTCATCCTCCTAAGCCTATCCACCATTTAATCCCACTTAATTACCTTAATCATCTTGCTAAACCCTTCTTAAGCCTAAGTGTGTGCTCACACATGTGTGAGACCACTCCCACTTCTCACACCTCTTGCAAACTTTTTCCCCCACTCCTTTCTTCAAGTTTGCTTACACATGTGTGAGAAAACTTTGAATGTTGACCACTTGCATGGCTTGCTTACATGTCTCCTTGTGGCACTATGTGGATGCCACATAGATGCCACCTCACCCAGGGCCTCTCTCAAGCCTATAAATAGAACCCTTATCTCAAGCATTTTCATCTCCTCCACATGCATTGTTATCATGTTAGTTTGAGTTTTGAGCTTCCATAGTGATTTCATTCTAGTTTGAGTTTAGAGTTTTCATAGTGATTTTCATGTTGCATACTAACCCTTGGTAGTTGATAGTTCATTGCATTTACATTCTTAGATTAGCTTGTTCATGCATTTACATCTTCATTTCATTTGCATGCTAGCTTAGTTTGCACATTAGCTTATTTTCTTTATTGCATTCCATCTCCACATCCTTGAATGCTTTCAAACATGGCTTCCTCCATAGTCATTGTTTGAGGTGTTCTTCATCTCATATAGCATAGTTTCATAGTTTCATCAATCACACTTGCACCTTCACATCAAAAGATTCAAACATTGTTGTGTTTGGGAGAGCACACCAAACATCCCTCCAATCTAAACACACCAACAAGGCCTCTCATGGGTGCCTTTGTTGATCTGTTTGAGGTTGCTTGAGGACTTGAGTTGTTGGTTGCTTTGAGTTGCAAAACTCAAGTAAATGTTAGTTTTCTTTCATTGTTGAATATTTAATGCATGCACATCAACTAATGTTTGCTTGTTAACTCTTGCTTCCAATAGGTCAATTTCTTTAGCATACATTTTAGCATGCCCGGTGGGATCCATGTCCTTGTTTTCCTTTCAAAATTTTGTTAAGAATTTATAACTTGTTGCCAAAAACCTGTGCATTGTTGTCTGTGCCGAACACAGTGTCGTCTGCGTTCCATCGTCTCTGTAGATTGGTGTCTCTGCCTGTTTATTTTTTTAATAAAAAAATTGTATTCTATTGTCTCTGTAGTTTTGTCGTCTCTGACTTATAATCTGTCGTCTCCGCAATCATTACTTTATCATCTGCGTTGTGGGCGACCAAAAAATTAGTCTTTTTATAAACTATCATCTGTGCTTAGTAAACTGTCATCTCTGACATTTTGTTGTTTGTGCCAACCTATTATGTTGTTTGCATTGTGGGCGCCTCTACTATACTGTCATCTTTGACATTCTATCATTTGCGCTAACCTATTCTGTCGTCTGCAAAATTTGGTGTTTTGTCATTTGTGTGTTTTGGCATTTTCGATCTACATTGTATCGTCTACGATCTATAAGTGTAAGTATCAGGTATATTATGCTTCTTTTTATTCTATTGTCTCTGCCTGTATTTTGTCATCTGCACTTTTTATTTAAAAAAAAAAAAAAGTATAAATCAAATTTTGACTTTTGGTGGTTCCATAGGATTGGGGTCATTCTAAGCATATTTACATATAGAAAAAATAATAAAAAATGTTAAAATAATTATTTCCATAGTAAAGCCTTCATTTTGGAGTTTTTCTTATGAGGCTAATCAAGTTTACTTTTTTTTGCAAATTGGAGCATTTTAGAAACACTTAACCATGTTTTCTTGTAGGTTTTGCTTAATGTTTATTTCTCTTGGGAAAGAGAACTTGAATGCTTAACCATTTGTCTTTGAATGAATGTTGCACTTAATTGGATAAATCAAACACACTCTTGAATGCATAAAGGTCAAAGAACAATGCTATGATACACATTTCAATTTGGATTTAAAATAAATCTCATCAAATCTTGAATGCTTAAGGATCAAAGAACATTGCAATGAACATTTGGATTTGGTGCTTAAAATGAATTCACTCAATCTTGAATGACTTAATAGAATTGATTTTATTTTCAACAATTTGCTTATGTTCACAATCGATTTACTTTCTTGTTGATGAATCTGCACTTTCATTTATGTTGACGATGATTTCAAGTTGGAAAGAACATTGTATGCTATAAACACGTGTGTCTTCAAAGTAGATTATAAAACCTAAAGCTTCATTGGTAAAGAACAAGTGTCTTTTAAACCCCAAGGCCACTTACGTATTCTCTCCCTTCGTGCCTTCGGGTGATCTTGGGTGCACAAAAAATAAGTGGTCTTATTTTTATCTTTTTAGGAGGCCTGCTAGGGGATTTCATCACCCCTTGGGATGACCTCAACTCCAATGTTCTGGTGGAGTATAAAAATTGGGAGGTGAATTGAAAGACACCTCTCTTGAAAGTAAAATCTTGTCACTCTTAGCTAAGCCCCAAAGAAATTTATACCTTTGGGAAGTGAAGGAGGAGATTTGGGTTACCATCTCCCCCCGGCTGTGTGGCATTATTTCCTTCTATCTACAGATTTGTGCCTCACATACCTTGCGTATATTGAGGACGCCCTCTAGTTGATCCTTGTACATCCTAGTTGAAACTTTATAGGATTGTTGATGTGTTTGACTTTCCTGAGTGTTTGAAACCCTCCCCAGTTGAAGGGGACACATCGGCTACACTTGTATATGTTTCATTGTTTGATTTTGCATTCCAAATTTGAAAAAGCCAAAACATCATAAAACATAAAAATCCAAAAACATCATAAAAGTTAAAAAATAAAAAAAAATCAAAAAATTTCAAAAATAACAACAACAAGTCTTGGTTTAAGTGCTCTTAGTCAAGTTGTCCACATAAATTCCACATCACTTCTTCTTTCCATCAAATTCATCAACATCATGCATCTCTTGTCATAATAATTCAAATCATTCCTCAAAATCTTAATCTTCTCTAATCATCCAAATCATTCCCTCATTTTCTTAATCATTTAATCAAATCCATAATCTTCATCCTAATCATGGTTCATAATCCACATCAAGATCCAATTCCCTCATTCAATGATTCATCTTCATGATTCTTAATCCAATCTCTTGTTTACTTCATTATTTTCTAATCAATTCCTAATTCAATCCATTTACATCTTCATCCATAATCAATATTTCTAATTTCATTCATGTCTTCTTCTAATTCAATTTTGCATCACATCTTCTACTTTGGACATATGAGCATTTTCATAAACATCAGACTTTAATTCAAATCCCACATCACTTGTTTACAATATCATCAAAGGTATATCAAACTTTCATCCAATATCAAATCAAATCAATATCAATATCAAATCAAATTAAAACAAAGTCCAAAGTTGCTCCTAGTCCTAAGGTCATATTTCATCCATCATCAAATCTTTCATCACTCCTCATCTAGTCTTAATGGATAAGAATTGGCTTAATCAAATGGTTGGGGACCTTGAAAGCACAAACCCCATATCAAATCACTCCTCAAAACTTCATCTCCAATTCTAATCCATCTCATATTCCTTATTCCTCTACCTTTGACAAGGGAAATCCACCTCATTATCCTTCATCCACATATGATTCCATTCATAGCCCACACAATGCCTCAAATAGAAATATCATGGCCAAAGAAATTGAGGAACTAAAGAATTCTATCTTGAGCCTAGCAAATCAATAGACAAATTCCACCTTCCATGTCATATATCCTCCTCCTCCATGATTCAAAAACCATAGTCCTCATGTCTCATCCAACCCAACTCCTCCATGCAATTCCCCATACTTTGAGCTTAATGTCAAAAACCATCACCCCAATCCCCTACCCATACATGCACCTTCACACAATCCTAATCCTTTGCAAACATCATCCCCACCTCATAATGGGTTTTTCTCATGCAATTTCTTGGCTAATTGTAAAATTCAAAATAAAGTGATCCAATCACCCAAAGCCATACACCCAATTCCATCTCAAGACCTTCCTCCAAAGCATGTCATTATAGATTCCTCTTCTCCTCTAGATCTGAGCATTTCTTCTTCCCATCGTTCTCTTATCCTCAAGATCCATTTATCCCTCTTAGTCCATCTCATGATTCCCTTCCTAATCAAGATCAAGATATTCCATGTACCACACACATTACCGATTCCATTCTATCTCAAGAGTTAGCCTCCATAGATCCTCCACTTCATGAAGAAGTTCCTTCCACTCCATCCACTAATTCTTCTCCATGTCAAGATCAAATCACTCCATGACATGGTACCATTCCCTCCACTCCATTATATGATCCTATTCCATCTCATGATCCACTCATTCCACTACATGATCCTTTTTAAAGTCAAGATCAAAGTACCCCTTTATTTGCCTTTCATGATCCCACTCCATCTCAAGATCCTATATCCCTCGTAATCTCGCTTATGATCTTAATCCTCCACATGATACTATCACACCTATCCAATCCACTCATGAGCCCCATATACATGGACTCACATCTTATGTTGAAACTAATAAGTATCCCATTGAATAAACAATGTCTCAAGATGTTGGTATACCTTCCACTCCTTTGAAATCCAAAATTACTCATTCCAAACCTAAAGCTTCCCATCATTCATCTTCCAAGTCCATTTTGGGCCCTTATATCTATATTCCAATTCCTTCCTCATTTCCATCCATTTTGGGTCCTTACGTACATCCATCCACCATATCCAATTCTTCCACTTCATCCCTTCATGGTCCTAGTAAAGATCAACAAAGGCACACATCCTTGAATTCCTTACAACATTCACCATCCATACGCTCTCCACCCCATTTATCTTCATGTACCCATACCATGGCCAATGGAAGCAAATTGGATGCCAAAGAAAAAGATAATAAAGCCAAAAATCCACAAAAGTCCAAGGATCAACATGTCCCCTCTAAAAGACATGTCCAAGAAAAGAAAAATATGATCCAAAAAAAAACTAGAAAGCCACAAAGGCTCAAAATGAAAAATACAAAAATTTTGTGGATCCCAAAGCTACTTAATGTAGCAATGAATCTCAAAGAAAACTTCAAAATAGCATCCAATCTTGCTAATTCAAAGGCTTCCTTCATCCATAAATTCTCAAATCTTCCATCTTCCAAATCCATTTTGGGTCCTTATATACCCAAATCCACCATCCTAAATCCATCATCTCCTTCATCCATTTTGGGTCGCTATATCCCAAAATTCAAACTGTCTCCTACATATCCTCCAAAATATCCTACTTTCCATCACCCTTCAAGGTGTGTGCCAATGACGATCTTTTCATCTCCTTCATCCACTCACTCCCATGTCTTCCAACCTAGCATCCATCAACCATGTCTTCCTCCCAAACACTCCACCCCCTTAATCCAAACCTTTTCATAGGTCATTTTCCTCCATTCCCCAATCCACTCCATCCTTCCATTCACTATCCTACCAACATCTAGGAGAAACTAGTACAAATTCCTTGAAAATAACAAAGAAAAAAAGGAAAAGATATCAAGGGATCCCATCCATGTATCTAGATGCTTGATTCCTCCCTTCCTATCCAATGTCTTCCACTTCCACTTATCCATCCATTCACTTATCCTCTTCGATTTGCACTCTACATTGGGGGCAAACTCCATCCATACCACTCTTCCTTACATATCTTCCATACTTCCATCTACTGTTCATTCATTTACATCTTTGATCTTGACTTTCAATTTCCTTTTATCCATCCATATACACTTTCCATGTTGCTTTCTCGTTGCCCATCCATAATCCTATATACTTCCATAACCCTTTCATGTATTTGATCTTGACATTCTATCCATATCTTGCATTCCATAGTCCTTGTCATGTTCATTTCATCCATCCTCCATCCATACTCCTACATAATTCCATGCTCCTTTCATATGTCTATGGTCTTGGTTATCCCATATCTTTCCTCCATTTCATGTTCCATATTTCATCCATCCTCTTCATATCATTATCCCTTTTTCATACCTTCCCTCCCATATCCCATATTCATTCCCCGTTCATGGCTATGCTCATGATCAATACTAGAGGCACAACAAAAAAATGTTCATACATGCTTTGGAAGAACACATGCCTTCCCTTCCTCCAGACAATAGCCTTTACACCATCTTTCCATTTCCACACATCGTTTCCCACCATATTTTCTTCCATTTTCTTATCCTTAGTATGGGGCATTTGAACTCCTTTGAAACATGGTCCTTGGCTCCCCATTGTTCGATACCATATACCTTGGTCCTCCATATTATTCCTCCATTCAGATATCTCAACCCTTCCTATCCATTTACCATTCCTTGGTTATCCCTTTTCACTAGTTCAAATCTATTCCACCTTCCATCAATTTTTTTTACTTCTTCCAATCCATTCAATCAATTTATTTCTTCTCTAATCTAATCATATTCCCTTCTTCTAATCATTTCATTCAAATCCCTTCCATCATCAATTCCTTCATTTTTCCATCTATTTGCATATCCTTTGATCAAATTTCTACTCTTCCATTACTTTCCTCTATAGAACTTTTATCACTTGCGCTCTTGCATTCCTCTCCCATTCCACTTTAGTTCTTCCATTATCCTATCATATCTTATCCAAATTCTACTATTTATCTCATGACACTGAGCTTCAATCCATCAAACTGAGCTTATCAAATAGTGATTGCAAACAAAACTTACACAAATTCACATTGAGACTAAATGATTTGAGAACCTTGTTCCTTTCACATAATTTCCAGCAAAAAATCACAAACATTTCAATACATTTTAATTAAACAATCAATTTTTGCCTTACAGGATGAATCCTTCCTACACAGGCTTAACAAACTCACCATCCAGATAAAGTTCATGGCAAGAATTGTGGATTGAATGACTACTTGGTCATAAAGTCTTTTTGTTGAATTTATCTTTGTGTATCAGTGATAGCCTTCTCAAGTGTGCCTTGATCTTCAATATCTTGGTATCATTTGAATGACTTAACCTGATTACAATTGTCATTTTGCAATATGATCTATTTTCATGATTCTTTAGCACATTTATGTCAGTTTCAAGTTATGGTTATGCATTGCTCACTGGGGGCAACGGGTTAGCACACTTTCCACCAAGATCCATAACAAGACTTTGGGTGTGCCCAGACCTCTCCAGTGCATATATGTTATTCCATCATGACTTTGAAACCTACATCTATTTTGTTGAGAGTCTAGTCCATGCAAAGGAATATTTCCATCTATGCTTCTATAGCATTTGGTGCATAACTCCTCTTGCAATATCAAACTAGGGTGTGCTCTCCCATATGAACATAACTGAATCCCATGTATTCATGTAGTTAAGTTGCATTTAGATTAATCATTATCCAATCCACCCTACTTCATTCCACTTTTACCAACAAGTTATGCAAGGTCATCTTTTAAGCCTTTTTTTCTTTCCCTTTTTCCTTCCCATGTCTATTTTAGAGAAAATAGAGCAAAATATATTCTTTTTTCATCCCATTCCCTCGAATGGGCACCCTCCTCCCCTGTCATCACTTCAAAACCACTCCTAGGACTCCTATCCTCTCTGGGGCAACCTATATATATTTTTTCTTTGATATGATTCTGTCTCGACATCACATCAAAGAGGGGAAAAATGTAGATGCTTAAAATCATCCCAAAAGACTATATTTATTTATTTAATATTTCCCTTGACATTATAATTATTTATTAATTAATTAATTGTATTTGTCATATTCTTCTACCTATTAAATTAAATTTATTTAATTAAGTAGGTTCACTTTTCTAAGGTATTTAAATTTGATTTAAATACTTCCATCCTTAATGTGTTAAATTTATTTAATGCATGATCCTCCATAAATCTCCCTTTTAAATAAATTCTATTTATTTAAATCCCTCCATCTCATTAATTCCTCTAAACCTATGATTAAATTAAATCTTAAACCTAGCCTAAAAATTTAGTCTACACCCATCACTTTCATCCTCCTAAGCCTATCCACCATTTAATCCCACTTAATTACCTTAATCATCTTGCTAAACCCTTCTCAAGCCTAAGTGTGTGCTCACACATGTGTGAGACCACTTCCACTTCTCACACCTCTTGCAAACTTTGTCCCCCACTCCTTTCTTCAAGTTTGCTCACACATGTGTGAGAAAACTTTGAATGTTGACCACTTGCATGGCTTGCTTACATGTCTCCTTGTGGCACTATGTGGATGCCACATAGATGCCACCTCACCTAGGGCCTCTCTCAAGCCTATAAATAGAGCCCTTATCTCAATCATTTTCATCTCCTCTACATGCATTGTTATCATGTTAGTTTGAGTTTTGAGCTTCCATAGTGATTTCATGCTAGTTTGAGTTTAGAGTTTTCATAGTGATTTTCATGTTGCATACTAACCCTTGGTAGTTGATAGTTTTTTGCATTTACATTCTTAGATTAGCTTGTTCATACATTTACATCTTCATTTCATTTGCATATTAGCTTAGTTTGCACATTAGCTTAGTTTCTTTATTGCATTCCATCTTCACATCCACCTAAATGCTCTCAACATGGCTTCCTCCATAGCCATTGTTTGAGGTGTTCTTCATTTCATATAACTTAGTTTCATTATCACACTTGCATTTTCACATCAAGAGATTCACCATAGTTTTGTTTGGGGAGAGCACACCAACATCTCTTCAATCCAACACACCAATAAGGCCTCTCATGGGTGGCTTTGTTGAGTTGTTTGAGGTTGCTTGAGGATTTGATTATTGGTTGCTTTGAGTTGCAAAACTCAAGCATTATATTAGTTGTGTTGCATTTTGTTTGGAATATCCTAATATCCATGTGCAACGAATGTTTGTTTGTTTGCTCTTGCTTCCAACAGGTCAAATTCTCTAGTATACAATATTATTATTAAATTAAATAAATATTATTATGCTCCAAAATTAGAACTATAACTTTATCTTTAAATTTAATTCTTTTATTTAATTAATTTCTCAATTAATTAAATATAATTAAATATCAAATTTTCTTAATAAAAAATTCATTAAATTAAATCATTAATTATTCTATTAAATTTATTTAATTATACTAGAAAATACACCAAAAATCCACAAGACTAAAAATGAAAACCCATAATAAAATACAAACAACTAGATCAAAAAGGGTTATAATCATGAATTTATGTCACTTGATGAATTCGAAAGGTGGAAAACTTAGATTCTTGCACTACTTTTTAGGACAAATGGTTTAATGTTAGGATTCAAACTCAAGAGTTATCTCCCCTCTCTTACCATTGAGATAATGCGATAGGGTACGCTCATCAGGCAATTCAGGAAAGTTGATATCCAGTACCTGCAATCTACATAAAATTCACACATGTACACATACATATATTCTAAATTATATAGGCAATGGAAGTAAGTGGTACATCGTATAGATCCTGACTAGTAGGTGACTACAACTCCCTCCCTTAACCATATTGAAAACATTATACATAAAATAAAACATATAGGTACACCACACACATGCAGGTATGGGGTAAGTATCCATAAAAATCACAAATAAATAATCCATCTAACATCATGAAATAACTGTAAACAATCCTCATCATCAAGGAATAATCGTGCATATATGAAATAACTAGTACCAAGTAATCTCATCATATAATCAACTAAGCAAGAAATAATATCCAACAATTTGGAAAGAAAATACTACTAATCATCAAACATAATCATAAAGCTGGCCTAAAAGAGTTTAACAATAATAAACAAAAAGTAAACTAGGGGTAGGCACTCCATATCTACTATCACATCTTGTGTGCAAATTTGTAACATTGGTATTATTGAACTATGACTTGTGTATTATATGATAAGCAACTACAGATCTATGCAAAGGAGATTTTTTCCAGAGCAGTGATTTGATATTAGAGGATTCTATTTCTTTTTACATCTTCCAAGAACAAGCTCTTGTGTATTGGTAGTAAGCCTTGTTGTATTGATAGTGAGCCTTGTTGCAACGAGTGTTGGGTGATGCGATGCGCTCCCCTGCCCACAGGTGGTTAATTATGTGGTGTTCCATGTTCACTAACAGTCATGGCTTTTGGTGCAACGGCAAGTGGGCCTTACAAGTGGTATCAGAGCTATGGTTTTATTATTGTAACCCTAGATTGAATCCATGGGAATGCATGAGAGGATAAAAGAAAGGGCAAGATATATGAATAATTATTGCAGATCTGAAGCTTTTGGATTTGCTGTTATGATGGGATGTTAAAAGATTTGGGCATGGGAAATTGTTGGACAAAAGAGTTTTTCGGATGTTTCATTTAAAATGAGGGTTTTGGGGGGTAGCTTGCAGAAATGACCTCCTGGGTAAAAACAGACCTCACCATTGGATCCGGGTCGACATTTCCATAAATTTTGATATATAATATGCCCTAGTTTGGCCATGTTCAGAGGAAATGAAAGAGTTTTTTGGTTTCAGCCCGTGATGGCCGTCAAATTTAATCCCGTCGGAATTTTCGTCACTGAAAAAAATTAAAAATGAAAAATCGTACTGAAAATGGTAAAAAGACAGTTTTAGTAAAATGGCCATAACTTTCTCTCAGAATATCGGATTTTAGAGTTCTTATAGGCGTTGGAAAGCTAATTCAGAGCACTACAAGATGGTGTAGGTTTGGTTCTGTGATTTTGAGATTTTGTCAGGTTTTAAGAGCCCTAAAGTCAGATGTTATTTATTTTGAGCACGGATTAGGGCATAACTTGGGCATACGGAGTCGGATTTTGGACTTCGAGTAGTCAACAGAAAGCTCTTGGAGAGCTCTACACATTGGTTCAGATTTGGTGCAGGTTTGGCATGATTTATTTGTTGATATATTTATCTGAACTGTTTATGGTATATTTTGACTATGGTAACATTGTGAGTTTATGGCATTGGAGATTTAAGTTTTGATGTCATTGTATACTCAAGTTTGGTCTCATGATGATATGGTTATCAGTGTTTGGTTTGGATATGCATGATGACTTGTTGGGTCTACAAGTTGTGCAGTGTTGTAAGCGGTCTATACTTACAGGTTGCATTTATAGCTTGGTTATGGGTTGTCTTTGCCCATTGATCTTTCATTATTGATGCATATTCAGATTGGTGGCTTGGATTTGGGTTGTCTATGCCCTAAGTCACATGATTTACTATTTTCTTCATGTAGAAGGGATGAGATGTTGTTACCAGGTACAGTCATGGTGGAGGATTGTGGTTGACTATGCTGACAAGTTGGACATATTGAGAGCCAGATGCTCGGTTCATGGATGTGATCATGGTGTCATAGATTTTGGCATGACATGATTGGTTATACAGGTACATCCTTGATGTTCATTAGCTTGGATTTCTGATTCGGTTATGGTGGTACATCTTCTTGGTTGAGGATCATGGTTATTTAGTTTCTTTTGAGGAGCTCATGATGTGCACTTTGAGTTCTTTGATGGTTTGATGCCTTGGTTGATTCTCATGGTTAGAGGATGGTTTTTTCATCATGATGTCATGGATAGCTTGGATACACGATTTAGTGGGAGCTTGTGACAGTGATGGGGTGACAGTGCAGGATTAGTTCCTGGTTTGATTTGGATCTTCAAGTAGGAGATGGATTTTATGATGCCATAGGTGACTTGGTACCACAGTAGAGTGGGAGTTTTGTTGGCATTGATATATTTATTGAGTGTTTGCAGATGTTGGAGGTTTGTCTTAGATCCTGTTGCTGCAGAAGCATCTTTGACATTTGCATGGTGCACTTGTTATCTTCATGGTGTTTGAAGATGGTTAGATCTTGAGGACTCATGGAGTTCTTGGTTATCTTCATGGTATGTGGAGATGGTTCTTCATAGTATGTGGAGATGGTTTTCTTCATGGTGTGTGGAGATGGTTGCATCTTGAGGACTCACAGAGTTTTTGGCAAAGGTGTGGTTTATGCTTTTATTTGGCATGTTATCCTTGGTGTGAGGATGGTTTCGTTATTATGTCATGGTATACTCTTGATACACGTTTAGAGTTGTGACATGTTATAGTATGTTCATATGGATCATGGTATCTCTTTTAGTTGAGATGGTAAGATCATGTTGTCATGTTTATGTTCCTGAGGCCATGGTTGGAACTTTGACATTGATCTTGGTTTAGTTTCTTGGTATTGAGTACACTGATCATAAGCTGGATACTTCATGATATTGCTATGTTGCATTTGGAGTTGGCATGGATTGATTGGTTACAGGTGCTCATGGATACTTAGAGATGGTGGTGATGCTAATTTCTCTTGGATTAGAGAAGTATTTGTTGGGATGGTTGATGGTTTCAGCAGGAAGTCCGAGGGGCAGTCACCTGATATGGACTTGAGAGGAGATTGTTCTTAGATGAGTCTTGGTTGGAGACTTGGGTATCTTGATGAACATTCTCATTCCCCACTCTTGGTCTACTCGGCGGTTTGCTACTTGAGAGGTATAGCCCATTGTTTCTCTCAGTTGCATTATATTTATGCTTGTCTTTCATGGATATGGATCTTGAGCTATGGTACATGAGTTAGTTCTGGAGGGTTCATTTGAGAGATGGTTTAGCATTGGTTATCTCCATGTGCATATGTTGTTATCCTGGTTGAGTTTGGGAGATGGTTTTATATTGGGCATATTCCTTGGATTAGGAATGGTTATTCCTTGGTTTAGGAATGGGTTTATTGAGTTTGATCTTCTTGTGAGAGGCTTACATCCATGATTAGTTATATGGTATGGTTTGGGTGTTGTTGAAGCTTCTTGTTGGGGTTTTATGGAGGAGATCATACTTGCACAGTTTACATCTAGAGGTGTGTGTAGAAGGACATGATACAGGTTATGATTTGCATGGTTTCTCTGGTCTTGGTTATCTTCCTGGATGTTCAATTTTTTCTTACATTGGATTTGAGATTGGTTGGAGATTGTGATCACTGGTTTGTGCTCATGTTTGTCATGTGAGAGATGACATGGTTATTTCTTTATCTCTTTCCTTTGTTGGTTGTGGAGAATTTGGGAGACTATTGGAGACTTGTTATGAGAGTTGTTCTTGCAGGATATCAGTTTATGTATTGTGGATGTCCTTGATACTACATGGATTCACTTCTTTGAGATGTGTTGAGTGGATTGGTTATAGATTTGACATTATCTTTTGCAGTGGGAGCTTCTTGGTATATATGTGGCAGGTATTGCTCTTGAGGCTTGTGATTGCAGGTTGCAGATTTGATATGTCAGTGATATGAGAATCCACTTGTTATACCTTTGAGGTATGGATAGTTGGATGGGTTTGGCACTTTGCTGTGGGTGCTATTTCAGCTATGGATATTTTGACAACTACGGATACATGTGATTACCTTTGGATCAGGTTTTTTGTGCTTGGAATTTCAGTTGGTACAGGATTTTATGATCTTCTAATGCGACAGGTTGGGTGGTTTTCTCTTTGGATGGCTTCTATGTATGTCCAGTGGGAGTGGCATAATAGGAGGTGAGATCATTCATGTTTGAGATGCTGGATACTTTGATTTTGTTGCGGGTACCAGGATGGAGCACTCGGTGTATTTTGATCCATGATGGTGGATGTGCTGGGAGGGATTGTTCCCTTGTTCATTTATGTGGCTACGGATTGACCCTATGCAATGTATACAACAAGTGGGAGATTGTTGAGATAATGGGTGTTGCACACATTGCATAATATTGTTATTTTATTGTTTTATTTTTATTATGTAATGTTGTACCTAGATGGACGTGCAACATGTAAAGATTCCCATGGAATATTCTTGATGAGTTGTATTGTAACATTGTGATAATATTTTATGTAATTATTTAATATTGGGGGAAAAGAATTAAATGCCCAATATTAAATGTGGGGTCAGTGGGTTAGGTAGCACATGGTTTTAGCACATGGTTTATGTAATACCACTTGGTGGTTTTGTGGGACTTGCTACTATATAAGCAACCACAAGGGTAGTTGTTGTAGAGAGAGAAAATATAGAATAAAGAGTGACAAGGAGAAGACAAAAGGCAAGAGTCGAGCGGGACAAGGCTTGACAGGTTAGCCAAGGGAGCATTTGTGAAGGTTGAAAGCATGGCATGGGATGTGTGGATTCATGCTTGTTCACATAGTTTGCTCGGTTGTGGCTATGGCCATGAAGGCTTCCATGGTTGTATGGCAATGGTATTTTTTGCTGAATAATACATGGTGATGGATGCTTTTGGAGGCTGGGTTTTTCCCTCAATGAGGGTTTCCCAGGGTATATCTTGTGTCACATTTTGTGGGTATGTTGTCTTTTCTCTTGCATGTGGATTTTAATTTCGTATTTATTTCAGATCTATTATGGGTTATGTGGAAACGGTTATATTCTTTGTTGCCAAGTTAACTTACAATTGGTATCAGAGCCTGGTTTTGGCTTGGTCATGGGTTCAAATCTCCCCGGTGCCATCCCGACTCGTGTAAGCACCTGGTATGCGCGTCGAGGGGGAGATTGTTGGGTGATGCGACACGCTCCCCTGCCCACAGGTGGTTAATTATGTGGTGTTCCATGTTCACTAACAGTCATGGCTTTTGGTGCAACGGCAAGTGGGCCCTACAACGAGCAATTTTGGTAGTGAACCATTGTAAAAATCACCATGTTGGTGTCACTTTAGTAGGGTTTTTTACACTTTACATGAATTAGCATCTAGTGTTACTCCTTGTTGGTTTTCCTATATATTTCATGCTTATATTTTTTGTTAATGTCTAATGTGTTTAACCAACAAATTCAAAGTTATTGCAATTGTTTAAGTGTTATTTGACAAATATTCTTTTTGTAAAGTCATGTGGGAATAACTGATTCATCCCTTTCGTAGTTAAATGGTCTGTTCAACAATTAACTTAGTGGTATCTTCATCAACTTCACACCAAAAATTCTAAAGAATCACTTACTAGCACAACTTACATAGTACACTTTATTCTGCTAATGTGGACCAACTTTTACCCAACTTTAAGTATGGATTAAGAAATCCTAACCCACACTAAAGTCAAACCACCTACCCACATACATTAAAAGCTCTTACATAGAGTTAATGTCTCCTTACACATCCCTTATACTCTTTTACATTCCTCTTACACACTCCATCCCTCTAATAACTCCTTTGTCCCCCAACTTTCTCTCCATTTTGGTCATCTTCTTACATTCTCTCTTGTTGTAACACTTGTCACAAGGCTATGAGTCTAATAAAGCACAATCCACATGCTTCCCTCTCCTTGTATCTTAGGCCCCCCTCATCCTTCCTCCATATTTGCATCTTGACTCTCCATCTTCATATCCCTTAGCCTATAAATGAATCCCTCTACCTTCACAACAATCATCCACACTTTGTGCTAAAGTTATGTTGCCCGGTTATAAAATTCTTTCAATTTTATAAGCCTTGGTTAATTTTTGAAACTTGCCCAATTTTAAGCTTTAAATTGACCATTTTATCTCTGAGTTTTTGTGAGTTTCTAAATCTTCATGTCTCTGGCTCATTCCTAGCTCTGCACAACACTTGAAATTTTTAAAATCTGGCTTCTGAGCTCTAAATTATCGTAGGTTAATGTTGAGCCCCAAAATAAGTGTTTTCAAGTCTATCATTAACCATTAACCTCTCAAAAGGTTAATGATAACTTTCAAATTGCGCATTTTGGAGTAGGTTAATTAACCTCTCCAAAAATGTGTTTTTCTTAACCTCTCAAAAGGTTAATGATAACCTTCAGAACACACATTTTGGAGTAGGTTAATTAACCTCTCCAAAAATGTGTATTCATTAACCTCTTTGAGATGATTATTAACCTCTTTGAAATTTCTCCATGAGAAATTAGATTTGCCTGATGCTGATGCTTGACATACTAAAATAATTCTCAACCTGTAGTTTTCCTTGTTTGCTAGCTACATGTACAGTGGGAAATAATTCAAATTTTGTAAGCATGTGGAGCTATGGTGTCTATGAAGGTCAATATGCTAATGCTCATGCTGTCATCACTCTAGCTTGATGATACACAGTATACCACCCAACCTCACACCAACAGTACAAATCATGATGCATGATGGAGAGATAGTTCAAGTTAGAAGCCACGATAATCTTCTATAGAGCAGTACGATGCCAAGAAGCTTCACACCCACTTCATCAAAATTGGGAAGCACTCCAATGTCTTTCTCACAACTAAACAGGTTCAAATGTATGGGAAGTCTGGAAATATTGGAGATGTGTGATACAGATTTGATGAAATATGTCAGCAAATGTAGTGACATGGAATGTTATGATTGTAGTATAGCTCTACATGGGAATAGTGCTCTCATAGTTCATTTGCAGCATACGTTTTGTGTTTGCGGCATAAAGGAAGAGAATTAAATTTGCTAAGCAAGGCACTACATGCGAATTGTTTAGAAGGCCACTATGGAAGATTTTGCAAAACAAACCTGATTTCAATCGGCTTGATCTTGATTGCAATCTAATTGATAGAAAGGAGCACATGGAATATTCAACCAAATTCCCACCATTTTTCACCGTAACATTCAGAATGGTAGCAGTATAACTATTTGACCGAATGCCTTTTGGGTATACCATAGGCAAATATAGTGAATAATATATCTCACAATTCTACATGTCTAATGTGCAACAAGGAAAAGGGTGGGCTTCTTTATGAGAAGAATGTTTATCTATTTTGCAATATAGAAGGCCATTATTGTGAACAAAGTGGAAGATTGATCCAAATTCCCGTAGTTGTGGTGATTGTTTCACTATTTCCTCCATCTGATAAGGTTGGGGTTGGATCCATTACAAAGGGTGAATATGTGGTACCTATGATCAAGAAGGAGGGAGTTATGAAAACACATGATGAAGAAATGAAATTTTTTTTCAAGCATTCATCAGTTCACTGCATTCTTTCACCTCGATATGGAAGCAGTAAGCTGAGTTGGGTCAAACAGCGGGTTGTTGGTAGCTTATATACTTGTCATCAGAAATGTGTGATCATAAATTTGCAAGGTCCTAGAAAAAACATAAACCTTACTGCCTTTATTGGTGGGCTTGCTCTTTGTGATTGACGATTATGACACTCCAGAGCATCACTTATTTCATGATCTTCAAACTCTTGTATTTAATGAAGATTATCACAATCCTACTTTTCCAACAATTTTTTTGATGCCAATGGACCAAGGCAGCCATGATATGGAAAGTATGAACATCTGAGGAAGTTGAAAGTGGCCAAAGGAAGACTTTAGCTGGTGAAGGGTGATATTCTTGATTACGAGAGTGCCAGACTCAGTTGCTCCATGGCTCTTGCTACCAATACTGTGTTAGAGGAGTGGAATGCTTCAGAAACACTACGTCTTTTCAGTATCATAGAGGAGAGGATGCAGAGGGGCATTGAAATATGGGGGAGACTGGATGATAGCATATGCAGTTGCATCTTGTATGGCACCTTTTCTTCTAAGGCCTCTTTTGTGCAGGTCCTCCATTGTATAAACAACCAAATGCATGGAGAAAAAGTAAGATCAAATGAATTTACTTCCTCATCTATGATCAAGGCTTGTGCAGAATTATTGGCTTTTCAAGAAGGTGAAAGATGTCCTAATCTATTGGCTCTTAGAAAAGCTAGAAAGCCTAGAAGATGAATGCAAAGCATTTGACAAAATGCATATGAAAAATGTGTTGTCTTGGAATGCAATGATGTCGGGATATGCACAGAAAGGATATGACATTGAGGTGTCCGAAAAGTTTTGACTAGATGAAGTTGCCAGGTGGAAGAAGTAGGGTATACATTGGATACAAATTTTGTGCTCATGTGGTGATTACTGATAAGAGGTGGCATTGAAGAGTTACAAGAGAATCAGAGATAAGGACTTGCACCACAAAGTAATGCTCACAATGTACTAAGCCTGTGAACACATACCAAATTAATAGTGTGGGAGTATTTGCCAAGCGTGAAAATCATTTGATGGAACACATAATTCAAAAAATTTGTTGACAACAAATCATAAATGGATGGATCAATGCACAACAATGGAGATCAGATATTAAATCATCCCATGCCATTCATAATAGTACCCAAACATTGGAACTAGCTTTATTTACCAATCAAGGAACTGGAAATAAATTACTTATCAAATGCCATGCTCTAAGAGATAAATGTGGTGTTCACTGATGTTCACTAACACAAAAGAGTATTGTTGGGTACCATGATTTGATTGAATGAGGAAAGAGTTAGATGATGGTAATAATAGGTCATTAGCTTCACAAGTAGTTTTCGTTGATATGTGGACATATCATTACAAAGAACAATTGGTGCTAACTAGAGGGGATGAGATGAGATTTTGTAAACATGAGACATACTATCAAGGATGATAAGTTTAGTAAGAAGATCAGTTATAATGATAGGGACATTTCTTATATAGGTTAATTTTCTAGAGGTTAATTAACCTCATCCAAATCACGTATTTTTGGGGGGGGGTGGGGTGGGGCGGGGGGTAGTTATTAACCACAAAAGGGTAGTTATTAACCTCTGTGTCTATATAAGGGCTCTTTTGGGCTTTGTAAAGGGACTTTGGAAAAAGGGAGCACTATGCTAAAATTTTGATTAAAAGATGATATTTGGAAAGTATGTATAGATTTTGTCTTTATAATCAGAAATTCCTCTTAAGTTCTTAGTGCAAGAAAATAATGGAATGTGTAGTTTGAGTTCCCTCTTTTTAGATCTAAATTGTTACAAATGTTGATTCTCTTTGTAGTGAGCATTCTCATGGTATGGTGTAGATGTTTATGAATCTGTGGATCAACATTGTGTTAGCAATAGTTTTCAAGCGTAGATCTTGATCATTGTTATTAGTGATTTTAAGTTAGTAGTTCAAGAAAGCTTTGAAGTCATGTGGTGCATTCATCATCATGAGCTTTCTCATCTT
Source organism: Cupressus sempervirens (assembly GCA_028749045.1). NCBI lineage: Eukaryota > Viridiplantae > Streptophyta > Pinopsida > Cupressales > Cupressaceae > Cupressus > Cupressus sempervirens. The sequence goes on along the minus strand of CM053791.1, from coordinate 253,802,737 downwards.
TAAAAATTTGATTCCATCTTTTATTTGAAAAACTTCAAAATTATATCATATGAGGGAGCTACCCCTCTAAACGCAGAGGAAGGCTGCATACCAAGGGACTCTCCAACTATTGTGAATAGTTTGCCACACACTCCATTAGGCATATTCTACTGTGACAAATTTGTTTACCAAAAAATTTTGGCGACTCTACTGGGCATCGAACAAGAAAGATTGACAGTTGCCTGTAATGCAACACAATGGTGCTACCACATGAGAACATTTTTCCTGTTCTCCAACCAAACCTTGGCTTCCAAGACACCCAGGAGGATATTATTTCAGACTTGAACACTCTAGCTTGGAGGTGCAGACGAAGTGCTCAACAATACCATCTAGTGAATCAAGTTCTTGAAGAAGAAGAAGAGTTTGGGGAAATCTTGCGAAGAGCTCCTATTGGTCACAATGTTGTAATCATTGAAAGAATAGTAGTTATCTTGAGAAGAAACAGGAAAAATCTTGGTCACATCCAAAACCAAGTGAAAAATAATCAATAACATGGTTGATAAAATGTACCTTCCCTGGAATGAAGGTTGGTGACTCTATTTTAAAGATTGATTATCGAAGACTCTATTTGAAGGTGGCAATTCAGAATCATGGTTTGGTACAAGGGAAAAGTTGAAAGTGATAGTGATAGTGATAGTGATGATGAATACTTTTCATATCCTAAGAAATAGATTCCCGATGAGCCTCTGCAAATTGAATTCTTGAAGAATTTCTATGGCGGTAGGAGGTTGGACCCTAAAATGGTTCATCCCAAATTACTTCAAAATTTTCAAAAGATTGAAGAAGAGGATGGAAAGGATTATGGTTTTCTTTTTCATGATCAAGAATTCTTTTTAGAAAAAGATTCAACATATAAAGATAAAGAAGGCCTTGCTGGAAAATGTGTTTCATCTAAATCAGTAATGAGGAATACTGAGAATGTCTCTCATGCACTTGCACCTAACTAAATCAGATTGATCCTAAGCAGGAAAGCTTATTGAAAAGTTTCTATGGTGGACGAAAACTAGATCCAGGAGAGACCCATCCATCTTTGCTCTAGACATTGCAAAAGATCGAAGAAGAGGATGGTAAAGATTATCAATTTTTCTCTCACAAGCCCAAATCATCTTTAGAAAAAAGTTCTACATGTAATTATAAGGAAGAGTTTGACCAGAAAAGTGATTCATGTCAATCAAATATGGATAGTGGTGGTAAAAAAGGTGCCCCAATTTTTGTACCTATTGCTCATCAAAATTATGCTCCTATTTATCCTAATCAATTTAAATTTTTAAAAAGATTCTATGGCAATGCACGCCTGGATCTTGACAACATACATCCTTCTTTACTTCAAACACTGCGAGAACTTGAGAAAGAAGACTCATCCAAGAATTATTTCCTTGGTAAAAAAATGTCTCTTGATCCAAATGTTAGAAATGAGTCATCTAAATCTTCATGCATGAAAGAAGATGGGGGTTCTATGTCTAGTCAAGGAAATGGTCAAGAAATGATGTCTATGGGAGAAGGGTCTAGTAATGTATCAAGGAATCATTGTGAAAATTCCCAAAAATAGGAGAACATATTCAATCATCTCAATCCTAATGAGAAGGAAAAAGAAATATCAAATATTTCTCAAGGAATTCCAAAAAATATGATTAAAGATGGGGGAAATGCGGATCAAGATGAATTTCATACTACTCTTATTCCTACTTGGTGCCTAAATGCTTCAGATGATGACTTTCTCTGTGGAGAAGATCTTCCTATTAATTCATCCCTAATCATTAATGATGAGGACTCTATTGATGAAGTCAACTTTTTAGAATATTTTTCACAATCTTCTACCACCACTAGTGAAAAAATAACCTCAAGTGAAATCTTGCAGACATCTCCATTAACTCCTGAGATTGAAGTCTTTACTTTTGCAGATGTTGAGGAGTTTTTAGAAAGTGGAATGATCATCACAAGATTAGAAGATCATTTTCAAGAGAAAGATGATGAGTTCTCAAGAGATCCCCTTCCAAGTTACATGTAAGTGGAATATGAAGTTTTCCCATTTTGTGAAGGTGGTCATCAAGAAAAATTAATGCACCAAGCTTGTGTAAACATTGATGAATATTTAATGACAAGTACAATAGACATGGAAATGAAAGATAAGTTTCAAGTAAGAGAAGATTACACATCAAGTTCTTATTCTTCCTCATGCATGAAACCTGAATTCAAAGCATTCCAGTTCACAAGTGGAAAGCACATTGAAGAAAATATTATGATGGTACCTTGCACTAGACAAGTAATTGGGCTTGAAGAAATGTGTTGTGATTTAATGATTGAAAAATGTGAAGATGAAGGCATAGATGATGATGCTCTTTTAAAAGAATTTTCCTTACATCAATGTCACTTGATGATCAATTCTCTTGATCAGATAGACTCAATAGAGCATACATGCACCCTAATGGAAAAGATGATTGTTTCTCCTTTGAGTGATTTGATGAGAGAAAAGGAAGAAATATATCTTAGGAAGGTTCAATGTGACAAGGATGTGCATCAAAGTCATACTTCCTTTGATCCCAATCAGGTTGAATTTTAAAAAAGCTTATATGGCAATGCACACCTGGATCCTAACAAAGTACATCCTTCTTTACTTCAAACATTGCGAGAACTTGAGAAAGAAGACCCATGCAATAATTATTTTCTTGATAGTAGAACATCTTTTGATCCAAATGTTAGAAAGGATTCATCTAAATCTTCATGCATGAAAGAAGACGGGTATCCTATGAGTAATAAAGGAGATGTTCAAGGAATAGAATATATAGAAGAAGAAGGGTTTGCTAATGTATCAAGGCATGAATGTGAAGATTTCAAAATCTAGGAGAAATTATTCAATCATCTCAATCCTAATGAGAAAGAAAGAGAAATATCAAAATCTCAAGAAACTACACAACAAATGATTGAAGATGAGGAAAATGTGGATCAAGGTGAATTTCATACTGCTTTTATTCCTACTTGGTGCCTAGATGCTTCAGATGATGACTTCTTATGTGGAGAAAATCTTCCTAATCATCCTTCCATGATCATTCAAGAAGAATCTATTGATGACATCAATACATCAGTTGTCATGGAACAATCAGAAACTACTACCATTGATGGAGATAAAAGCAACCATGAACTTCTACAAATATCTTCTTTGCCTAAGGAAATGGAGACCTTTACATTTGATGATATTGATGAACTTGTGATTAAACGATTGGTTGATGAAAAAGTTAAAAATTAGCTTCCAGGGGAAGAAGATGAACCATGTAACCTTAATTCTTTATCATGCATGCCAACTTTCACACTTCATGAAAGATGTCTTGGAGAAGAAATGATGATTCAAGAGGGGATAGATATCATTGAACATATTGAAGATGAAAGCTATATGGATATGAAGACAATTTCTGCTATTCCAATGGAAGTGAAATTAAATTCCTATAGATCATTCAAAGTTCAAGGAAATCCTATTTTTGAGTCTTTTCATCAAATAGGAAATCCTATGCCAAAGAACTTCTATGAGAAGAATAACCATAAGGATGTGCATTCATATTGGAGGAATTTCATAGAGAATACAAACAAAAACATTCCTATGGAAAAGAAAAAGTGTCTAGTGTTAGAAATAAGTTTAGGAATCCATGATCACCAATCACTAGAATTTCAAGAATTTCAAGTACAAGGCTTGTCAAATAGAGAAAATGATCATAAATTCATCCAAGAACTTGAGAGCCTTATCCTTCAATCCTTTTGAAATGAAATCATCAACAACATGCAACATGAAGCTAAGTTGATTATGAAATTAGAGATTTTTGATGAGACATGGTTATTTGGATATATTCTTTTACCAAGTGATGTGAAGCATGCTAAGAGTCTCAAAATTGGGATTCAAAAAGAGAACTTACACTTGAGTCCATAGGAACTTGAAAGTGACCACATGTTAGCATGCTATGGTATTTATTTTCCCCATTCAGTGAATGGATTTGCATGACTATAACTTGAGTCATTGGAGGTAGGGAAACCTGCCTTGTATATAGTCTAGTTAGGAGTTTTTGTTGTGCCTAGTTTTCTTCCTGTTGTCCCATTTTTGGTGTTTGTTCCCTCTTTTGTAAATTGGTCCCTCAGATGACTCTATTTTACAACCCAATGGATAAGGCATTATTTTATTCATTCTAGATTTGAGCTTCGTCCTGTACAGTCCTTCTCCCTAGTTAGAGCCAACTGTTGCTCGATTATAAAATTCTTTCAATTTTATAAGCCTTGGTTAATTTTTGAAACTTGCTCGATTTTAAGCTTTAAATTGACCATCTTATCTCTAAGTTTTTGTGAGTTTCTAAATCTTCATGTCTTTGGCTCGTTCCCAGCTCTGCACAACACTTGAAATTTTTAAAATCTGGCTTCTGAGCTCTAAATTATCGCAAGTTAATGTTGAACCCAAAAATATGTGTTTTCAAGTCTATCATTAACCATTAACCTCTCAAAAGGTTAATGATAACTTTCAAATTGTGCATTTTGGAGTAGGTTAATTAACCTCTCCAAAAATGTTTTTTTCTTAACCTCTCAAAAGGTTAATGATAACCTTCAAAACATGCATTTTGGAGTAGGTTAACTAACCTCTCCAAAAATGTGTATTCATTAACCTCTTTGAGATGATTATTAACCTCTTTGAAATTTCTCCATGAAAAATTAGATTTGCTTGATGCCGATGCTTGCAGATCAGATATTAAATCATCCCATGCCATTCACAATAGTACCCAAACATTGGAACTAGCTTTATTTACCAATCAAGGAAGTGAAAATAAATTACTTATCAAATGCCATGCTCTGAGAGAGAAATGTGGAGTTCACTGATGTTCACTAACACAAAAGAGTATTGTATGGCACCATGATTTGATTGAATGAGGAAAGAGTTAGATGATGGTAATAATAGGTCATTAGCTTCACAAGGAGTTTTCATTGATATGTGGACATGTCATTACAAAGAACAATTGGTGCTAACCAGAGGGGATGAGATGAGATTTTGTAAACATGAGAAATACTATCAAGGATGAGAAGTTCAGTAAGAAGATCAGTTATAACGAAAGTGACATTTCTTGTATAGGTTAATTTTTTGGAGGTTAATTAACCTCATCCAAATCACGTATTTTGGGGGGGGGGGGGGGGGGGGTAGTTATTAACCACAGAAGGGTAGTTATTAACCTCTGTGTTTATATAAGGGCTCTTTTGGGCTTTGTAAAGGGACTTTTTGGGGGCTTTGGGAAAAGGGAGCACTATGCTAAAATTTTGATTAAAAGATGATATTTGGAAAGTGTGTATAGATTTTGTCTTTATAATAAAAAATTCCTCTTAAGTTCTTGGTGCAATAAAATAATGGAATGTGCAGTTTGAGTTCCCTCTTTTCAGATCTAAATTGTTACAAATGTTGATTCTCTTTGTAGTGATCATTCTCACGGTATGGTGTAGATGTTTATGAATCTGTGGATCAGCATTGTGCTAGTAATAGTTTTCAAGCATAGATCTTGATCATTGTTATTAGCAATTTTAAGTTAGTAGTTTGAGAAAGCTTTGAAGTCATGTGGTACATTCATCATCATGAGCTTTCTCATCTTTAAAAATTTGATTCCATCTTTTATTTGGAAAACTTCAAAATTATATCATATGAGGGAGCTGCCCCTCTAAATGCAAAGGAAGGCCGCATACCAAGGGCCTCTCCAACTATTGTGAACGGTTTGCCACACACTCCGTTGGGCATATTCTACTGTGACAAATCTATTTACCAACAAGTTATAATGTTATTGTGAAGAAAAAAATCACCCAATATAGCCTTACCATGCTCAAATTCACATTCATCTCACACTTCCATTTACCATCTATTGAAGGCTTAAGGCACACTTGAGCACACATATCCACCATATTGGGCACATCTACTCATCAAGGGAGGCTTGGAGTGCTTCTTGGTGGTTTGCATTCCTCTTTTACATGCTTTTCTTAGTCATATCTATATGTTGTTATTGTGTGTGTTTGTGAATGTTTCTTAATGCTTAATATTCTTTGCAGACTAATTTAATAACATGTATTTTGGCATGCCCAGTGGGACCCTACAAATGGGTCATTGATTCATCCATTTCAATCTATTTTTTCTTGCAAACTTAAAATCTAATGCTTGTGGTTGTTTGAGTGTGTTTCAAGTGGGTTTTTGTCACTTATGCAGGTTAACAAACACATCTAGAAAGAAGAATAATGCTTTAGAGATTTCAAGATGTACTCAAAAATCTCTTAATAGCTAGAATTTGACCAAAACTTAGTGGTTTCTGAAAAAAACTATGCACTATCATCTATGTCTAATAAAATGTCATTTGCAAAGACATTTCATCATCTTTGCATTTTTTTGTCTCTGTGGTTTGGCATTTGCACTATTGACAAACATAGTGCATAAACCTACATTTAAAAATTAAATTAATATGTCATCTTTGAGTTCAGGCATCTCCATTCTGTCGTCTTTTTTTTTGGTGTATGTGTTCTATTGGCTTTACTATTGGTCGTCTTTGTTCTCTCATCTCTATTCTTTGACATTCGTGTCTTGATGTCTGCAATATTTTGACACCTACATGTTTTGGCATTTCTGACTTTGCTCTTTTGTTTGTGATATGCAAGGATAAGTATTAGGTATAACCAATTTGTGTATCTTTTGTCATTTGAATTTTTCTATCTCCATAGTTTGTGATCTGTGATTGTACATTTTCATCTATGTTAGTTGGTAGATTTATTGATCTTTGAAGGTTTCTTGATATTCACCTCATTTATTTATCTCATATGCATAAACTCTTGATCAAATTTTGTTGCAGGAAGAAGACTTTGGAGGACTTTAGAATTAGGAAACGGAATGAACATGCATGATTTAACCACTTGTCCTTTGAATGAATGTTGCAAATAATTCCAAAAATCCAAACAAGCTCTAGAATGCACTTAAGGGTAAAATTACTCATCTAATCTTGATTGCCTAAAAGAAATAGACAATCTTTTATTGGAATGAATTTTTCAACACAATCTTGAATGCCTCAAGGGAATTGAAAAGATTTTCATTGGAATGACTGCATAGGAATCAAACACAATCTTGAAAGCCTAAAGATCAAAGATCAAAGAACAATGCTATGAAATCACACCTCAATTTGGACTTAAAACAACTTCATCAAATCTCAAATGCTTAAAGATCAAAGGTCATTTTAAAGCGACACACTTCAATTTTTGAGGCTTAAAAGGAAATCATAAAATCTTGAATGCTCTAAAATATCTCTTATTCCTATCCTTTTCAAAATCTTTCTCACGTGATTTATTAAGTTGACTAGATTTCTTATGTTGATGTATGATGTCATGTTGGAAAGAACAATACATGCTTAGTCATGAGTGCCTTCAATCATAGATAGAAAATATAAAAGCTTCAAGGTTGAAATGAACCCAAGTATCTTGTGTGTTTGAAGATATGTTTTTCGACACATGTTTTGGGCTATCTTTTATTAATTGCAAATTAGAACCATTAAATATGTGATACATGTACCTGAAGTTGTTGGAAAGATATCCACAACAAGCTAGGAGTGCTTCTAGAGAGTTCTATCCTCTCAAAAATGTACATCCCTTTAGGAGACAAACTCAAATTGGTAAATCCCTCTGACCTGTATATAAATGAGAAGGTAAAATTTTTCTCAATCCACCAAGTTTAGGTGATGCATTTTTGATGGTAGTCTAAGGTAGGGAAATGAGTTCCTACAATTTCAACATGGTTAGAATATACTCTTAAGTGATTCATGCATGTAAAAACCATTTGGGAGGATGTCACAAATCTTATTATGAACCAATTAGTAGCTACCCTTTTTATCCTTGGTGTGTTGCTCATGGTCCAAGAGAATATACGGCTTCTCTAAAGTTGCCTGACATTTTTGTTTTCCTTGGTAGAAGCATAAGGCTACTTGGCCTTCATCGCCAAGAGTCATTATTCCCATAGAAGGGGGATTTATATTTGTCATACCTTGAAGGATATTTGATGTTAGTGTTGTCAATTGACTCTTGTATTGACTTACCTCTTAGATTGAGAGGAAAATATCACACTACATAAAAAAATTCAAGATGGGCTCCTCCCGAGAGGCCCAATGAGTAACACATTCAAACTAAATTGACCTTAGGGATAAAGTGTGCTTGAACTGTCTTCTTTGTGACTATGATCTTGTGAAACTTTTTGTCAAAATATACATATTAGTTACTATCAAATCCTTTTGCTAAAGAGATCACTTGTTTGTCTCTCTCAAAGTTGCTTTGTCCTTTGAGAGATTGTTTGTTCACAAAGTCCTATCTACTATTAGAAAGTATTATCTTTATTTTCCAAAAAGGTTGTTAGCAAGTCCATTTGCAACAACCCTAGCTCTATTTTTTTTTTTTCCATTTTTACCTTTCACTTCAAACCGAAGTTATTACATCATCCATTGTGAAAATCATTTTTTTCCACTAAGAATCATTTTCTATCCAAAAGTTTATGTTTTCAAACCTAAGTAAAATGCATAACTAGTATAGTCACTACCTTGAACCAAAGTTGAGACAAACCTAGAGTTGATTAGGGAAAACCTCATGTCAAACCAACCAAAATTGAAGTTCAAAAAGGTCAAACTCAAACAACCAACAATATATAGAGAAATAGAAGCTAAATGCAAGAAACAGGCACACAATCCAAGACTTTCTAAACTTTACAAAATTGAGAAAGAGGGTATTGAGGTACCCCTATAATCAAAGTGGGGTCATAAAGTTCAAAACATGACCTTAGGATATAGAGTCAATTAGAGCCTCATCAACTACACTAGCTACACCCACTTTGATTAGGTCCATATTCTTCCAACACACACTTTGCACTTATCATATCATAGCTTTGTCCCTTTAGGGTTATCATATAGGTTGTTATCCTCCTTAGCAATTTTTGTAGACTCATCATCCTAAGATCATGATTCTAAAATCCATTCCCCATCCAAATCAAAATAATAGGTCAAAATCCCCCATCATCCCCATCATCCTTGAGCATTTGGTGTCAGTTTGTTAGAGTTCTCTATCCTACATCCTACCTCCATTGTACTATCATGATTATCCCTATGAATAAGCATTATATAGAGAGTAGTCTATCTTTTTCACTTTTGTCCCTCATCACCTTGAGCTAAAGGTTGGGATCCACATTTGATCATCACATGTCTTCCAAAGGATCATTAGTCTATCCTAAAGTTGACATAATCTTCATATCTTGAACTTACACATAGGACAACATCTCTTTTACTTTGACATCACTTCTCTAATCCTTTAGATCCCTTAGCTATCATATCCTTAGAAGTAAGATCCTCCCTCATCCTTAGAAGTAAGAACCATAATCATCCTCCTTTGCATCTATCATACATCTCTAGACTCTAACAGTTAGGAGTATTCTCAATTCATGCCACCTACCACATGTTTATATGAAAAAGGGAAGAAGGACATGGAAACTAGTCTTAGTGGTGGTTCTACTAGCACAAAGTTAGACCCAATGGCTTATGTGATCACACATAAACCATCTCCACAAAATCTAGAATATTTGGGTCCCTCAATGTTAGATATAGATATCTTCATGAATCAATCCAAGAATGTGACCTTTTTCAATGCTATCATAGACAAAAATAGAGAAACCATCATGACAATTTTTAGAGAGACAATATTGGTGCCTTTGGCTTTGGGTGGCTACCACCTTTAGACATATTAGATCCTACACATCCATTTTTTGGAAAGCTTCCACCACCCATTGGTCCCTCTGATCCTAATGAGCCCTTTTTCATATCTAGAAGAGGACATCAAACAATGACACTAGAAACTATAGACCCAAATATACCATCCACCCAACTCAGTGCTCCCATCCCACAAAGTAACCAACCCATCATTGTACAAACATTAGTTCACACAACACCTCAATGAATCTCCATCATACAACCCACATCTATATCCACTTTTATCACTATTGTTGCAACTTTACAACCTGCATCCATCCCATTCAACATCACAAGACCTTCCTTGGTGCTTCTACCTGCTATAAGTGCACCCAACCCCTTCCAATAGAATAACCAATCAACATTATAGTTCATCATAGGAATACAGCCAAAAGGGCCTAGAAACCAACCTTTCATCACCCCAAATCCATTTGCATCCACAGAGAACACCACGACTTCATTCCCACTTGGCCCTTGGAACTTCCTACAACCACAAGCGCAAGCCACAAGCCTCCCAACTAGTAGCCCATTCATGCCAACCTTCCAAGCACAACCACCAACCAATCCACTACCACCCATCACCAACTACTTTTTGATGCCACCCTTAGGGAATTGTCAAACAATATCACAATGACAACAACTAATAGTGGGGATAGTTTCCCATACCAACTATTTGGAACCCCTAAATACCCAACTACCCTCTCAAATAGGAGCACATCCAACTTACATTGGGTTAATGTGGCATCCTAAAACATCACACTAGCATATTTGCCACCACCATTGCAACAATAACCATTATAGTAGCAATATGTGCTAGCACCCACATAGAACCATCCACCTAGAAAATAATCTCACATCTACCCACCATAGCATTAACAACCATTTGCCCAACCAGTGCAACAATATGTTCAACCACCAATCCAACAATCCATAAATCCTATCCAAATAGTAGGGAAATCATATTCCATGCACAAAAAATACACCCATCAAAACCATCCATATTCACCTGCTCCAACCAACACATGCCCTCCACTAGGGGCATTGGGATTGGGGGCACCAACACTAACACATGCCAACCCAGAGTGGGAAGAGATGAAGAATGCTTTGAAGGAAATCAAAGATGTGACTAAATCCAAAACCTTCAAATTTTAAATTTTTTTCCCATACCCATTCGACAAAGCTATCATGATGACACCCTTTCTCAAGCACTTTGAGATCCCCAAGTTTGATAAATTTAAGGGGAGGGGAGATCCATTCATACATGTCAAAGAATTTAACATGCATTTCCAAGAAGTGTCCTATAGTGACATGTTCCTCATGAACCTCTTTCCTGAAAGTTTGGGAGGCCCTTCTCTAGAATGGTTTTATCGAATACCCTATGAAATAGTAAATACATTTTCTCAATATTTTAGAGGCATTTGTGGCACAATACACCCATCTTGTTGAAAATGAGTTGTCTGTATTTGATTTAGTTTTCACCAAACAAAAAGGGGATGAAAGCCTTGTTGATTACCTACAAAGGTGGAAAACTTTCACAATGAAAATCTCTTGTAATCTACTATAGCACCACCTTGACAAAATGTTTATTGAAAATTCACATCCCAAACTCTCTCATCACATGGTCATGAATTGCCTACAAACACAATTCACATCCCAAACTCTCTCATCACATGGTCATGAATTGCCTACAAACATACAAACACATAAAAGAGACGGGCATGGGACTGGAGGGAGGGATCATTAACAATGGAATCATAAAGCTCTATAAAGAGAATAATCAAGAGTGAGGACAATCTAATGGCAAACCATAGTACTGGAACAAGAACAAGAACATAGTAACAAATGATGCCATTGATACACAACATGTCCAAGTGGTTGAAACATACACAACACATCAAACACATCCTATCAATAGACATTCCAACATCAACCATCATATCAACAAAATGCATGCTATCAACAAACATACCAACAACCTATACAAAAATAATATCAACATAACACACCAACACCCGATTATCAATGACCAACAAATCAAACCAATGCTATCACCATCACACCTAGAAAAAAACCACAGGTCCAAAAAAAAACCCGAAGTATAAACTCCCTTGGGAGAATCTCTTGATGTTATTTTCAAAAAACTGACCCAAGAAAATTTCATTCACTACCCACAAACACAACCACTAGATCCGAGCCAACCTAAACCACCATGGTACAACGAGAATGAGTTTTACAAATTTTAGCATGTAAAAGGGTATCTCATGGACTCAAATGCATGTATCTCAAAGATTATGTGCATGATCTCATTCATCATAAGGAAATCATAGTGGGAGCACAAGCCTCTTCCAATGTAGGACTATTGATCTACCAAAATGCATTCCCACCACACAACAACAAAAACACAAGCAAGGAACCCATGCAAAACAATAATACCAACAACAACAGAGAAAACAACACCCAATCCAAGAAAGGTGATAATTGTGATAGATCACAAGACTACACTTCAACATACCTTGGCTATGATAATTTCATTGGATGTATATCTCAAGATGAGCCCTCTATTAATGTGTCAAGTATCAAGGGCACAAATAATCAATGTGCAGTCACAACACGATGAACCCATCTCAATATTATAGGGTCACCTGCACCTACTACTTTAGGGATGCAATGCAATATCCTAGAACACCTTAGAAATATGCCAGCCTAAATCTCCATCTTGGACCTGCTCTAACATAGCCAAATTCATAGGGAAATCCTTAACAATGCACTCCATGAATCCCATGTCCCCACTGATATCAATGTCACAAAATTCAAAAATGTAGTGGGACACCTCTCTACCTCAGGTGCACTATCCTTCAAACCCTTCGATGTCCCAAAAATTGAGCCAGACCACATCCTCCCACTTTGTATTGCCATTATGGTCTCTAACTTTGTAGCCAAGAGGGTCATGATAGATAATGGGTTGGCCCTAAACCTATGCAATTTGAGGTTCATTAAACAAGTAGGATGCACTAAGGCATACATTATAGATGAGATCATCACCATCAAGGCCTATGATAACTTGGAAAGAACCACAAAAGGAACTATCTTGTATCCCATCAAAGAGGGACTTTCTACTCAAGGAATAATGTGCCACCTAGTTGATCTTAACCTACCCTTCAACATCCTCCTTGGCCGACCATTGGTCAATTCCATGAAGGCCATACCATCCACTTATCACTAGTACATCAAATTTCCACATAATGGTACTGAGATAACCATTAGTACTGATCTAGAACCCTTTTCATATTGCAATGTGGTAGAGGCATCCTATGATAATCATTGCATTGCAATTGAGATCAAAGCAACCATTGCCAACTCTTTCATTATCTATCATGATCCCGACACCATCCTAGCCTCTACCCTATCCATTGTTAAGATAAACTACCAAGGTTGTGGTGAATATAGTATCTTAAATGCATTTTTTTTTGGTGCCTTTCCACTTGACCCACACATACGAGGGCACCCAACCTATTAGGGACCAAAGAAAGACATAATTCCCCAACTTAAGCAGCTTGAACCCACCACATTTGTTTCCAATGGGATCCTTAATGGGAAAAAAATGTCCCCAGACATCACCACATAGTTATACAAGGACCCACCTCCAAAAGACAAAGGGCTCTTGGACTACCTCAAACTAAAATATCCCTGCTCACACCAACTCACAACTAAACAATGGGATTATCAAAGAGGTGGCTTAGGATGTGCAAAGTTTGGAATTAAAAAAATTCTAGAAGCATACAAAGAGGAAAAGAAGAAAGGTCTAGGATTTGGAAACCTCACAACTAGGGGCACTAGTAAGGACAATCATGCCTTCTTAAACATCTAGAGAAAACTTGTAGAGGTCGAAGACATCCCTAAGGTAGTTGAAAAGTGAGCCTATGATGATATCCATAACAATGACATCTTCCTCGAAGATTCTATACTCCATGAACTATTCATCAACCTCATCAACCTTCCCCTCACCCACCCCAAACTCATGATTGGGACCAACCAAGTGTACTTCACATTGATGAGTTCTCTACCAAGGAAGCACTCCTAATATATATGGGGGCCAACATACTACATAAGAAGTCGAAGCCACCATCAACATATGTCTACAAATTGAACCCCAAAGTATACTTTGGGGAAGATGAAATATCTAGTTACAAAAATGACATAAAAGAAAATAAACACCAAAAAAGAAAAATAAAAGCATGCCTGGTGAAATCTCCTTTTGAGTGCCATCAGATCAATCAAAAAATGAAAAGGAAATAAAGGACATATCTGACAATGAAAAATTATTTGAGGCACTTGAAGATGGAGATTTCTTCCTTCTCCCATAGGATCAAAGGAAAAAGTATCATCTATCCTAGTTGGAGAAATAAGACTAATCAACATAAGTCTAATAGAGACTCCCTAGATCATGTACATTGCAACATCCTTGCCACAAGACCAAGAATACCTTCTCATTGAGCACTTGCAACAAAAAAATTGATTGGTTCATGTGGTGATACCAGGACATGCCATGACTAGACCCTAAATTGGTTGTATACCACTTGGCAATGGATTTGAAGGTCAAACTAACCAACAAAAAAATTTGAAAGATAAATGATGAAGGGTGTTCCCCTTAATACCATAAATACATAACAAAAACTAAGAAACAACAAAAAATGCAAGAACAAAATATGGAATTCTTATTTGTGCCACAAATGAAAAATTATAGAATTCACAAGTATAATATGCTAACCCACATGGTCACATTCATTGAAATAATCTACAAGACTAAGCTACGAACTACCACCTAGAGTTATCCTAGACAATGTTCGGGCCTTTCTTAAATAGGAAATTTTATGCTGCCTGAGAAGGTTCTAGATGCTCAAACTTAATACCTAAGGCTGACAGACCCTAACAATACATATAGAGTCAGCTAAATACATTTTTTACAAATTATTTTAGATATTTTAGTAGCCTAACTTCAGAAGGCCATAACTCTCAAGCCGTTGCTTTGATTGGCTATTATAACCACTTTTTAGAAATGCTATCTCATGATCCATAGGCTCGAAATGATGCAAGCTCCCTTGCATTGAGTTTTTGTACCTCATCCAGGCACTCTAAGGCCTCCAACAGTGAGCCCAAAGATTTTTTTACAAAATTTTCCACCAAAAATCTGCAATAACTTCTTTGATACTTAAGCTAGAGCAATGAGATTTTTATGGTAGGCTTATAATTCCAAAATGAACCTTCATGTAGAAAATGAGAACATTCCAAGCTCATATGTGAAACTTACTAAAAATAGCAAGTTCTCATAAATAGTAACCACCCTGTCTACTAGTCCTTACTAAAATAGAAAAGATTGTAAAGAAGATATTTTTGGGTGATGCAATATTGCTCTTACAACCAGGTGATCCTGCATTAGACACCTGGGGTAATTTGAGAAGTGACTTTGTCATGTCTCAAGTGTTCAGAGGCAAACCAAGGTGGTTAACCTCCTCCTTGCTAGCCATGATGAATCCTCTATTGGCCTCCCTTTCCATTTGACTAGATATTCCTCATAAGTTTTGTTCTTTGTACTTTTTCCAACATGACTATCTAGTATCTCATCAATCTCCTTTGTAGCCGAACTAGCTACTAGAATACTCTACTGTGCCTTTACAACTTCATCTCCATCAACTCCTTCATAATACTCTATCAAATTTGAAATATTAAATATTGGTGAAATATTTAATTTAGTAGACAACTCAATAAGTATTTCTAGAATCATGTCTTTTCACTATCTTTTATGATCCAAACTTCATCTTCAACTTATTATATGTACCCACTAGAAAATACCCCTTTCTCAAATGAATCATGACTTCATCTCCAATCTAAAATTCCTTATACCTCCTTTTCACATCTGCCTTAGCCTTATATTGTGTATTCATCTTTATGATGTTCTTCCCTACCTCCTCATGTATGTTCTTGAAATTTTTAACAATTTCTTATACTTCAACACCACTTATCTCTTCTTTATCCAACTGCCTCAATTCATAAGAATTTTTGGGACTACTCCCATATATAATTTGTAATGGTGATTTAATAGTACTCCTATTGATAGAATTATTACATGCAAATTTTACCTATGGTAAAATCAGATCCCATCATTTTGGATTTTCTCCAACCAAACATCTTTGTAAATTTCCCAAACTCCTATTCACCACTTCATTTTGTCCATCAATCTGTCGATGATGTGATGAACTGAACTTCAAATCCATCTTCAACTTCTTCTACAATGTATGCAAGAAATACCCAACAAATTGGTATCTCGATATGAAACTATACTCTTTGGCAGACCATGTAGTCTCACCACTTCTCTTAAAAAAACTCTACTACATGAACATCATCACTAGTCTTTTTGCAAGGAATAAAATGTGCCATCTTTGAAAACCTGTCAACCACCACACAAATAGAATCGTGTCAATGTTGCATCCTTAGTATTCCAAGAAAAAAATCCATGCTGACATCCTCCCATGACTTCTCTGGTATAGGTAATGGCTAACACAACCGTATATTTTGCTTCACTCCTTTTTCCATCTAATATACTCTAAAACTTTGTACAAACTTTTTCATATTTTGCTGCAACTGTGGCTAGTAATAATTCTCAGCAAATAAAGAATGTTAGAAATAGGAATTACTGAGAGGGGGGGTGAATTAGTAATCTAAAAACTTTAGTTTTCAACTGGATATTATTTGTTACTTTAAACCATACATAAAAAAGTAATAAAGTAATGCTAAATAGTAACAATAACCATGCACAAAGATAACTCATAACACCATATTTTTTTAACTAGGGAAACCTTGGCCAAGGGAAAATCCTAGTGGGGATGACACCCACTAGATAATATACTGATATATAAGTTCCTTATTAGAGGATGGACCCTATTAGGAGTTAATGAGGAAATTTAGTACGGAGAGTCCCTATTAGGAGACTTTAAATCCCTGTTAGGAGATTCCAACCCTGTTAGGAGTTGTAGTATAGTAGATGCAAGATGAGCCCACTACCCAAACATGCACTTCTAATTACAAGAAGAGCTCACTGTCCAAACAAGTAATTAGACTTCTATAATATAGATGCTTTCTTAGTTTGATCTTGGATCACAAAATAGCTTCACAAACTTCACATATATCTCTTTCACAAAAGTTTGCATACAATTGCTCAACATAGCTTCTCTAATTAAACTTGCATACTTGCATTTGTAAGATGTCCTTTGCATAAATACCATGCCTTTACACAAATTTCTTCTAGGTTGGATAAGACCATAATATACTTTTCCAACTTACAGTAAACATCTAGGATTTTGGCCCTAATCGGTCAAGTAATTATTTTATAAAGGAAATATTTCCTTTCCTTTAATTCTGCTATCTTGTTTCATTGGTAAAACAAAAATATCTCTTTTTTTTACAGTCCGTACTAACTTCTAATGTTATATACATCATCATCAACATGTATAAAAACTCCATCTGACTTCGCTAGTGATAATATGATGTTAGCAATAAGTTATATATAACACAATACAATACTGTATACCAAATTCATACTTAGACAATTTTTGAGTACCAAAATCTAAGTATCTTTATTTACAAGGTTTCTTGTAAGCATGTACATCATGTGTTCCCATAAATGACAAAAATTACATATCTTCATTAGCCAACTATTAATAATCTCCTTCTTTGGTATTGATGGCAACAAAATAGGGAAAATTGGCTAAGTATAAAAGACTTGAAATAAATAACACATTAACATTACTTCTATTACAACTTGTCCATCTTACATATTCTACCCCTTACAATATGATTTCATATCTTATAGTTGTATCTTCTCTTTAAGTGATTTACAATTTTCTTTTTCATTTCTCCCCCTTTGTCATCAATGACAATGGTTAAAATATCAAAAACTATTCAAAAATTGTTCATTTGCTATCAAAATCTCTATAAACATTTTCCTTAAACTGATAGTATCTTCATTGTTGGAATTATAATAGGAAAGGTAAACTCTGAGGGGGGGAGGGGGTGTGGTGAATTAGTGCTTTAAACTTTAACCCATAAGAATATTCACCACACATCCATCTCACATATTCAATAAGTAAGCTGAAATACCATGTAAAACATATACATCTAAAGTATGTAAACAAGTAATAATTCACACATATATGACACAAGATATGATTACCTAAAAATCCTCCAATGAGAAGGTAAAATTGGGGTGGGGATAACTCCCACAAATCTTCACTACTACAGTAATAAAGTGTATCCAATGAAGGTTACAATGTTTGATCATGAAACATGATCTACCCTATGAAAGGTCTACCATGTTAAAGGCTTACAAAGACTATTAGGTCTCCCCTTGTTAAAGGATTTCAACACCATGCTAGAAGGGTTCCTTGTTAAAGGACTTTAACTCATAATTAAGCAAGAACCTTGTTAGAGGATTTCAATACAACCTATTAGGACTACTTTGTTAAGAGATCTAACTGATTCACCTATTAGAGTGTCTAAACAATGATCATGCAATTAACACTCTATTTCTTGATGATAGATCACCTCTATTCTACTATGTACTTGATCCTTCTTGATCAAATGTCTCTCTACTATTCACTATTTCCTTCCTCTATTCTCCTTTAACTAATTCTATAGTTCAATTTAGATCATAATGCCCTTGTCACCATGAATGTCTTGGTTTGCACATACAAAACTCTCCTTGACCATTCATTCATTCCTCTCTCTCTCACAAGAAGTTTAGGGTTTGTCCTCATTAAGACTTGACCTACGTGACTTAAGGTTAGGTATGAATCAATGGCTATGATTCATCCATATTGTTGCTTAAACCTCCCCTTTACCTGATTGGGTACATGTAATACATAAGGATTCCCAATTAAGATTTGTCCTTATCACAAAAATATCATAATTCAATCCTTAAGTCAGCTGAAAAATGGATTACATACTAGTTTGTGCCAATATAAACAACTGTGACAAAACTGTGTTGCTCGGCATCTGAAGTCCCTGATGCTCAACATCAACTGTGACTTCAATACTGTCACTCAATATTTGAATGAATCAACATGCACTACTTGCTTGGCTCCTAAATCACTTGGCACATACTATCTGCTTTACACTTGAGTGACTCAGCATACAAGTGACTCGACACTCACTATTTACTTGAAATGCTCTAGTTTACATGTTGTGCTCAGCATACATTACTTGCTTGCAATGAACTAAGTAAATGAATTAAGTGTATAGACACTCACTTTTCAAAACCAATTTGAGATTAAAAATCTCTGCCTTTGACATGAGTGTCAAAAACACTTGGTCATACATGAATACTCTTATTCTTACAAGCATAACATAAATGACTATTTGACTTCTATAAAAAAATTCAAAATCAAAATTTTGCAACATGACTTATACTTCAAAAATACCTCAAAATCTTATAACTCCCCTTGAGTTCTTTGATCTATTCTATATTGTATTCTATATCAAAATCTTTCTCCTACCGAGTACATTTGCCTCAACTGTTTCCTGCTTGCTTGCTCTTACCCCCATTTTCTTTTCTCTACTCTTACTCCCCCATTGTTTTCTCCCCCTTAGCTTTTAATCCCCCTTTTTAACACTGATTTCAATGGGTAATACACTAATAGTGTATTTTTTCAAAAAAGATTTATGGTCCTCAAGTATAATTTTAAGAGCTGCATCCCAATTATCACATGCTATCTCCAAAGATTTAATTTGGATGGCCAACTCGGTAGCAAGGTGTACTAAGCCATCTAATTTAGAAATATTGGGGTCTTTCTTCATAAGTGTTTCTGTATAGCCTAGCTCCTTGTGTAAAATCTCCATGTGAGGAGTCAATGTAGACTGAATGCTAATTAGCTTAGCCCTTATGTTGGCTTCTTCTGCTTGTAATGATGCTAATTGACTTTGACATTACAAAAAGGGTCCTAAAGTGTTTCTCACTTTGAGCTAGAGTCATGGGAAATTTTACACTAGATGATTGCATTTGACTTTCCAAGCTTAGGATGTGATTCCTTATCTCTTGTGTGAAGAGTGTAGGATTACACAATTTGGTGTATAGAGAGAAAATATTCTCTAGTACCTTCTTCACACTATTTATCTTAGTTCCCAATGCAACTTGTGTTAGTGCAATATCCATAGATATTTTTTGACTCACTTTATTTTGAAACTTCTTCTCATACCATTTTAACAGTTTGACATTAGTATCCAGGTCTATATAAATTACTCTTTCCACTATGTTGGTCAATTGTTCAATGATTGGCTTTGTTTCATCTAGAGTAGGCAGACTGAATGCTCTAAGAAAATGTCTTTGATCTCAATCAAAGCTTGCTTCTACCTATGCTCCCTTCAGAGTAGTTCTTGACATTTCTTTCGTGCTAGGGCCTCTTGTAGTATACCCATCTGCTCAATTGTTATTGTTGCATAATTAAACTTGGGCAATGTAATTTCTTCATCTAGGTTAACATCTCCCTAAATTATTACCTCTTCTACCTTAGATGAGCTAGGACTCAACACTAAGAATTGCAATGGTGTAGCATCTATGCTTAGCCTCTAAAGAGTTTGATTGGAAGGAGTTATAGATTTTGGTAATGTCACTAGAGCTTGGATTAATACTAGCTCCTTTAGCTTGGGTGTCAAACTTGTCTCTTTAGGCTTGTCATTTTTTACCTCTTTGATTTTGGTTGCACCTTGATCTTGTGCTAGAGGTGTAGGTACATCTACCTTAACTATTTGACTTTGTGTCCCATCATTCACAGGTGTTTCCATCTTATCTTCTCTATTTGTGTCAACCTTGTCTTTTTTAGGTTCTGGAACATTTTTTAAGACTGGAGTACCTTCCATGGGTATACTAACAGTGCATCTTGCTATCTCCTTACTTTGATATACAACTAAGGGTTGTGAAGGTTGTACACTTGTGACTTGAGGAGTGATTGTAGGTTGTTCATGCGTTTTAACCTCCTCCCATGTAGTCATAGACTCTAGTTTTTGAATTTCATCAACACTTGTCAATACAAGGTTGTCACATAATATGGCCTATAGTTTGGATTGGATAAGTATCTTTTTCAAATCTTCCTCTATTAGGGGATTGATATTTTGATAACTAGGATCAGAGACATCCTTTACTTTGATAGTTTTAGTGTTTGCACTTATCACTTGTGGAGGGTTGGCACTTGACATTTGTGTATCCCATACACTCTAATCTAGTTGCTGCTCTTCCTCAAATGTTGTTTGATCATCAATATTCATATAATTTCCTCCCTCAATAGTGCCTTTCTAATTGTTATCCTCTTATCATCCTCTAACTCAATAGGTTCTTGTTCATCATCTTTGGCTGTGGCTAGTCCATATTTAATCTTCCACATTTATTTGGACTTTTGGAAAACATCCTCTATGTTGTTCTATAATATGCTAAATTCCCTATACTTTGGTACAAATATGACAAAATATTTCTTAATGGATTTAGACATTTGTGCCTTATTGAGTTCTGACATAACTTGAGCGAGGGTTATCTCATTAATTTTCTTCTTTGTGTCTAAACAATAGTGCCATTTCTATTCAACTCTATCATATAAACTCTTAGGTATGGAGTTGGAAATTTCTAGAGAAGCCTTCTTAAATGTAGCTATCATAGCATATATTGCCTCCTCTACTTGATTCTTCTCAATCTTTCCAAGGTTATCAAATTCAATGTGAGAGAAAGCTAATAAATCAACATTATTTCTAACATTCTCACATAAGTTATCTATGTCTAAGGAGGGACTATGACTCATCACTTGAAATTGGCTGTCGTCATTAGATTTTATCTTCTCCTCATTAGATTCAGCCTGAGCAACATACTTTTTTCTTGGTCTTTTCTATGCTCCACCTTCCTACTCTTTAGACTTGGCTACCTCTTTAGCCTTTTGTGTAGTGACTCTTGTACTAGCCCTTGTTGTAGGTGTTGTTGTTTTAGGCTGGCTTGGTTTTCCAACCTTCTTTGGTCTTATCACTGCTTCTGTCTTTTCCTTTCTTTTCTTCTTGTCAGTAGGAATAGGTGCTTCCTTGACTTCTTTTCCCTCGACACCTTCTGCAATTCCTATTTCCTCTTCTTGCTGATCCTCTCTAGGTGACCTTGTGTTAGTGCCAATGGTGCTTGAACCTATGTGTCTTCTTCTTCTTCTTCATCTTCCTCTTCTTCTTCTTTGGCTCCTTGACCAACTTTTTCTTTTAGTTCCCTCACCAATTTGTTCTTCTTGATCACAAAAGCAATCTTCAAATCTATAGTGATCCTTGATTTGGCCAATTCATAGTTGCCAAAATCTTGGCTTCTTTGTCCATTTCTTTTGCAAGTAATGCTATGATTGTTGTAGACGCCTCATCAATATTTATCTCATAACCTAATGGTCTTAGCCATCTCACCTTGGGAATTGCTGCTTGTGTAAATGTGTGATCAATATCAACTAGTAAGAAAACATCATCATAATGTTTCTCCACTAGTGAGACTGGTATCCTTAATCTCTTCTTCATAGATTGTTTGAAATCCTCAAAATAACTAGTCATTATTGACTTAAAGTTATCACATAATTGTTTAATGAATTCTCCTATCTGTATTGTAATTGATCTATTTGTCTTCCATGCAACATTACCAAATGTAGGAAATGTATTTTGTACATAAAAGAAAATACATACTAGAATAGATCCAAATTTACACTGAGCACTCTTTTTTTTCCTTATTGCTCCCAGGTTTTCAATCAATTGCTACAACTGTAACTTAGCAAGATCATAAGTATGATCTTTCTTCACAATTTTGTAGCCCATATCTACTACAATGCAAGATACACTATTTAATCTCCTTGACTAATAAAACTTGTGTTCTATTACCCTCACTACAAAAGCTATTAGGGGATCTATGATAGTGTCAATGGTCATTCCCCTTTTGTTCAATATAGCCCCTGTATTCTTTTCAATGACTTCTTTTGACTCACTTCTCATAGTCTTTGGCCAATCTAGGGCTGGGTTCCCTATTACCTTATGAACAATATTCTTTGTGATTTTAATTGGCCCATTCTCTAACCATACTAAGCTATCATCAAATTTTCTTAAGACAATTTTAATCCACCTAGTTTTGAAAATATTTGGAATATATAGGGCACAAGTTAACCCTTTCTTCTTGACAATATTGTATTCTTATTTCAATGCTCCATTTTCACATAGTCTTCCATATGCTTCTCTAATTTCCATGTCACCTATGCTTCCAATCTTACAAGTATAACAATTCTTGATATCTTGAATCATTAACACTCATGGTGGTATCATAAACAATGCACTGGAGGGATCTTGTTTGTATGCTATATCTAGAATAGTCTTGAAAATAGGTTGTTTGATATCATTGTTAATTAAATGAACATAAAAAGCCTCTTTTCCTTCTACTTCTTTCACTTTTAAAGAACTAGATGCCATTACATATATCTAGGGTTTGCAAAATTTGAAACTACATAGCTTGGCACATGATAAATACCTTATAAATCCTAAAAAAATGGTGTCAAATAGTCATTTAAAGCTCTTGAAAATGCTTAAGATGAAATTCTTCAGATCATGTTGAGCTCTTCTTCTTCTTTCTCAAATTCAAATGATGTTAAATGAGTGAAAATCAATCAAATACCCCTTAAAATACTGTAATTAATGCTAACTACTTACACAACTACAAACTTAGTAACAATTGATTTCTAGCTCACTCAGCATTCAAATGTCTTTCTATTTTCTCAACAACCATTAAAAGACTTTTTATGCTTGATAGTAACATGAAAAAGCTCACAAAACTTTAAAGATTTTTCCTTGAATTCTAATAACACTTTGCATCTTTATTCATGCATATATAATCTTTTCAGAACTAAATCCTTGGACTTGATGTATGGTATAACTTTTAAATATCAGTCCCACATACCTCTTGATTGCTTAGTTTGATGAGGTATGATTACTTGAACCATTGGGTGAAGTGATCCCATCTGCACTTGATGTGCTACAATCCTCCTTTCTCTTCCATGTCTTGTTTATCTCTTCTCTAACATTTTCAATATTTGCCTTTCCTTTGCCTTTGTTGAACTCACAACTTGGTGCCTTTGACTTTGTTGGACAAAATCAACTGATGTGATTGGTCTTCAAACAAATAAAACATGTGGTTTGACTCAACCACCTTTTTTAATCACTTTTGAAGTGTGTTCTAATACAATTATCAGGAATGTGTCCATACTCTTGATAGTAGTGATGACTATATCTTGTATAATAATCCCAATTATAAATGTTTTCATTGTTCTTTTCCTTTTACTACTTGTTTGATGACCACTTGGGTTTAGATCTACACTCAAAAGCTTTATGTCCATACTTTTGATAGTTATAAAAATATCCTTCAAATCTTTTAGTTTGCACGGTCTTGATTTTGCATTCATGTGCCCGATGACCTTGTTTGTTGAACTTATGGTAGAGACCCATGCTCTTCTACTTAATATTCTAATTTGTAGTCTTACTCTTGCACACATTAGCAGTATGTCCTTTCTTACCACAATTATGAAAAGTAGGTTTTGAGTTCTTACCTTTGTTACTTCTTTCTTTAGCACTTTTGGATGATTCTCCTTCTTCAATACTTGTGTATCCTAGTCCACATGTATCATTGTTAGATCTAGGATATCTCATCAATTGTTCAAAGTACTTGATAGCTTCACTTGGTTTATTGATCCTTTTAGCAAACTCCTTTTCCCTTTTTAGATCATTTCTTAACTATTCATTCTGCAACTTTAGTGTTGTTTATCTCAATGTCTTTACTATTTATTTCATGATTAGGAATCATGACTTGATTCATCATTTCTAATTGCATGTGAGCAATCTTGTTTACTTTTGATAATTTCTCTTCTAGTCTATTGGTTGAAACTCTTTTGTCATCTTCAATCATGACTTTGTCTTCTATAGCTTTCTTTTTCAGCTTAGTCACCCCACATTGTAATGTGGCTTGTGATTCTTGTTCTGTCTTAAGATTTTTGATTTCTTCAGTTAGGGTTTTGATATTTTCCATTGGATTTGCAACTACTACATCAAATTCATTAGAGTTACCATTTGCAAATAGCTTAGTAGTGTCCATCTCTTGATATTGTGTTTCATTCTCCTTAGTAGCAATTTCCTTCTTTCTTCTCAATGATTTCTTTAGATCTTCTCTTCCTTCATTCAATTGACATAGAATGAGTTGTATTTCAATCTCTTGGTTCTCAATAAATTTTACCAACTTGTAGACTTCCATTTCCAAAATATTTCCTTAAAGCTTTTAGGCTTTAATTTCAAAGAACTAGGCTCTAATACCAATTTTGGAATTAAAATAGGAAAGGTAAAATCTTAGAGGGGGGGGGGGGGGGGGGGGGGGATGACACAAGATATGATTACCTAGAAACCCTCCAATGAGAAGGTAAAACTGGGGTGGGGATGACACCCACAAATCTTCACTACTGTAGTAATAAAGTGTATCTAATGAAGGTTACAATGTTTGATCATGAAACATGATCTACCTTGTGAAAGGTCTACCCTTTTAAAGGCTTACAAAGACTGTTAGGTCTCACCTTGTAAAAGGATTTCAACACCCTATTAGAAGTGTTCCTAGTTAAAGGACTTTAACTCACAATTAAGTAATCACCTTGTTAGAGGATTTCAATACAACCTATTAGGACTACTTTGTTAAGAGATTTAACTAATTCACCTATTAGAATGTCTCAATAATGATCTTGTGACTAGCACTCTATTGCTTGATGATAGATCACTTCTATTCTACTATGTACTTGATCCTTCTTGATCAGATTTCTCTCTGTCGTACACTATTTCCTTCCTCTGTTCTCCTTTAACTGATTCTACAATTCAATTCAGATTATAATGCCTTTGTTACCATGAATTTCCTAGTTTACACATACAAAACTCACCTTGACCATTCATTCATTCCTTTCTCTCTCACAAGAAGTTTAGGGTTTGTCCTCCTTAAGAAGACCTAGGTGACATAGGCTTAGGTATGAATCAATGTCTGTGATTCATCCATATTGCCAATTAAACCTTCCCTTTACCTAATTGGGTGCATGTAATACATAGGGATTCCCAATTAAGATTTGTCCTTATCACCAAAATATCATAATTAAATCCTTAAGTTGGCCCAAAAATGTTTTACATAGTAGTTTGTGCCAATACAAACAACTATCACAAAACTATTTTACTCAACATTTGAAGTCCCTGATGCTCAACATCAACTGTGACTTCAATACCATCACTCGACATTTGAATGACTCAACATGCACTACTTGCTTGGCTTTTGAATCGCTCAACACATACTGTCTACTTGACACTTGAGTGACTTGACATATAAGTGACTTGGCACTCACTGTTTACTCGACATGCTCTAATTTACATGTTGTGCTTGACATACATTACTTGTTTAGCATGAACTAAGTAAATTAATTAAGTGTATAAACACTCATTTTTCAAAACCAATTTGAGATTAACATTCATCCAATCATCAAAACTTATCTTAGGATTGCTCATACTTTTTGTCCATGTATCCTTGGTTGATTTAGTAGAGATGACAATTGAACATAAGGCATATGATGCAATCTCAACTGCATTAAGGTTTCAATATAAAAAGTTAGAATAAGTGTCCTTTTTCTTGACACATTCCTCTAATTGTTTCTCAACAATAGATATTTTTAGAACAATAGACTCTTTGAAATCTGATACTCTTTTCAAAATTTGTTCCTTCTGAAGTTCTAGTTTTTTGATATCATTATGAATACTGGACACTCATTCTTCAAAATCATCAATTTTACTAGAAGGATATTGTATCTGGCTAGATAGAACCTCTAGCTCATTCATCTTTCCTTTAATCTAACTATCAACATCCTTAGTCAACTTGTGAGATAGAGAACACCTGATGTACAATATCTTGCCATCCTATTGACATTTCCAAAGTTCCTTGATATAATTATCAAGAATTATCAAATCATGCTTAATGTTCCAACAAATAGTACTAAACAAGTTAAGATCATGTGAGATCTATTCCTTTGTTTCTGCAAAATTCAAAAAATTTGTGAATTCTTCATCGAAAGATTTTAGCACTGCTTGTGCCCTCTGTTCAATATCTACCTCTGTATGTTGGACTACCAAAGTACTATGTAATCTGTTGATAACCTCCATCAAGGTTCTCTGTAGGCTCTTCATTGTTGTATTCTTTTCAATAAATTTTGACAAAGATGAGATCAAGTCAATTTGATCATCATCATTAGTTGTCAGGCTAGAAAGTGAAAGTGAAGTAGATGAACTAGAAGCTTTAGTGTCATCTTTCCTTTGCTTCTTTTTAGTTGCCTCTTTGACTCTTGTTTCTTTTTCTTCTTTCTCTTATCTTTCCTTTCTTTCTTTTTATCTCTTTTCTTCCTCTTCTAATCTCTTCTTCTTATCCTCCTCTACTTTCCTTTTCAACTCATCTTCAAGAAATTTTTGCTTGGTCTCTTCTATTTTCCTTTTCTCTTCATCTAATAACCTCATTTCCTCTTCAATTTTCTTCAACTGATCTTCAATATATTTGGTGTGGTTTATTCTATTTAGAACTCTCAAATAGGTTTGTATCATCAATGTTAATGGTAACATTGATCTGATCTATTTGCATTGTGTCACCACTCACTGACACTTTTGAAGTTCTAGGTGCTGGTGAAGATGCTACCTTGGACTCTGCCATCATCTAACTTATAGCTACCATAGTTTCACTTCTTAACTTATTTATCTCACCCACCATAAATAGAAATGGCCTTACCTTGTTCCTTGAGTAATGTGTTAGATTGTTCAACAATTACTTGACTTCTTCTTCATCATTAGTCTTGCATATTATTCTTATCATAGACTTCCAAAGTTCTAAGTCCTCTTCTCAAGCTAGTGCCTTCTTTTCAATGAGCCTGTCATAGAATTTCTAGTTTACCTTGCCTTCAATATACTTGAGTTTCAAATTTTTAGCTATTATGTATCTTATAGTAGAGATATCAATCTAATCTTTCTCAAATATATTATACAAGTCATAAAATTTGTTCATCTAAACAAAGTTGCCTTTATTAGAAATAATTATCTTCTCTAGCTTTGGCTTCCAGGGTTGCCAAGCTTTTCCTGCTGACTACTTAGAAGTAGTTACCTTCTTTATCTATTTAACTTCAAGTTCTTCTTCTTCTTCTTACTAGACTTAACAATTATCAAAAATGTCTTTTGTTTCTTTCCTGGTCTAGTGGCTTGTTGCTTGACCCTTTTAGTCTTGGTGGTCACAACTCTTAGATTCCTCTTTGGTTCACTTGGTTGTACATCGAATACTGCTACATAGGGAATGTTCTATTCCAAAGATGTCTTTGCAATAGACACTAAAAAAGGTTACTCATTCAATATACCTTGTTTCATAGTTTGCCTAACTGCTTGTGACTCACTCTTAGTCATAATGACCTCTGATAAAGCTTTCTTCATTATTGTCTCTATCTTTTTGTGAGATGCTTTCTCCAAAGATGCTTGATGATTTGATTAGGTAATCTCATCATAAGTTCCAAATCTATATCTAGCTTGGTCCTCATATTTCAACAATAGATCAATGTATCCAGCTACCATTTCATCACTCATTTCATAACCTAAGGGATCAAAAAATGTTTCCCAAGTTCTATTGCTTGAATATAAGTAAAATCTATATCAACCATAACACAATTATCTTCTTTAAATCTTTCTACAATTATAGGTGTAATTCTAAATCTTTGTCTCATCTCATTCTGAAATGTTTTCATTATCAAGTTCCCACTATCCAATATTTTATCTGTTAGATGTCTTCTACATACTTATGTGTTCTTCTCCATTGTACATCTATCACTGCTCATGATCTCTGTGATTGAAAAATATGGAAATCTCTTAAGTACATGAAAAAATAAATGATTGATTAGTGATTGCAATCTAAATGCACAATTCTTAGAATTTCACTAAGGTTAAATTGTTCCTTCTCAACACATATCATGTAGGTTGCATAGATGAATTCGGCTGACAATTCATCAATCTTAGAACTTGGACATATAGAGTAGGCAATTATTCTACTCAGGAATATTACATCATCTTGTTTAATGGTGCTAATCACCATGGCCTTTCCATTATAGATTGCTTTGGTATAGCTCTCAACTTTCTTCTTAACCAATTTCTTTAGATTTATCAAAAGATTTAATGGATTCAATTTTATCATCAAATTTTTCTTTTTCTTTTGGATCTGATATAATCTTAGGTTTCTTTGCAAACATGTTAAATAGATAACCAAGACTAGTCTTATCATAAGTAGGTTTGTGTATTGATATTGAATCATCAAGCTTTTCTCTACTAGAACAAAGCTTCTCATGTTGTTGCTCAAGCATTAAGTTGATTCATCTTTCTCAATAGTATTTTATTTTTGAAGTTCTTCATGATCTTCTTTCAATATTTCAAACTTAGATGTCTTCTTCATTAGACTTGCTCTAAGATCTGTATTCTCAGTTTTCAAATCAGATTCAACTTTGCTAGGATCACACCTCAAAGTTAACTTTAGATTCATAATCTTCAATTCATGCTTCAAGATCTTGTACTCTATCTTTAGCTTTGAATAATCATCATCACTAGTTTTAGATTCAGTAGATTCAGGCTTGGATTTGAGATGTTAAATCTTTTCCTTCAATTGTCCAATATATACTTTAGAGTCTTCATATCCATCCTTCAACTTGTCTCTTTCTTCAGTAAGGGGATCAATTTGTTCAAGTGCCTCTTCAAGGTTCTTCATCAATTATTTCATATCCATAGGGATCTTACTCAAGTTGTTAAGCCTCTTCTCAGTAATTGTGCTCTAATACCAATTGTTAGAAATAGGAATTACTGGAGGGGGGTGAATCAATAATCTAAAAACTTTAGTTGCCAACTAGATATTATTTGTTACTTTAAACCATACATAACAAAGTAATAAAGTAATGTTGAATAGTAATAGTAACCATGCACAAAGATAACTCATAACACCATATTTTGTTAACTAGGGAAACTTTGGCCAAGGAAAAACCTTGGTGAGGATGATATCCACTAAGTAATACACTGATATATAAGTTCCTTGTCAGAGGATGGACCTTGTTAGGCGTTAATGAGAAAATTTAGTATAGAGAGTCCCTATTAGGAGACTTTGAATCCCTATTAGGAGATTTAAACCTTGTTAGGAGTTGTGACAACCCTATTAGGAGTTGTAGTATAGTAGATGCAAGATGAACCCACTGACCAAACATGCACTTCCAATTATAAGAAGAGCTCACTGCCCAAACAAGTAATTAGACTTTTGGAATATAGGTCCTTTCATAGTTTGATTTCAGATCACAAAATAGATTCACAAACTTCACATGTATCACTTTCATAAAAGTTCACATACAATTGCTCATCATAACTTCTCCAATTAAACTTACAAAATTGAATTCACAAGATGTACTTTACATAAATACCATGCCTTTACACAAATTTCTACTAGGTCAGCTAAGACCATAATACACTTTCCCAACTTAGAGTAAACATCTAGGATGTCGGCACTAATTGATCAAGTTAATGTTTTGTAAACAAAATAATTCCTTTCCTTTAATTCTGCTATTTGGTTTCATTGGTAAAAAATGAATATCTCTTTTTCATAAGCTGTACTAACTTCTGAGGTTATAAACATCATCATTAACATGTATCCAACCTCCATCTAACTTTGCTAGTCATAATATGACATCAATAATAAGTTACATACAAAACAATAGACTATTGTATACCAAATTCATACATAGACAATTTTTGGGTACCTTAAGGTTTCTTATAAGCATGTACATGATGTGTTCCCATAAATGGCAATAATTACATATCTTCATTACCCAATTGTCAACAAAGAAATGGTCTTATCTCTAGCAAAATGTCTAGCCAATCCTCCACTATGCTTCTCCTTGATGAGATTCTCTCTCATTAAACTTCTAGGAATGCACAATTGGCTTCCTTTGAACAACATATTATCCTAGATCATAAGATCCAACCACTTTATCCTATCAAGTGTAATAGGTTCTATACAAGCCTTCCATGCTTCACCAAAATCAAGATCATCTGGATGCAAAGTACTGAGTTCATTGAACCCAACCACCTCTATCTACATTTCGGTTAGAAAAATTTGTCTCCTACTAAGAGCATCTACAACTTTGTTATAGTTCCCACTCCTGTGTTTCAAAAAAAAATATAACTCTGTAAAAACTCAACCCACTTCAAATTCCTTTGGTTTAATTTCCTTGACTATTCAAATATTGCAAAGCTTGATGATCAATATACAAAAAAAACTCCTCAGGAAGAATATAGTGTCTCCACTTCTTCAATGCTTGAACTATAGCATAAAATTCTTGATCATAAAAATAACATTTTCTTTTTGTATCATTCAATTTCTCACTAAAATAAGCAACAGGTCTACCTTCTTGTCTCAAAACAACTCCTATTACAGTACCACTAGCATCACAGTCTACTTGAAACACCTTGTTAAAATTAGGAAGTGCTTAAATAGGCTACCTAGTAACTTTCTATTTCAACAAATTAAAAATATTATCTACTTCTATAGTCCACTTAAATTTTTTCCTATCCCCTCTCATCATTTTAGTCAGGGGTCCACAAATACTACTAAAACCTTATATGAACTTTCTATAAAAAATAGCCAACCCATGAAAAGATCTTACCTTTTTTGCACTCTTTGGAGTAGGCCATTTAAGGGTAGCCTTCACTTTCTCTGGGTTCATTTTCAAACTTCTTGCTAGGACTACAAATCCTAGGTACACCAACTCCTTTACAAAAATGCACTTCTTTAGGTTTATCGACAACTTTTCTTCCCTCAACTTATCAAAAACCTTGCGAATATGGATCAAATGCTCCTCTAATGTATTACTAAAGATAAAAATATCATCTAGGTAAATAATGAAAAACTTACCCAAAAACTCCTTTAGTAGCTCATTCATGAGCCTCATGAAAGTGCTCAATGCATTGGTTAGCCCAAAATGCATGAATAATCACTTGTGCAATCCTTCTTTTGTCTTGAAAGTAGTCTTCCACTCATCACCTTCTTTGATACAAATATGGTGGTACCCACTCTTTAGATCTATCCTTGTGAAATACTCAGCCCCACTCAAATTGTCCATAATATCATCCATCCTTAACAATGGAAATCTGTACTTGATTGTGATCTTGTTGATAGTGTGAGAATATGTGTACATCCTCCATTCTCCATTATTCTTTGGTGTTAATACTATTGGTACAACACATGGACTCAGACTCTCTTGAATCAAACCCTTCTACAACAATTCATGAACTTGTCTATTCAACTCTTGACTTTCTGCTAGTGTCATTCTATGCACTGCCTTATTTGAAAAATTGGATCCTACAACCAAATCCATCTAGTGAATGATCTTCCTCATTGGGGGAGGACCATTGGGTACATTATTTGATACAATATCATAAAACTCTCCCAACATATCTGCAACCTCTATAGGTACTTCCTCTACTTCTTCTTTACTATCTTTTGGAATTATTAAAAAACACATATGCTCATGCTTCATAACTCTGAGAATCTCTTTTCCATCAACAAAACATATTATGACAACACTACATGGATATAATCAGAAGCATGTGTCACCCTTTATAAAGAAAAAGGCTAACAAAACTATAACTGTTCACCTTCAATGACATAAAACTAGTAGTATTATTTAGAATTTGAAAATAAAGTAAACTAATGAAATGAGTTGAAATGTATGAAGTTTAGGATTATAATTTTTAATAATTATTTGGAATAAGAATTGACATATTTTCCAAATTTTTAAAGAATTCTTTTTGGTTGTTGAAAAATGCTAAATATTAGGGGTTTAGTTTCCACCACAAAACTATACAAAAATAAACTTATTTCTATTTGATCTTATATTATCTTATAGATAATAGATATAGCTAGAACAATCAAAAGTAAAAATTAGCTTTAGACCTATATTTTCTCTTTTATAATGATTCAAAGTTCAACTCACCTGAAATTGATAGTTTTCATCTCCCACCACATTTTTAAAAGTAAATCTATTATAACCAAAAGAAAAATTATACATTCTGAAAGAGGACTATCTCCTCTAGAATGTCATATGATTTTTATATTTTTTTGATATGTTTTAATATTTTTTTCTTTCCCAAAATTGACATTTTCTCGAGTGTTAAAAAATGTACTTGTAGAAATTTCTAATTACAATATACAATATCTAATTAAAACACTATAAACTCTATCAAAGAATATTCTTGACTTTAAGATCTATAAAATGGTATTTATATACTATTTTAAAAATACCATAAAAAATAATAAGAGCTATTGAAATGTAAATTTTCTAAAATAATTTGATTTCTTTAGTAATTGGATACAAATTAGTATAAAACATGCATTTAATAGACATTTCCATTTGGAAAAGTGTGAGACCATATATAACTTAGCTACAATGAATTTATATAGATCATATGTTTCACCAAAAATTATTTTTAGATAGAAATACTCAAATTCAGTCATTATCATAAGTCATCTTGAAAGGTGACACAACTTTGTACTTTTACCCACATACCTTTTTTTCTTTCTCCTTCAACGACTTCAATTTATGTTTCACTCCATCCTTGGTTAGAGTGTAGGTATTTTCTCACCCATTATGTACAACATGCCTATGAAATTGCCATGGCCTGACCAAAAACATATGACATATGTCCATAGGTATGATATCACATACTACCTCATCCTAGTAGCTTCCAATCTTGAACTTCACTGAGCACTGCTCATTGGCCATGACCTTGTGGTCATCTTGCACCCAAGCAATATGGTATGGATGTGGATATTTTGCTTTCTCTTTAGCTTCAACCTTGTGACCATCATTTCTAACACTAGATTGTTAGTACTTCCACCATCAATGATTACATCACAACACTTATCTTCACATCTATACCTTGTGCAAAAAAAGCTCCTTCTTTGAGCAGGTTCATTCTCACCACTCAATAGGACTCTTCTATTAACTAGGAATTCTCCTCTTTGAACATTTTCAGAATGTGACGATCTGGCATCTTCATCAGCATGTGTAACTTTGGCCTGGCCTTTTCTTCTTTGATCTATCCTTCTTTGGCACTGGGAAAATTAAAATGCTCTATGCCCTTCTTCTCCATAGTGAAAACATTTCCCATGGAAGCCTCCTCTTCTAGATCCTTGCCCTCTACCTCTTCCTCTTTGATCTCTATTGTTTTGATCATGAAAATGATTGGAATTGTTTCCCCTTTGGTTCTGACTACTACTTTTGGCCTCATCCTCATTCCTTTGATCATCATTATGGCCTCCATAAGATCGTCTGCCAGATCTTCCATCATGACCTCTTTCGCTATTCTTGTTGTCAAGCTTCTTGTTCAATTTTTCTTCAACTCTCAAGGAAAACTAGTATGCCTCCTCAATACTATTCATTCAAACCATACTCAACTCATCCTAAATACTTGGCCTTGGCCCATTAAGATAATGAGCCACTTTCTCCTTATAAACTTCTACATGGCCAGTTCTAATAAGAACTCGATAGAACTCTTTAGTATACTCTTGAATAGATTTTTCCATTTGCTTCAACCCTTTCATTTTCTTCAACAAATCAAGCTCATAATTCATAAGAATGAACTATCACTTCAGTTTAGCTATCATCCAATCCCATCTGGCAATTTTGTCCTTTCCCTTTTTGTTTCACTCCAACTGAACCTCTTACCACTAGATCTTTGCATGTCCCTTTAGTTTTGCCTTTGCAAACTTGACCCTATTAGGATCCTCAATATTTTCATACTCAAAGTAATCCTCCAATTCATTGATCCAATCAAACAACACCTCTAGGTTAAATTTTCCAAAAATGTGGGAACTTAAAACTTAGGTCTTTTTTTAATCTTGGAGATGATCATAAAAAGTCTCTATTCCTCTAGGTTTAGAATTGCCTTTGCTTTGACATTTTATTCTACTTCATCCTCATCCTAACTTTCATCTCTTACAGGAATATTTATTCCTCTATGTATTTGTTCTTCCAATGCTTGTATTTTTCTTTGGAGGACTCTAAAACCCTTAGGTGTAACACCTAAAACTATTCTACTACATTCTCTTCATGGAGGCATTTTCACACTTTCACTTAAACACTAGTGCGAATTTCCTCACAATCGATGATCCGTCTATACACTCAAAATAAACCATGGTCCTAGTGTTAACTACCTCACAATTAGTGATCTATCCACACACTCAAGAACTCTTGCTTTGATACCACTTGATGAAGGGTGATCCCCTCAATACTAAAAATACATAATAGAAACAAAGGAACAACAACAAATGTGAGGACAAAATATGGACTTCTTATTTGTGTCGCAAATGTGAAATTAAAAAATTCACAAGTACAATATGCTAACCCACATGGATGCTTTCATTATAGTAATCTGCAAGACTAAGCTACGAACTACCACCCAGAGCTGTCCTAGACAATGTTTGAGCCTTTCTTAAATAGGAAATTTTATGCTGCTCTTGAAGGTTCTAGATGCTCAAACTTAATACCTAGGGCTGAAAGACCCTAAGAATACATATAGAGTTGGCTAAATACATTTCTGACAAATTATTTTACATATTTGAGGTAGCCCAAATTTGGAAGGCCATAACTCTTGAACCATTGCTCTAATTTGCTATTATAACCACTTTTTGGAAATGCAACTCATGATCTATAGGCTTGGAATGACGCAAGCACCCTCTGTCATGTTTTTGGAGATCATCCAGACACTCTAAGGCCTCCAACGGTGAGCCTAAATATTTTTCTACAATTTTTTTCACTGAAAATCCACAATAAATTCTCTAATACTTAAGCTGGAGCAATGAGATTTTTATTATAGGCTTATAATTCCAAAATGAACCTTCATGTAGAAAATGAGAACATTTTGAGCTTGTATGAGAAACTTACTAAAAATAACAAGTTTCCATAAATAGTAACCACCCTGTCTAATAGTCCTTATTAAAATAGAAAATACTAAAAAGATATAGTTTTGGTTGATGCAAGATTGTTCTTACACCTAGGATGCTCCTACATCAATGCATCCCAAGGTCACCTTATTGTTCAAAGTAGAACTAGAAAAGATGCTAGAAGAAATTTTCATTCATCCAATCAACTATTTAGAGTGAATTTCTACCATGGTATCACCACTAAATCTTTTGGAAATATCATAATCTACATGGATTTCAAGGATCTCAACAAAGCTTGTCCCAAGGATGACTTGTCTTTTCCTAATATCAATATGATTGTAGATCTCATAGCTAGGCATGAACTCTTGTACCTCATGGACAAATTCTCTAGATATAATCAAATAAAAATAGTAGAAGAAGATCAACATAAGACAACAATCACAACCCCATGGGGGAGTTTCTGTTACAACATGATGTCTTTTGGGTTAAATAATATAGGAGCAACATATCAAAGGGCTATGATAGTCATCTTCCATGACCTCATCCTTAAGACCCTCAAAGATTACATCGATGTCATATTGGTAAAATCCATCAATTCCATGGACCACCTAGTTGATCTTGAAGAGGTTTTTGATCAGCTAGCAAAGTATCATCTCGTGCTTAACCGAAAGAAATGTTCTTTGGTGTCACATCTAGAAAGCTCCTAGGGTTTATTATATCACAACGCAACATTGAGATTGACTCTTAAAAAGCCAAAGGCATCATGGACATGCCTCCTCCAAAGACATTGAGAAAACTCCATGCTTTCTAAGGAGAATTGCAATTAGTAAGGCATTTTATTTCATAGTTAGCAGATAAATGCTAGCCATTTATGCATCTACTAAAAAATATTAGAATTTGAAATAGGAGCCTATATGTCAACATAACTTTGAAAAGATCAAGCAACACCTAGTTAATCCACCTATCTTGGTTCCACTAGTTGCAAGGCAACCATTAATACTATACATATGAGCTACTCCAACTACACTAGGGGCACTCCTAGCACAAATTGATGACAATGGAAAAGAGAGCCATATACTACATCAGTCAAACTCTAGTTGGCTATGAGATTAATTACACTTCAATGGGAAAATCCTACTTGATAGTGGTCTTTACCACTCAGATGCCATGCCACTACATGTTTAGTCACACAATTCAACTCATCTCCAAAATTGACCCCTTGAAGTATATGCTACCATGCACAACACTCATTGGCCACATGACAAAATGTGTCATGGTCCTTAATGAGTTCAATATCCAATATGTTGATAGAAAGGCAATCAAGGGACAAGCCATAGAAGATCACTTGGTAGATGCACCTTTGTTCAATGCCTATCCACTAGTCATGGAATTTATAGATGAACATCAATGCATGATATAAGAAAAATCCTCATGAAAATATATTTTGATGGATCATATACATCTCATGGATCAGGAGCAAGAATATTGTAAGTTACCCCTCAAGATGTCTACATTACCAAGGCCTTTAAGCTACAATATTTTTAATGCACTAATAACATCTCAAAATACGAAGTTCTCATTGGAGGACTCAAAATGATAGTTGAATAGAACATCATGGAGCTATAGGTCTTTGGAAACTCACAATTGATCATTAAGAAGGTCCTAGATGAATACCAAACAAAGGACAACAAGCTATCACATTACAAAGAACTAGTTGACCAGATAAAACAACACTTCATCAAGATTTAGTTCACACAAGTACTAAGGTTGCAAAAAAAAGCTATAGATGAAATGATCACTATTGGTTCACTCTTGGAAATCCCTTGAGAAGCTACACAATATGAGTTCTTGGTTGAGTAACTACATGAGCCTACATATGAGAATGATGAATCAATATGGGTATGTATCTTGGTTGGTCCCCAATCTCCATGGCACCATGAAATTTACACTACTTCAAAGATGGTATCATCTCCCCCACCTCATATGAACCTAACACCAAGTCCTTATTCACAAAGCATCTTGCTACACTATTGTAGCCAATACTCTATATTGTTGAGGCTATCATAATACTCTCTCTAGGTGTCTAGATCAAAGCAAGGCCACAATAGCATTAGAAGAGGTATAATATGGACTTTGTGGTACTCACATGAATAGTATAGTCCTAGCACAATAGATCCTAAGTGCTAGCTATTAT
Organism: Cupressus sempervirens; assembly: GCA_028749045.1. Taxonomy (NCBI): domain Eukaryota; kingdom Viridiplantae; phylum Streptophyta; class Pinopsida; order Cupressales; family Cupressaceae; genus Cupressus; species Cupressus sempervirens. The sequence goes on along the minus strand of CM053791.1, from coordinate 253,764,648 downwards.
TGACCTACTATTGAACATGATGCCTGTGACTTTTTCAAAGGGTGTTTACCTTGTTAGCAACGTGCAAACTTGATATGAGATCCAACACAAAATCCTCAACCTATTGCACCACCATGGGTATTTGCATGTTGGGGGTTTGATCTTGTTGCCATTATTGAACCCCTATCTTGAGAAGGCCATAAATGGATCGTAATGCCCATAAATTTCTTCACCAAGTGGGTAAAGGCAGTCTCACTTACTAATTCCACAAGAGTTGTAGTGTCAAAATTCATCCTCTATCATATTATTTGTTGCTTTGGTATCCTTACCACTATTTTTACAAATAATGGAGGTAACTTTGAAAACCTAAATGTGGAAGAGTTATGCACCTCCCTCCACATTCATCATTTCTTCTCCATCCCATATTTTACACAAGGTAATGGCTAGACAGAGGCAACTTATAAAACTCTACTTAAAATCCCCAATAAAGTTGTCAATGATTTTGACATGATTGGCATCTGCAACAATCCATCCTTATGGGCTTACCATACATTATTTTGTACATCTAAAGAAACAAATCTATACTCCTTGGTCTATGGTGCCAAAGGGGTCCTACTTATTGATGTTGAACTCCCATCCTTGCGCATATCATTGCGAGGACATGTATTAGATGAAGACTACAAAGTCACCAGACTCACACAACTAGACGTACTAGATGAAAGAAGGCACCAAGCCTATGACCACCTTACATTTTATCAAAATTGACTCAAGTGCAATTTCAACAAAAAGGTTCACCCATTCCAATTTCAAGTAGGTGACATGGTTCTAAAAGAAAATATGAAAAGTCCAAGTAGACCGTGAGAAGAAGAGAAAGTTTGAGCCCACGTGGCTTGTTCCATATATTGTTACAACATCTTTTGTCTCAGAAGCATATTATCTATCAACACTAAAAGGTGAACCTCTAAATGATCCTACCAACATCATTCATCTCAAGAAGTTCTATGGTTGAGCCCCTTAGTGTATCTTGCTAATCTTGAAAAAAGAAAAAAATTCTAAAAATAACTTGAAAAAATCTTCATCATGGTGAAAAAGTTGGAATTAAGGCACTTGATTATATATATAAAGGATTCAAAAGAGAAAAAATATTAAAGAAAAATAAGCATCCAATGGTGAAAACTTGGTAATTTAAACACCTTGGATAGGTATCTTGGTGAAAACCTAAAAATAGGTGCCATGTGCACTTGGCCTTCCCATTATCTTAGGGATTCACACCCTCCCACCCTCTCTCTACACTTGATCATCCATCCCTACAAATTCTAATGGTATTCTAGCATCACATCACAATACTATTTGTATCACTATCCCCATTCTTGAGCTTGGAAACATAATCAAAGTAGTGTATTATATCATGGTAGTTTCACATTATATCATATCCATATATACTACCACATATATCATATCCCATGTATATCATATTCATGTATTCTATCACATGTATCATATCTATGTATCATACCCCTGTATCATATTCAGTGTACTATATCTTGTTGCATGCTATTGCCTCATCCTTAGCTTTAACCTAGTTGTATACTAATCAAATCAAGCATGCTATCACCTCATCCAGAGCTTTAGCTTAGTTGTATCCTACTCAAATTAAGAATGATATTGCATTATCTTAAGCTTTATCCTAGTTGTATCCTAATCAAATTGAGCATAATATTGCCTCATATTGAGATTCATCCCAATTGTATCCTAATCAAAGTGAGCTTGTTATATCATCTTGAGATTTTTCCATTGTATTATGTCAAATTAGTTATGATATCCTATCATGCTAAGCTTTTGCATATTTAACCCTTTTGTAAATATATTGGCTAGTCTATTGTATATCCCCTAGAGTTAGTCCTTATCTTAGTCCCATTGTATATATCTCCATTTTTGTGTCAATTCATGTCTAGTCACAACTTGTAGTTCTCTTGATTAGATGCTTTAATACATCCTCATACGAGATCCCTTGTCATCAAACCATTTTACTAAAGGTTCTGATTGCCCATCTCATCATAGTTCCATATACTACTGATAGGTCCTTCCAGGATGCATCCTTCATCTCATATGATCTTGTTCCATTAGTATCTAGTCCTATGGATCTCTTTGGAAAAATGTCACCATTTTCATGGATTTACTTTTTCTTTCAATTTAGTTTCTTTTTTGGGATTTCAATTTTGGTTCTTAACGTATCTTTTTTCAAGCAATTTTGTTTTTCCCTCCTCAAAGTCACCATGACCTTTTATATCATGGTGTGCTGTGAATGGGGAAATTTGAGAGCAAGGTCTTGATCAAGTCTTTCATTATTCTATTTTTTTCTTGTTAGTTAGTTGGATATGATTCTTGCATATTCAAAACATGTAATCACATGTGATTTCATGGTGCACTTGGGAAATATCATTTTCTTATGGGTTACTTAGTGTTGTTTCCACTTTGATTCCTCTGGGGTTCATGTGTGATGTTGGGGAAATCCTTGCATGTTTTTTATAAGTTAGTCTTGTGTAATATTGGTGAAAATGCCTTGATGTTCTTCATAAGCTTGGAAAGTCTCCAATATTTCTATATCGAACTAAGTGCTCAACTACATGATGGTGCTCCCTTTTTAGAGTACTTCATGCTCAAGCTTCACTGGATTCCACCCCACCTCCATTTTCCATGAAATAAAGCCATTCATTAGAATCTTTCCATCTCCAACCAAATTCTATCCAAAATTGTCAATCAAATCAAGTCCTACAATCATGATCTTACAAATCCTACTATCCAAAAAGTATATAAAGTTTCCACAACCCCCTTCATCCCAAAATCACTATCCCTATGGTTCATTTTAAAAGCCACCCCCAACCCCCACCAAAACCATTTTCTTAACCCATGGTTAAATATGTGTAAATGGTGATCCTTTGTCCCGTTCTCCCATAGTGAGAGTTTTCACCCATGTTAACCCTCTCTTTTAGCCAACCTAAATCCTCCTTCTCATCCCATTTTCTCATACTTTTAAAGAAGTTTTCAAGCCTCATCTTCTTTCCCCATCGCCTTCTCAAGGGTGCATCACACAGTCTAGTCTCTTTGCTTTCTTTTTGAGACTAGGGAAACCTTGTTGCTTTACAAATCTCCTTCATGTGATCTATCTTAAAAATTCTTCAAAATAGTATTGTTCCAACACTATCTCAAAGAGGGGCAAAATGTAGACACCTAAATCTGACTAAATAATTTAAGTAATCATATTTAGTCATCTCCTAAGGAATTATTAATTAAGTATTTAATATTTAGTCAATTCAATGTCATCCCCTAGTTAATTAATTCATTTAATTAACTATAATCCAATTGATAAATATAAATGACAACCAAAAGTCTAATTATCGATTAAATACCCTTCTTCTATTAAATTAGATAAATGCATAATATCTTTTTAATTTAATCCCAAAATCCCCTTTGATTAAATATTTAAAAAATAAAATAAAATCCTCATCCACTAACTAACCCTCAACCCAATCCTAAATCCTTAGTTCTAACTCAACCCAAACCATTCACCCATGCTAACCCATTTAATTAACTAATTAAATCCATTTAATTACCCAACCCACTTTCACTCCTCTAACATTCCACTTGCTTCCTCATCCTCCCTCCAATCCAAGCCTCATCCTTACCCTAATCATTTGCACAACTTTAAGTATGGATTAAGAAATCCTAACACACACCAAAGTCAACCTCTTACCAACATTTACTAATGCTCTTATAGAGACTTAATAACTCCTTACACATCCCTTACACTCTCTTACATTCCTCTTACACATTCCATCCCTCTACTAGCTCATTTATCCCCCCACTTTCCCTCTATTTTGGTCATCCTCTCACATCCTCTCTCCTTGTGACACTTGTCACAAGGCTATGGATTTGAGAAAGTACAATCTATGTACTTCCTTCTCCTTGGATTCTAGGCCTCCCTCATCTTTTCTCCATATTTATATCTTGACCCTCCATCTTCATCTCCCTTGGCCTATAAATGAATCCCTCTCCCTTCACAAAAATCATCCAGTCTTTATGCTAAAGTTATAATGCTCTTGTGAAGAACAAAATCACCCAATACACCCTTAGTATGCTCAAATTCACACCCATCTCACACTTCCATTTACCATCCATTGAACGCTTGGGGCACACTTGAGAACACATCTCTACCATCTTGGACACATCTACTCATCAAGGGAGGCTTGAAGTGCTTCTTGGTGGTTTGCATCCTCTTTTACATGCTTTTCTTAGTCTTATCTATATGTTGTTATTGTGTTTTTTGTGTGTGAATGTTTCTTAATGCTTAATGTTCTTTGCACACTAATTTAATACAAAACACCACTACTCCCAACATATAAACAAACAAAAGAGTAAAGAATTCTTTAGATCTACAAATTCTAAAGAATTATGGTTATGCAGTAAAATCCTAAAGAGGGCTCAAAATACCCACAAAAGAACTCAAAACATGGACTACCATTATGTTTATTACCTTGTATTTCAAGGAAAATCACAAAATTGGTGAATTTGAAGGATTTGGCATTCAAAAGTGATGGTCACCCACATGTGTGGCTTTTGAATTTTATATACCACAATATAAGACTTCTACACATTCAAACACAAATGTAGAGATGTCGAGGGTGTTGAGGTAAGTTTGATTTGCAACATGTTGATAGTTTAACAAAGAACTTTCCAATGAAGTCTCCTTATTTGTTTAGTCACAACTGCAAGTTCTTTGCCATGGTTTTCCCTAGCTAAAATGTCAAAATATAATTCATTCCAACTTCTTGGAGAGTGATTCTCATATTAGTCTAGACCAGAAGCTTATTTTATAGGTTTCTTTAGTTATTATCTTTCTTATGTTTCGTAGTAGGCTCCATTACTAATATTAACCTTAATTACAAGGGAAGGAATAAATCTTATAGTCAATATTGATACATTGTTATTCACAGATGTACACCTATATAGTTTTCTAGACTAGATGTTTTTATTTTCTACATCAAATACTAAAAATGTAAAGTTTTTTTCTAATTTTTTAATGGAGGATTTAGACCCGCAAGGTAGTTTGGTGAGGGCATGAAGCCTATGAGCTACCAACTAGAAAAGACCACTACTAAAATAATTTAAGAACTTGATATAGGCCCACTCATGCATGAGACCTCTACGACTTAGAGGCAAGGACTGAGGGGCATCCACATTGTCAAAATAACTCGAGGTGCGATCTTGACTTCATCCCTTAAGCTGTCAAAGCCTTGCACTTAGCAAGGCTTGATCCCATGTGGGCTCTTTTTGAGCCATTAAAATTCACCAGTATACCAAGGGACCATTGAAAAATTTAAAAATTTTGATTGACAAAAATATTCAATTATAGTTCTTGATGCCAGAATGGTATATTGATTATAATGTTTTGAATATTTAGTGATTAAGTTTTTCAACAAATAAAATTTGATAAAATTACAAATTACTTGTTCTTACCTTGAAATGGGCTTCTAGTCTTGAAATTTAAACCTCATTCATTTCACAATTTGAACTCTAGGGAAGTCGATTGAATTTTAGTAACAATGATACATAAACCTTCAAATTGGGCATAGAAGAATTCAAGGCTAGACCTTGGGATAGTCCAAAAAAATTTGTGATAGGAGAATTTGATTAAGATGATAGAAAAACCCTCAAATTTATCACACAAGAATTCAAGAGCACACATGCTAACATCAAAAAAATTTCATTGTAGCTTATTTCCCCTATAAGACATGAATAAAGTATGTTTTGTGCTAGTTTGAGAAACACAACTAGGAGATATGAATCAAGAGTTGTAATAGCTCACCTCAATGAGATAACATAAGTGATTATTATTAGAGCTTAATTATAAGAAGCTAAATAATGTTGAATGAGTAATAAAAAGTTATGGAGTATATGGTATAATTATATACCATTATCTTTTAATGATATAAACTCTATCAAAATATCTCATGAATACATTAAAAAATTAAGGTAATGATATCTATCTATATAAAGGAGAGGAATGAGTGAGAGATGGAGGGATAAATAGGGTTTGATAAAAGTGTTAGAGTAAAATGTTAATTTAATTTAATTTATTAAATTACCTTTACTCCCTTCTTAAGATTTTACTTTATGCACCTTGCATTTCCATTTAATAATTAATTAGTAATTATTAAATGTCATTTACCTCTTAGGGTTTCCCTTTTAGGGTTTCAATCTCCTTCAGAAGGATTGATCGGTTGTAAATTCACTCATTCTATTTTGCACTAGTAAAGTTAATCTTGTTGTTTATCAAGAAAACCCTCCTCTTTCTGCCTTTCTTTCTTCCTTGTAATAGGTTATTTGCATGCAAGATATCTAGGGATCTATGATTTTTTTCATGATCAAATTCTACATTGTATCAAAGCCTTGCTTGGGGTTACCTATTCTTGTTTGAAGAAAAAGAATAATGAGGGTTTGACAGAATATATCCAACATTTTTTTGGGTTTTTCACTAAAAATAGGTGGGTCTCCAATTTTTGGAGCACATTGAGGCCAAACAGACCTTACAGTTAGATTCATAAGACATCAAAATCCCTATTTAATATAAAATTTGTTGATTTTAGACAATGCTGATCTGGGAGGCAAATGTTTTTTGCATCCTAGGGTCATATCACCTCTGGCATGCATTTCAATGCAGTCTTGAAAATTAAAAAAAAAAGGATTTTAAAAATAATGCCCGTGGTTATAAAAAGCCACACCACCACTAAGGGTGGAGTGACCATCACATAGCCACTTGTGGTCTTCTTGTGCACCACTACTCTATAGCTCGTGCCCCACCTCTGTGTGTGGTGCCTCCTCCCCACAACCTCTAGTGAACCGCCACTACTACTAGTCCTCTACTAGCAACTGTGTCGTTGGGCCACTCTTATTCTCTCCACCTAGCCCATGGTCAGATGGGGGGATGAGGGTTGAGTTTTAGCCCCTAAGCAATTTTTTTTGGGTTTATTTTTTTTTTTTTTTAAAAATCATTCTAGTGGAATTGTCAATTTTTTGGCAATAACTTGGAATATAGGGGTCTTCTTTTAATCTAAATAAAGCATTGAAAAGCTGATTTAGAATGGAGATAATGGTGTAGGAATTTTATGTTTTTTTTTCTAGATTGGTACCTATTTTTGAGCTTGAAGCCCAATGATGTCTTCAATCTTTCGGGAGTGTAACTTATTTGTTATAGCTCCATTTTTTGATCCATAAAAGGCACCAGAAAGCTATCCTCAAGCACTACCTATATTCTCTTATATTTTCATAATTGTTTTTCAAAAGTACATGTGATTCTCAAACTGAAGTCTTTTTTCTCTCTTCTTGTTTATGCATTCTTTCTAGCAAATGGGGTTCAATTTTTTGTATTGTGTGGGGTGTTTTGTATTATTATTATTTTTATTTACATCAATAAACTAGAAATTAAAAAATAATAATCTAGCACCTTCTAAAACAAGGGCTATGACCTCTTCTTGTCTAGAACTATTGACCCCTCATAACTATCACACATGGAAGACCTTGATGACATGACTTCTCTGGTCAAAAGGGTTGTGGTCTTGTTTAGATGTAGTGTAGCTAGTTTTATAAAGGCCTTTTGAGGTCATGCAACATAGGAACAAGATGGATTAGGCAATAGGGTTGGTTTTTTTATAGGTATTCGACAATCTACAGTTTCATCTTGATGGGTGCAATACCCCTCTAGCTATGTGGACCAAGCCTAAAGGCAATGAGTTTAGGGCACTCTAGATTAAGCCATAGATTACCTCTCTTATACCATATTATTTTACTTCCATCGAGGACTTCTTGATGAAGTTTAATCAATAAAGATATTTATTGCAGGGATGTGGGAAAAACAAGACTGACAATGAGTGTATCTACCTAATTCTTTCTATGCTTTGTGGAAACTTTTAGATTTTTGCTTCTACCTTATATTCCACTAAAGATTCTTTGGGTAATATATTTATGACATGACTTCTCTAGTCAAAAGGGTTGTGGTCTTGTTTAGATGTAGTGTAGCTAGTTTTATAAAGGCCTTTTGAGGTCATGCAACATAGGAACAAGATGGATTAGGCAATAGGGTTGGTTTTTTTATAAGTATTCGACAGTCTATAGTTTCATCTTGATGGGTGCAATACCCCTCTAGCTATGTGGACCAAGCCTAAAGGAAATGAGTTTAGGGCACTCTAGATTAAGCCATAGATTATCTCTCTATACCAGATTATTTTACTTCCATCAAGGACTTCTTGATGAAGTTTAATCAATAAAGATATTTATTGCAGGGATGTGGGAAAAACAAGACTGACACTGAGTGTATCTACCTAATTCTTTCTATGCTTTGTGGAAACTTTTAGATTTTTGCTTCTACCTTATATTCCACTAAAGATGCTTTGGGTAATATATTTACCATGTCATCCTTTGAGGTTTTTTGTGATCATTTGACTTGAGAGAAAGGTAATCTTTCTTAGTTTGATTCTCTCATAGGTTGATAGACTTATCCATTGGTAGATCGATCCATTTTAGGGATGAAGGAGAAGACACAAAAATATCATTCTACAGAGTCTTAGATTAATTCTAGCACTCATAGTTCATCTGGTCCACCTCCTCCTAAGGGGGGTAAAACAAAGCTAGACATACTAAAGTATGCTTATTGTAATAAACCTAATCATGATGAGTCACATTGCTATGAGAAGAAAATAGATGGCTATGCCAAACAAGTTTCAGATTTGATAGCTCTCCTTCAGAAGAGAAATGTTGAGGTTCCTTCTATGTCTCATAGATTGTCTTTATCATCATCATTTTAGTCAGATGGAAAATATATAAGAAAGAGTCATGCACTATGTGCAACTACTACTCCACCCTCTTCTATATGGTTACTAGATTTAGGTGCTTCACACCATATGGAATTTGCTCAGGATTTGTTGTCTTCTTTTGAGACTTCTCCTACTCCATAAATTTTGATGGGGAACAACATTGCTATGACTATTGTAATACCCCTAAATTGGGACATTGGTATTTTAAACCAATTTTGGTGCATCAATCATACAACATCTATTTGTTGATCAAAATTAAGTCCTATTGTACTAGATATTTTTGATTCTAATAATCTTTACTCGACCTAAGTGTCAAATGCAAAAAATCACTAATTTGTATTAATCACATACTTTATTTAATTCCTAAATATTGATTGAAATTAGCTATATTAATTTCCTAATTGAAATTTCATTATAAGTCCTAAGTAGTTTGATTAAATTAAATCCACCTTATTTAGCTAATACACATAAAAAAGGAATTAAAATACATTGATTTAATTAAATATATATATCATAAGTGTTGAAACTAATTATTTAATTAATTATAATATTCTTCTATGATGTCATGTTTGAATGGATCAATATTCTTTCCTAATTCATCTCATATGAAAGAAGAATTAAATATATTGATTAAATAAATTGTGCTCATCATAATTGTTGAAACTAATTATTTAATTTATTAGAAAAATAATTATGGGAACATATTTGAATGGATCAATGTTATCCCCTATTTCATCTCATTGAATTCCATGAAAAATGGAGGACTCAATCTTACACTCAATCTGAAACATACACTTGATTTAATCTTGACTGTTAATCAGGTCCAAGATTCTATAAAAGAGACCCCCAACCTCTCATTTTGATGGATGCACATGAAGAGTATCGAATTGTTGTTGGATTGATCACTCAAGTGCTTTGCATTGAAACCTTCTTTTCTGATATTCTCAACATTTAGATTACAATGCATTCATCTAGCTTAATTATTCTTCATTGTTCTTAGATTAATTAGAAATTCATTTCTAATTAATCCATATCTTTGCATTCAAAAATATCAAAAGTATGGATTAGATTGCATTTGCATTCATTCAAATCCTTTGTACTAGTTTGGTCTGGTTGCTAAACTCTACATTATGAGAGGGAATAGTAAAACCCTGTCTAGTTAGAAGGTAACAAATCTTGTTGTGTAGACATATCGAATGGACAATCTCATGTTTATTTTAGGATATAATGATCATGTTGAATTGAGTGTGTATTTAGAGGCCCATAATTAACACTCACAACTATATGTGGGAAAGGTTCTATTGGTATTGATGATGGTACATTTAATGATGTACTTTGTGTTCCATCTTTTTCCTCTAACCTTCTCTCTATTTATCAAATTAGACATAGTAGGTGAGGGAAGACAATTGAGTTTGCACAAGATCTAGTGCACATTAGAGATAGTGAGAAAAAAAATATTGTTGCTATAGGGATTGTTGATCATTCTTCCTGCTTGTATTCCCTTCTCTCATTTTGGTCCACCATGTCCACTATCAGAGACTTACTCTCGTTCATCACGAGAGACTACTGAGGTGAAGTTAGGTCACTTGAACTTATGTGTTTTTCTTGAGACTAGTGTTGTGAATTCTATACCTCCACCTCCTATTCAAATTCCATCTATTGTACATGAATATTCTTCATCATTGCCTACTATTGCAGCTCTAGTCATTGAGCCATTGACTATAGTTGTTGAGGATATATTAGATGACACACATGTCCTCTCAAATGAAAGATTCAACACACCTATTATCCCATCTCTATTGGAGATTCTATTTTAGGACTCTCATGATTTCTCCTTTGAACATCAGCTAGGATATCTAGCTACACCTTACATACATGGGTTTTATCATCCTTGTCCACTTTTTTTTCTTCAAATTGGAGCCACATTGGCATGTTCATCCACACAAGAGTTTTTCCATTTTGGTGGGGCTATGAAGTCTCAAGCTTTTATCATAGGGGGTTTTATTGTACTTATGGTCTTGAGAGATTCTCTTGAGATATTTGATTTATGCATCATTTTCTATCTCTTTTTGGAGTAGGATTTTTCCCACTAGGTTTTCTCTATTTCTTTGTTTCATAGAGATTTGATTATGATTGGGTACCTCATCAGGCGTTGTTGCCAAGACTCAAGTTTTCTTTCAACATTGTAGTTTCCTTGCATTATTTGTAGTTGTATCGTTACTCATCTTAAGCAAGGTGTTAGAGTAAAAGGTTAATTTAATTTCATTTATTAAACTACCTTTAATCCCTTATTAAGACTTCACTTTATACACCTTGCATTTCAATTTAATAATTAATTAGTAATTATTAAATGTCATTTACCTCTTAGGGTTCCCCTTTTAGGGTTTTTATTTCCTTCATAAGGATTGATTGATTGTAAATTCATTCATTTTGTTTTGCACAAGTAAATTCTATCTTTTTGTTTTATCAAGAAAACCCTCCTCTCTCTCTCTCTGTCTTTCTTTCTTTCTTGTAACATGTTACTTGCATGTAGGATATCTAGGGATCTATGAATTTGTTCATCGTCAAATTTTGCAAAAAGACTAAATAAAAAGGAGGCACTAGAACACTAATGAGTATCATATAGATAATGATACCTATCTATATATAGGAGAAGAATAAGTGAGAGATGACAGGATAGATAGGGTGTCATAAAGGACATTTTTTGCAAGAGCATCTTGGGTTGTCTTGCTATCCTTCTCATCTTTGTTCATTCTACCTATTGAAGCCAAGTGCTAATGGTTTCCAAGTTGTTGTTGCTACTAAGTTGTTTAGTGATGGATGAGTCACTGTAGCTATTCAGTATTGGTTGTGCTATCTAGTGTTGGTTGAGTGTTCCTTCATGTGTCGAGTGAGCCTAATATTTATTGATGATTGGTTCCTTCTTTGAATGAGTTTGTCTATGATTGATTCTAAGTTTGAGTCGAATTTATGCATGTATGCAACAATTTGATGAATTTATAAAGAATTTCAAAGTTTTTCTCTCCTTGTTGTTGTTCCCTATTTTTTTTTCTTCTATTGTGTTACTCAGTAAGGTGATTGGATAGCTAGGTGTGCCTTTGGCCCTAGCTCTTCAATCCCTCCTTACGTCAATAATAGAAAGGAGGCACCGAAACAATAAAGAGTATCATGTTGATAATTATAGCTATATATATACAAGAGAGGAGCAAGTGAGAGATGGAGGGATAGATATAGTGTAAAAAAGGACTACATAGAAAAGAGGCCATGAAATGCTAAAGATTATCATGTTAGATTTAGTTGGCCAAAATAACAACATACAAACTAATAGTGTAAATTTTAGAACATTAATCTAATAACATAGGAATGATTTCAAGTAGTGGGTCTTTGGCACCTTCATATTCAAGGAGAAATAGGAACAACATTAAGGATAGTTTTAGGATGTAGGAACAACCAATTTAGGAGCAATAGAAAGATGAGCAACATCAACCATGTTTTTGATGTCGTCACAATCAATTTAACTTATCAAATAAGAGGACTTATGGAAGATGTAAATTAACTATGATAACATGAGATGTAGTAAATTAAAAAAATAAGGGTGAAATATGGATTTTTAGGTGTCTATATTTTACCCCTATTTTTTATGATATAACAATTAGAATAAGTGACATCATAACAAAGATGGATATAAAATATGTCTTGGGTAGTTGGAGGAAAAGATAATTGTATGCTATCCCCTCAAGAGGGAACCTTAAAAAGGTATCCGTATGAGCTTTCAAAATGATAGAATGGAAATAAAAATTGGATAGAGAATTAAAATGAGAATTACTAGAAGAAAATTGGATATTATTTCTTGGATTCATAGTGGTTGTGGTACTTTTCTTGATCTACTTCCCTCTCTTTGATGAGGCTCTCCCTCAATCATGAGGGGAAAACTATTTCTTACATCCATTTCATCCAACTAAGGCAGAGTTAGTTTATTATCATTTTTTTATGTATAATATATATGGTTAAGTGCACCAAGTTGCTACTAAAAATAGTGACCACATAAAAAAAACCTCAAAATTTTGCATAACTTGTTTGCATTATTTGAAAATCAAAACACATAGACTTGGAAAAAGCAAGCATTTTCCAAGCCTAAAAAAGAATTGGTTCTTCATAACACATACATATTATGAAGAACATATTTTATTCAAAAAATGTCTACCACTAGCATTATTTTCCAATGCCAAAAATGTTGAACAATCATATTGATGGTACAAAAAATGATAAAAAAAGAGTGTGCTCCCTTGGCAATAAATTTTTAAATATTTTGATCAATTTGCAACCATGTTATGCCATCAAAACAATAAAAAAATGTTATTTTATAATTTTTGTTTCACTTTGAATTGAAGTAGGGTTTGTTAAACTGATTTAAGTTTTAAAATTAATTTGATTTTAGATTCTAAAAATAGTCCTTGACTTGAAAAGAGACTACAAATACCTCTTCCTAAAGAAATGGCACAAGAAAACTCTAAAGATATTGCACATGAGAAACAAGAAAACCCTCAAGATTCTTTCCCACTACAAAAGAGACCTCAAAATGCTAATCTTGAACAACCACAAATAGAACCAAGCCCTCTGCATCCTCAAATAGATTCTGTAGATGCCACATAGGAGGATCTTACCAATTGGCTTACACAAATAAATATCTAAATTTCTATATTTGTGAATATGTTGTGGTGCTCTAGTATTGTACACCACTCATTCCTTGCCACAACCCTAGAAAGAATGGACAAAAAGTGAAAATGATGTATCTAGGAAGGTTACAAATTAATGGTGTTCATGGAGGAACAAATTTCATGTATTTTATACAGATGTGTTCTCATATGATAAGGTGAAAATAAAGGGCATACTTAAAGGTGACATACATGTTTTTTTCATCAATCCTATAACTAATACCACCCTAGTGTTGGAATTATAGATGGAGTAATGGAGGGGGGGGAGGGGGGGGGGTGAATCAGTTACCACAAAAACAAATCCATAGATCCCTTAGATGTCTTAAATACCTATTTACTACTAATACTTAGTAAACATTGTAAGATTTCTATAACTTAGTAGATTAACTAGTTACTGATCATCTAGCATTCATACTTATTAATATGCATGAAAAAAGTTAAATAAAATGAACACAAGAGACACCAGATTTAACGTGGAACCCCAATATGGGAAAAAACACTAGTAACTAGCTACCAATTTTTCACTCTTCTAAAGTGAGCCCTATTAGGAGCCAATGCTGTTAAAGGTTATAATACACACTATTAGCTGTGACCCTATTAGAGGATTTAATCACCCTATTAGGAGTGGCCTTGCTAGAGGTCTTTAGAACAATTTAACTGAACTATCACGTTGTTAGAGGATTTACAAAATGGCTGTTAAACCAACTCTATTAAGAGATTTGAAATCACTGGTACAATGGTTAGAAAGTAACAATGAATTGACCTGAATAAGATGCAACTAAATTTGTTGATAACAGATCTCCATTCTACACTATTAGATCCTTCTTGATCAAATATAGCTTTGCTACTCCTCAATGATCTTTGATCATCCTTCAAAATTTTCTCTTAGTCCTTCTTTCTCATTCACATCCATCACACACTTAGAATTTGCAACCTGACCTCTTGTATATACCATTTAGATTATCAAGTCGGCTCATTCACAAGTTACATTTACCAATAAACCATATATCAGTTGGCTACAAATATTACATTAAAAAAAAAACTCAATTTCACAAAATAATGGAATCCTTCACTAGCCGACCCTACTCGATAAATACTGCTTTCAAAAATAATTTCCTAAGTTAACCATCTTAACTCGATTAACACTGCAAAAATTGCAAAATCCTTTGGCTACCAAGTTAACTCGGTAAGAACTAGATTTCCTTCACTATCCATGAAAGCTCAGTTAGAAATATTTCCTGCATTGTTTTCACTTGATGACTGAGTGAGCTTGATAAAAACTAAATTTCCTTTACTGTCCATGAAAGCTTGGTTAGAACTGTTTCTTGCACTATTTTCTCTTGATGATCGAGTGAGCTCGGTAACAACTGAATTTCCTTTGCTAAACCTTAAAATCTTGCTAGCAATTGCCTGTGCAAGGTAAAGCCTGAGAATGCTCAGTAGACACTATAAACCTTCTTTGCTAATCTTCCAAACTTAGTAACCTTTGTCTTTTGTTTTGCTAACCATCTGAGCTCAGTAGACACTGTAAACCTTCTTTGCTAACCTTCTAAACTCAATAAACTTTGTCTTTTACCTTGCTGACCATTTGAGCTCGGCAGACTCTGACTGATAATTGATATGACATTTGTGTAACATCAAAGACAACACACAATTGAACAATTGTATCCAACAATATCCCTCTTTGGCATTGACGGTAGCACAACATGTCACAGTAGAATAACATTTGAAAATGGGTCTAAACAGATCTTTACTTTACGAAAATCTCCCTCTTACACAAGCTCTCATTTTCTTGCAAATTTTAGAAAGATATGATAGTATACTCTTCCTCTTTGACAACACATGCCAAAGACAACACAAATTAAATGACTAGCATTGAACCTAATGTACTGATTTATATGCAATGTCTTTATTACTTTGTTGCATCAACTAATAGATCTTCAATTCTATTCCTGTTGATGCATCACTAAAACTGTATTTTAGCAAGCTTTAGATAGGGGAATGACCCCTAGCTTACCTCTTAGATGCAAGAATGTATCCTTAGGTAAAGGCTTTGTGAATATGTCAGCAATTTGTTCCTTTGTATGGACATATTCCAATCCAATTTCATTTTCTTATACCAATTCTCTAACAAAGTGATACTTTATAGCAATATGCTTGGTTTTTGAATGCATCACTGGATTCTTGGATATGTTGATTGCACTTGTGTTGTCACAAACATAATAATAGGTTCTTTAATTTCTTGCTTCATACCTTGCAATAATTTTTTGAACCATACAATGTTTGAGCAGTTTACTGCTGTTGCAACATATTCAGCCTTTGTTGTGGACTGGGATGTACAGTTCTACTTTTTACTTGTCCAAGAAACCAACCTCTTTCCAAGAAAGAAAGCTCCTCCAATTGTACTCTTTCTATCATCAACATTCCCTGCTTAATCTGCATCAGTGAACACTTTTAAATCCAGATTTCCTCCAAGTTTATACCATAATCCATAATATTTAGTTCCTTTCAAATATCTCATGATCCTTTTGATTGCCATCATGTGATTTTCTTTTGGTTTTACTGAGAATCTTTTCACAATTCCTACTGCAAGGGCAATGTCTAGTCTTGTATGCACTACATACTGCAACTTTCCAATCATAGATCTATACAATGTCTGATCCACTTCCCTTGATTCATCATCTTTGGTAAGTTTCAATCTAGTATACATAGGAGTCCCAACTAGTTTGCAGTCTTCCATACCAAACTTTTTAGTATCTCCTTGATGTATTTAGATTGAGTGATGTAGATGCCA
Source organism: Cupressus sempervirens (assembly GCA_028749045.1). Classification (NCBI taxonomy): domain Eukaryota; kingdom Viridiplantae; phylum Streptophyta; class Pinopsida; order Cupressales; family Cupressaceae; genus Cupressus; species Cupressus sempervirens. The sequence goes on along the minus strand of CM053791.1, from coordinate 253,748,290 downwards.
TTCTTATTCTATTGAATTTGAAGACCAACAAAGAATTTGATTTCACCAAACATTAACATTTCAAATTCCTTGTTCATTTGTTCTAAAAATTCTTTGCAAAGATCATCATTTCCTGTGAACAAAGTACCATCTACAAAATCTCTACTAAAACAATCTTATTATCTGATCCTTCCTTTATGTACAAGCTACTATTATCATTAGTTCTTTGAAAACCAATCTAAATAAGATAGTTATGCAATCTTTCATACAATTCTCTAGGGGCTTGTTTCAAACCATATAATGCTTTATGCAATTTGTAGATGATGTCCTTCGTGTTTGGATCAACAAAACCTTGAGGCTATTCAATGTAAACCTCTTCATCCAATATGTCATTGAGAAATGCTAACTTGACATCCATCTGATAAAATTTGAATCCTTTGTATGCAGCATATGCAAGTAAGGTCCTAACACCTTCCAATCTTGCAACAGGAGCAAAAGTCTCACCATAGTCTACACCTTCTTCTTGAGAGTATCCTTTGCATACCAGTCTAGCTTTGTTCCTTGATACCTTACCATCTTCATTTAACTTGTTTCCAAATACCCACTTAGTTCCAATTACATTTTTGTCTTTAGGTCTAGGTACAAGAGCCCATGTTTTATTTTTCTCTATTTATTCTATCTCTTCATTCATAGCTTCAATCCAACTTTCATTTTCTAATGCATCTTTGACATTTTTAGTTTCAAAATTAGCAAGTAAACAAGTGCCTTTCAACTTACTTCTTGTCATTGTTCCTTCTGATTTATCTCCAATGATCTGATCTGGTGCATGATGCTTCCTGACATACTTGGCTAACATAGGCTCCTTGCCTTTTGAATGACTTGCATTGTTATCCTTCTGTGTCTCAACTTCTAGTTTTGGATCTAGTTGCTCAGGCTCAGTAGATGTTGATTCGGTAGCTTCTATTTGCAACTCAGGTTCTTGCAACTCGGTAGGCATTAGCTCAGTTTTGAACTTCCTGTGACTTGGTTACTAAAGAATTTGGAGTTGAAGATTCCTGATTAATAGGTATATTTAGCATTGTATCAGGTTCAATGTAAACAAATCTCCTGTAGTCTTCAGGTTCCCTCTTGCTTTCTTCTTCAATTCTTTCTGCAAGCGCATCAACTTTCACATGTGCACTTTCTATGACTTTGTGAGTAGATAGATTCAAACATCTATATGCTTTACTTTTGCAAGAATATCCCAAAAATATTCCTTCATCACCCTTTACATCAAATTTACTTTTTTTGGATTCTTTTAAAATGTAACATTTTCTTCCAAATACTTTTAGGTAACTTACATTGGGTTTGTAGCCATACCATAACTCATAGGGGGTCTTGAATGAGTCCTTTTTCAACCGTACTAGGTTCAAGGTATGAACTACAGTGCTGATAGCTTCCTTCCAGAATTTGATAGCAATGCTTTTCTCAATCATTAAGGTTCTTGCATAGTCCATGATAGATCTATTCCTTCTTTCAGCTAGTCCATTTTGTTCAAGAGTTCCTGGTGCTAAAACTTATCTTTTGATTCCTTTTTCAGTGAAAAAGTTATTGAATTCATGCGAAATAAATTCACCACCTTTGTTAGACTTAAAAAATTTCAGTCTTTTGCCTATTTCCTTTTCCACTCTAGCCAAATACCATTTGAACTTTTCAAATGCTTCTAATTTCTCTCTTAGGTACATGAAAGTCATCATTCTTGAATAATCATCAACAAAAAGAATGAAGAATTTTTCACTAGTATAACTTTCAATGCCAATAGGTCCACATAAATTAGTATGCACAATTTCTAAAATTTCTTCAAATTGATAGTTCTTGCTTTTAAAACTAGTTTTTCCCATTTTGCCAATTTGACAATTCTTGCATAGACCAATGTCAGGTTTCTTTATGTTAGGAATGCCTCTTACTTTCTTGAATTTACTTATTTTTACCAAGTTGTCAAAGTTTACATGACACAACCGCCTATGCCATAACCAACTTTCTTCAATTTGAGCAATAAAACATGAACATTCACCAAGTTCAAGATAAAACAAGTTACCTTTTGTTTGAGTGCCTGATCCAATCAACTTTCCTTTGCCATCCAACAGTCTTGCTTTTCCATGCATAAATTCCACTTTGAATCCATTATTGAGTAGCTATGCCACACTCAAAAGATTATGCTTTAGTCCTTCTACCCACTATGCATTATCACATACAAGATCCTTGGTCAATGAGATTCTTCCTTTTCCTCTTATACAACAAGGTTCATTGTTACCAAATCTTACACTACCACCATCATAGTCTTCAAAGTGTTCAAACTTAGTTTTTCACCACTCATGTGATGAGAACAACCACTATCTATAATCCATGTATCATTTTTGCTCACATGAGAAATGAGTGCCATTTCTTCATCATTATCAGATTCATCCTTTACAACAATGTAAACAATTTCATCTTCTTCATCATCATCAGAATCATTAGAATCTTTTGCCATGAAACATGTTTTCTTACCTTTATCCTTGAATGATTTGAAGTCTTTCTTGCCATTGCACTTGTGACCTTTCTTTTCATCCTTGTTTTACCTATTTGGGCACCTAGCAGTAATATGTCTAGTTTCTTCATAGGAAAAATAGATTAGAGGAACCTTGCCTTTGTATTTTCCTTTTCCTCTTGAATATTTCCTTGCTAGCAGAGCTTCAACCACTTCAAGATCACTATCTAAAATCTGTTATGATTCTTCATCACTATCTTATTGAGGATCCTTTAACCTTTTACCTTTTTCTTTGAGTGAAAGCTTGGATTCAAATGCTGATTAATTATTCTTGGCACCTGGAACATAATTATCATAGTTTTCTAGCTCAAATGCAGTCAATCTTCCAACTATGGCCTCTAAATTTATCTTATGATTTTCTTCACATCTTCTTTCTTGAATTATAGAGACTCTGATTGCATAAATGGGAAGTAGAGTTCTAAGAAATTTACCTATAACTGTCTCCTCCTTGATATCTCCTCCAGATGCTTTGATTGCACTAACACATGCTTTAACTCTTTCAACATATTTTGCAATGTTTTCATCCTCTCTCATCCTCATTTGATCAAATTGTCCTCTCAAACTTTCTAGTTTGGCTCTTCTCACATTATCATCTCCTCCATAGATCTCTTTCAGCTTGTTCCACATTTCAAAGGTAGTTTTGCAATCCTTGATGCCATCAAATTCTTCATAACTCAGAGTAGATTCTATATCTATCATCATGTTGTTGTGAGTCTTCTTTTCAGCAATATCATTGATAGATAATGTACTAGAAGGTTCTTCATATTTTTCATCAAGGTACTTTAGCCCTGTATCACCAATGGAAGCCAGATGAAGTCTCATCAACCCTTGCCATGTTGAGAAGTTGTCCCTGTTAAGTCTTGGAATTTCCCTCTTATAAGACATCCTGACCTTTGGATTAGATCCTTGAAATATTTTCCTATAAGAACCAAAAGCTCTAATACCAATTATTAGAATTATAGACAGAGTAACTAAGAGTGGGGGGTGAATCAGTTACCACAAAAAAAAATCCATAGATCCCTTAGATGTCTTAAATACCTATTTACTACTAATACTTAGTAAACACTGTAAGATTGCTGTAACTCAATAGATTAACTAGTTACTAATCATCTACCATTCATAATTATTAATATGCATGCAAAAAGTTAAATAAAATGAACACAAGAGACACCAAATTTAACGTGGAAATCCAATATGAGAAAAATCACCAGTAACTAGCTACCAATTTTTCACTCTTTTGAAGTGAACCCTATTAGGAGCCAACCCTATTAAAGGTTACAATACACACTATTAGGTGGCCCTATTAGAGGATTTAATGACCCTATTAGGAGTGGCCTTGCTAGAGGTCTTTAGAATAATTCAACTGAACTGTTACCTTGTCAGAGGATTTACAAATGGCTATTAAACCAACTTTGTTAAGAGATTTGAAATCACTGCTACAATGGTTAGAAAGTAACAATGAATTGACCTAAATAAGATGCAACTAAATTTTCTGATAACAGATCTCCATTCTGCACTATTAGATCCTTCTCAATCAAATATAGCTTTGCTACTCTTCAATGATCTCTGATCATCCTTCAAAATTTTCTCTTAGTCCTTCTTTCTCATTCACATCCATCGCACACTTAGAATTCACAACTTGACCTCTTGTATATACCATTCAGATTATCAAGTCGACTCATTCACAAGTTACATTTACCAATAAACCATATATCAATCGGCTACAAATATTACATTAAACAAATAAACTTTATTTCACAAAATAATGGAATCCTTCACTGGCTGACCTTGCTTGGTAAATACTACTTTTAGAAATAATTTCTTAAGTTAACCATCTTAACTCGGTTAACACTGCAAAAACTACAAAATCCTTTGGCTACCAAGTTAACTCGGTAAGAACTAGATTTCCTTCACTATCCATGAAAGCTCGGTTAGAATTGTTTCTTGCATTGTTTTTACTTGATGATTGAGTGAGCTCGGTAACAACTAAATTTCATTCACTGTCCATGAAAGGTCGATTAGAACTATTTCCTGCACTATTTTCTCTTAATGATCGAGTGAGCTTGGTAACAACTAAATTTCCTTGAAAGCTTGGTAGCAACCGCCTGTGCAAGGTAAAGCCTGAGAATGCTTGGTAGACACTGTAAACCTTCTTTGCTAACCTTCTGAACTTGATAACCTTTTTCTTTTTCCTTGCTGATCATCTGAGCTCGGTAAACACTGTAAACCTTCTTTGTTAACCTTCCAAACATGATAAACTTTATCTTTTGCCTTGCTGACCATCTGAACTTGGTAGACTCTGAATGATAACTAATATGACATTTGTGTAACATCAAAGACAACATACAATTGAACAATTGTATCCAACACCTAGAGGAAACTACAAGTCAATTTCCTATACATTGGTTTGTTCATGCTAGGATGGGAGCATCATTTTTGAATAGGTGGCTACCACCCCATAATAATTAGGAGGTGCCTCTATATTTTTTGAGGAAGGTATATTGTGAGTTAATCCTTGATGAGAATATGAATTTCTTTGACATTTTAAATTTCTATGGTAGAGGGAGAGTCTTTGTGTTGGATAGACCTAAGGCCCGAAGGGTGGCACAACCAAAAATAGGAGACATCTAGCTAAAAAACCCATGGTTCATGTCACCATCTTAATAACCCTGAAGGAGTCTACAGGTTTATAGAATCTTCATACAACTACATAATTGAATGATTTCATTGTTCAACATGACACATAATTAGTTAGACTAGAGGGTGGATCAATATTTACACCACCTCCATCACCATCATCATATGCACCATTTGGATCAACCCAACCCATTGAGCATCTAGTTGCAAAGTTGTCTGTGCTAAGGTAGATACTATCATGAATGATGATGGTTTTACATCCCATTTGTGTATACATTATGGGAGTAGATTCCATGATTTCACTATTGTGGATGAGGCCCTCAATAATGATTTCATAATGGTGGTGTTTCTTGAAGAGAAAATACTATTAGCATGAGGGTGTGTTCACCAAGATGGTGTACAATTTAGTGGACACTAGAAAAAGAACACCCAAAAATGTCAATAACCCAATTGGGTTATGAATTACTTGATTAATTTATCTAAAATTTCAAAAGAGGCTAGGCTTGGTTACCAATCTTAACAAAAATACATAAAAAATGAAACCATATCAGGTTTCTAGGATGAAAAATATCTTCAAAACTCGATTGGGTTTTGAAGAAATAAAAATAAGCTCCATTCCAGAAGCCATAACTTTTGCATCCAGACTCTGATTGATTCCATTCCAAATGCATTGGAAATATATTTAGAATATATAAAACATAATTCAACTAAAATAATACTAGGAAAATAAGTTTTTATTTTACATCCATTAGAATTAGTTATGGTCTAAAATAGGTATTCATTATTTTCCAAACATAGAGAGAATAGGTAGGTAAGAGTATTATCATAGTTTTAATCTCTCTCTCATCTATCTCCCTTTCTCACTCCATCTATCTCTTTTTCACACAATAACTCAATCACTCATTCACTCACTAACACCTAATATCTCTCTTACTAAATCTTAACCTCTCTCATTCTCACACCAACTCCTAAAATCTCTCTCTCTCTCTCTAACTAAATGCTATCCCCCTCTGTAACTAACCCCTACCCCCCTCTTTGACCAACCCCTCAACTCTCTCTCTCTCTCTCTCTCTCTCTCTCTCTCTCTCTCTCTTTCTCTCTCTCTCTCTCTCTACCTAATATTTGTTTCTCTTACAAAATCCGAACCTCTATCTAATTCATAATCCTTAAACCTATCTCTCCAAATAAACCCCCGTGCTCTCTCTCTCTCCACACAAACACACTCATGCACATTAAATCCTAAAATATCTCTCTTAATAACTCCTAACTTCTCTTATTATCTCACTAAATACTAACCCTTTCTCTATATAACTTTCAATCTATAACCTTTGTCTCTCTAACTAACCCCTACCCCCTTTCTGAATTAATCTTACCCCCTCCCTAACAAACCCCTAAACTCTCTCTCTCTCTCTCTCTCACACACACACACACACACACATTCACTATATAACTCCTAACATCTCTCTCTTATAAACTCCTAACCCTCTCATAATCCTTAAACCTCTCTCTCCAAATAAACTCCCCTCTCTCTCCACACTCACATACAAAATCTCATGCACATTAACTCCTAAAACCTCTCTCTTAATAATTCCTAACCCCTCTCTCTATATAAATTTAAATCCATAAATATTTTCTGTCTAACTAACCCCTACTCCTCTCTGAATAAGTCCTACCCCTTACCACACACACACACACACACACACACACACACACACACACACACACACATTTAAATAAATCTTTAATATCTGTCCCTTACTAACTTTTAAAACCTCTCTCTTCCATACACCTACATAATCATTAAATTTCAATATTTATCTCTTAACATATCTTATTAATTCTTAACCTCTCTAATTATCTTACTAACTCTTGACCCTCTCTCTATCTCTCTTATTTAGAAAGATAGAGAAGTTAAGTGTTACACATTAGAGAGAGAGGGAAAGGTTATTAGTTCATGATAGAATGTGAGAGATTAGGTTTTAGTATTAGGAATTTGTAAGAGAGATATCTTATGATTTATTTAATGAGTTAGTGACTGTGTGTCTTTCTGTGTTAGAGAGAGAGAGAGAGAGAGAGAGAGAGAGAGAGAGAGAGAGAGAGAGAGAGAGAGAGAGAGAGAGAGAGAGAGAGAGAGAGAGAGCTAAAAATATGTTACCATTCGTGTTTACTGATTGGTTGGATATTTGGGAAACAATGACTACCTATTTTAGACCACACTTAATTAAAATTGATGAAAAATAAAAGTTTAATGTCATAGGATTGGTTTATCTATATCATTTTGTATATCTCTTTAATATATTTCCAATGCATTTTGAATAGAGCAAATCAAACTCCATACGTGAAAGTTATGGCCTCTAGAGTAGAACCCAAAATTACTTCTTCAAAATCTGATCAAGTTTTGGAGAAGTAAATTTTACTTTTTCAAAACCCGACTAGGTTTTAAAACCCGATTGGGTTTTGAATGTAATTTTTGATTTGCATAACCCAATTGGGTTATGGCTTGGTAAAAGCCTAGGGAAATGACCCAAATTCTTGGGAGACTATTTTCCCTCAATTTTTTTCCTTTAGACATTTTTTCATCTTCTTAAATGAATTCTCATCTTTCCCTTCATCACACTTACTAATGGTAAAGTGGGTATTTCTAAAATAACCACCATAATCTTACACATCCTCTTAGCTTTCTAGCCATATAATGTTTTCTATTTTTGGACAATATTATCATTATAAAATTTAATTATGTTTACCAATGTCTTGATAGACCTCATAGAAATATGCTTACCATTTTTTAATAACTTTTGATATAATTAACGAAATTCAAAATAAATTACATATTATTGTTCTACACTTGATTTCATACATTTAAAAAAAAAAGTTTTTACTTTTGATTATTTTGATGCAAGTTATGGTTAGCACACAGACATGTAGTAAAAGTTTAGGATGTAGTCAGTTCAAAATAATTCATAAAAAAAAAATTACTCATCAAAAAATTACAAAAAAATATACAACTTCAAGTTATCACTCTTAGCTATCATCATAGCAAAGGGATTTTCAAAATACCAAATATAACTATGTCATTAGTGTTGCACATGAAAACAACTATGTTTTGTTTTTTTTTAAAACTAGGAACTATTTTTCATGTGCATAGGGTTTGACCCACCTAGTCTTATATGTTTTCCAAAACTCTAATAGTTTATAAAGTACATTTATACTGCTACAATTTATATGCTTTACACATTTTATCATTTTGAGTGCATGACCATGAAAAGTATAGTCCAAGTTCATGTTTAGCTAATTTTAGAAAAATAGTCTCCACTTCTACCACCCTTTTTGTACACCATTGTGGTGCACTTACCCATGAATGCTGATTGTATTCCTTTGGGGGAGTATCCTAAGCATTGAAGAGATGGTTATCATGATTGACATATTTCATTCATGACTATGTTATTTATTGATGTCAACATAGTATTGTTTTTGTAAAGACTGATAGAGTAGTAGACATAAAATGAGGTCATACATATTGTGTATTGATGATAAGGTTAAGTGCAGTTGAGGATATTTTCTATAGTGTGTCCTGATGAAGTGGAAAAGTGAAAATATAGAGAGTCAAATACATGCAAGAGTTATTCAAGAATTATAGAGGACAATGTGTAGATAGAGTACTTGAGAAGTAGTTTCTAATGTTTCTATTGGAACTCTTAACAATGATAGAATCATGATGAGAAAATTTAGATAGTGACAAGAGACAACCTAATGATGATGTCAACAAGTGTGCAAGGTCAAAGGTCACACATATAAGAAGTTGCATTTACTATGAGCTGATAGTAATTTGTAATTGCAAAAATATGTAATGTTTTGTAATATCTTAATGAGCTCCTATTGTAATTAATTGAGAATGCATCAAGGCCGACTCAGTGAATTATTTTGAGGACATGGTATAAAGGAAGGTTATTTTACTTGTGATGAAATGTGAATGAAATGTAAGTGTAAGAGAACATTTATTAGACATGAAAAGTTCGTGTGAGCGATCCAAGGGATTGTTGGATGTGAGTTTAAAGATCTAATATTGAGATATGAAGGGGTTTGGTTTGGTCAAGAGGATAGAGAAGGAGTTAAAGTTATTTCATTCTTTTATTTTGCAAGGAATAATTTAGAGATTAGTTGGACAATGAGTTCAGTGATCTTGCCCTTGAAGCTATTTGGACAGTGGGTCCATTTGCCTTCTACAACTCCTAACAGGGTTGAGACAACTCCTAAAAGGGTTGGAATTTCCTAACAGAGATTCAAAGTATCCTAATAGGGAATGATATGTACTAAATTTATTTAATTGGCTCCTAAAAGAGTCCATCCTCTTACAAGGAACTTTTATATTAGTGCATAATTTTATGGGTACCATCTCCACTAGGATTTTTCCTTTGATCAAGGGTTTTCCTATATCTAGTGTTAATGTGTATGTGTATCTTCTCATGCTTGCTGGTTATATTGTTCACATGCCTAAAGATTGATAAGGTTGATAAATGTTTTAATCGATGGATAAATGATTCACCCCCCCTCCCTCCCCCCCCGCCCCTCTCAGTTATCTTTGTGAACTTTACTTTCTAAAGATTGGTATCAGAGCATCATGTCCTTGAAGGAAAAGATAAACAACATAAGGAAATAAATGGTGGGTTATATCAAAAAGGATAGTTCTAAATTCAATGCAGTTAACTATGACAAATAGAAAGAGAAGATGAAGACTCATTTTCTATGTATGGGTCTAGGATATGATGGAAGTCTTAATTGGAAACCAAGATACTGAGAGGGTTGGGGGGGGGGGGGGGGGGGGGGTGGTGAATCAGGATCTATAACACTTTTAACCTTTTAACAATTGATAGTGCATTCACCACATTTACCATCTCACATCCAATTGCATGCATAACTTATATAATCAAACTATAATAACATATAGATCTAATCGATCAATCACATTCATGAAAAGTAATCACATGCCACATAGATTTGGTTACCTAGAAACACTTCAAGATGAAGGTACAATTGGGGTGGGGATGACACCCACAAACCTTCACTACTATAGTAATAAAGTTAACCTCTTAGGGTTACAATGTTTGACCATATCCAATGATCTACCCTATGAGGCATTTTCCTTGTTAAAAGCTTATGAGACTATTAGATCTCACCCTGTTAGAGGATTTTACACTAATAACAAAGTAAGAACTCTGTTAGGAGATTTACAAAGATATATTAAGACCACCATGTTAAGAGATTTATCCTATCTCAATTTGTTAAAATTGATTGAGTACCTGATCCTCAGTTTGCTCTAATAATATTTTTTTGGATCTCCTCTCTTTAATATGATTTGATCTCTAATCTAATATAGCTTTATTGTCATTCACTACTTTGACAAGGTCGCTTTCTCTATTATGGAAACAATAACTCTAGCTCTATTGCCTTCTTCACAACACTCACACTTTCACACTTGTTTTGCTTTGTGATCACACAAATAGCTTGTTTTCTCCTTCTCATCACCATACACTTATCAACTCTATATCCAAATAGGTTTAGATCTGATCTATTTAAACATTTCATAATGAGTTTTCTAGATGCTTCCTTACTCACCTCTCCATCTGATTAGTTCATCATATAACATAGGGATCTCTGATCCATGTCATAAAATGCGTAATAATCTTTGTAACAATCTCTACAAGTATTAAATATCTTGTCTATTTTGGATTAAAAATGGTTTACCTCAAAGCTTGTATCATTCCTAATTTGAAATTCAATTCTACATTTCTCAATACTTACTATTGTTGCTAACACTTGGCCTCTACTATGCTTGACACCTTCTATGTAACTCAACATCAATATGCTTGAAGTCCCTGGTAAATATCAGACATGGCTTATGTTGAAAATAATTAGTGACCAAAGAATTTCTTAGCTCCTATAGAGCTTGGTATATACATGTTTATATATAAGTATATCTAATGACTCAACCTCTATAGAGTAGCTCGGTCGCAGTGATGACCTTCTAACTCTACCTAGTATATGACTAAGTATTCGACATTAATAGACAACAATAGTTAGAGAGACTAACAATCTCCCCCTTTGACATTAGTGAAAAAAATATTTTATCATGATTACAACATTACAATGCTAATATGTGTACTCCCCCTAAGCCTATGACTTAGTTCAAATAGAAATACAAAACTATAACTTGTGTCAAATAAACAATGAATAATAAACTATATATACATACATACATACATACACATGACTCTAAGTAGTTTGATTGTTTTAGTTCCATACCATATTTTCCTACTACATTTTGAATTGTGATCTCTTGAATCTGACTCTTCTGATTATTACATTCCCCCTTGTTGTTCTTTTCCTCTATTCTAGTCTACATTCAAAATATGTTATCATCATTACAACCCCCCCCAGCTTTTGTAACTTATGTCTTCTACTGGGGTTGAATAGGTGGAATCAAACCATATTTTTCAATAAAAGGTTTGTGAACTTGGTTGATCATAGCAAGTGCATGATCCCAAGTGGTTCTTGCTGATTCCAAAATTTGATTTTGCAACTGTAATCTAGCTTCCAAATCAATCAAAATTTCAACCATAGAAAGATTATCATATTCATTGATAAGATCTTGTGTTGATTTCATTTATCATTGTATAACCTCCAAATGAGGTATCAACATTTATTGGATGGAGATCAACTTTGATCTCATGCTGCTTTCAGTTGCCTGAAGCTAGACCAATTTTCCTTGAGCATTCAATAACTTATTACAATGTTGGCAGCTAGATTCAGCTAGTTGTGAAAGAATGCTACTTGATTTCTACATATCATCCTAAATCTACTGGATGTTTGTTTAAAGATCACTAATGATTTCAACACATCACACAAAATATTATACAAATGTTTTACATTTTGTATAAATTCTATTGTATTCTATACACATTCCTATAATAGAACTTTCTACTTGACAATAATTTTTGAAACTTTGTCCACAACCTTATTTTCAAATTTCTTTGCTGACCAATCCACCAACCTCACATTTGTTTCAATATCTACAACATTTATTTGTTCAACAATAGTTACAAGTTTGGAAATGATTGGGGCTTTCCCATCAAATTTTTTATATAAAATGCCTCAAGAAAAAATATCCTTAGCATCATGCAATATCTGCTTCTATTGATGTTCCCTTCTCAGCTCTTCTTGTCTATTCTTCTTAGCCAAAATCTCTTGCAACATAATTATTTTCTCAAGAGTGAGATTTTCCAAATCCATTTGTGGCATCTCAATAACTTTATCCAAACTAACTTTAATATTTGGAGAGTACCTTAGGAGTTTTGTTGCTTGACACTACTTTAGGAGATGGTGAGGGGGTAACACCACTAAGTCTTTCTTGTATATTAGTGTTAGAGACAACAAAAGTAGCACTCAACATAGTTTAGTTTTCCTTCTTACTTGTGTATAGTGAGGTCCTAACACTTTTGGTAGTTCTTGACCTTTGGTAGAAATGTCAATAATAGTGTCATTATTTTTTTCTTCTTCCTCTTGCTCCTCCTTATCTACATTTGAGGGCTTCTTTGGAGTGTTAGGGGTGTTGGAATGGATTGATGATATGCTACCGTGCAGACTCAGCACACCTAAACTCACTTCATCACTCTCATCATATTGAATAGTTACTGTCTCAATATCCTTCTCTTCTATTACATCTTTTAATGAGACCAAAAATGCTTTTCCAAAATACCTCATTTTTTTGAATTATGTAGATTCAATCTTATTTTTCAAGATCATAAAATTTCTAAAAGTAGAAACAAACTTGTTCCTATATATCCGCAAAAATGTTTCTTTCTATTCTTGTGATAGATCAAGCATAAATTTGGCTAATATTTCACCTCTAATGTCTTTCTCTTCTTATGCTTCTTGTTGCCACCTTCTATCATGTTTGTTATACAAATTATTGGAATTTTTTTCTCCAATTTAGAAGCAGCCAACTTTTGACTTGCCATCATGTCTATCATGGTTTCTTCAATCTTAGATTTGTCCTCTTCATTCAATGTTTCATATTTTACATATCCAAAACTAGATAAACCTATAGAAACTCATATTTCTATACATGACTCATCAATAGCTTTTTTTCTTCTTTTGGCGGGTCCCTTAACCAATCTTCTCCTCTTTGGTTTTGAACTGCTTGACTTAGTAGTCTCCATTACTCCTTTCTTTTTAGATTGCTCGATGCTAGCTATTGGTGCCCTAGTCCTTGGGTTTTTTTGGTGTTAGAGGAGGGAGGTGTGTCACAACTGGATTATTTGTAGTTCCTTTATCCTTCTTCTTAGATCATGTGACAACAACTAGGGCTTTACCCTTGGCTCCTTCTTTCTCTTCTTCCTCTTCCTCATCACCACTATAATTTTCTACAACTTCTCCAAGACCTTGTGTAATCTACAAAGGTTCCTTGCCCTTCCCTTGGGTTCCTAGCTTTTCCTCTAGGTCTTCAATCATTTTCTTCCTTTTCTTTTCTTTATAATCTATCTTGATATTTGTAGTGATTGTTGCCTTAGCTTCTTCAGACTTCCCAATAGATTTTTCTTCAATGTTAATCTCTTCTTTTAATTATGTAATAATATTTGCATTTATTGTATCACTATCAATCTCATAATCAAATATTTTTATCCATGCCTTCCTTGGCTTTACTAACAACAAAAATGTGTTTTTTGTGTCACTAAGAAACACACATCATTGTAATGTCTCACTACCAAATCTTTTTGTATTCTCATCCTTGTTTTCGTTCTTTGTTTAAATTCTTTAAAATATGTATCCATGAAATTCTCAAAATTCTCTCCTAATTGACTTATGTATTCATTGATTTTCCTTATCACTAGTTTTCCTTGTTCCCAAACAATGTTTTCAATAATAGGAAAATACTTTTGAATATAAAAGAAAATACACATTACAAGTGATCCAAATTTACACATTGAGTTCTTCACCTTCTTGATGGATATCAAGTTTTTTTACTAACTACAGTTTCTATATATCAACAAGATCATATTCATGATCTTTCATGACTATCTTCCATGCTTGAACCACTTCCACACATGACACACTATTCAATATGCTAGATTGATATAACTTTTGAGAAATAAATCACTTCAAACTCAATCAATGGATTAGAAATGTTTGAGATGGACAATCCTCATCCATTCCACTCAACTCTTATGTTAGCTTCAACTTCTTCATGACTCAGACTTTGCATAGTATTATTCTTATCTACATTGGGATAACTAGTAACCTTGTGAATCATCTTCTTGGTTATCTTGAATAGTTCATTGTGTAGCCAAAATTTCATGTCATGGATCTCACTTAGTACAACCTTGATCTATTTGATCTTAAATTATTTTGGAAACTCTAGGGCACAAGTTAACCTTTTCTCTGTCAACAATTTTTAGTTCCTCCCGTGGAACTCCTTTGTGACATAATTTCTCATAAGCCTCTCAAATTTTGTAATCATGTACTTCTATAATATTACACATGTAGAAACTTTGAACATTGTGTATCATGACTACTTTAGGTGGCATCAAAGATAACACACCTGTTGAGTTACCTTTCATTGCAATCTTAGGAATAACATGAAATTTAGGTGGAGGTCAAGCATCACTTCTCACCAATTAAATGTTACTAACCTCTACTCCTTGACTCTTTCCCAGTGATGATGAAGCTTCCATTTTTCTTTGTTGGGGTTTGAGGAATTCTTCTCTCTATATAACTCAACACTAGTTCAAATCTTCACTCAATCAAGCTTTTGTCTTAGATTTTCTCTTTAAATTGACTTAGGATCTCTTTTTTCTCAAATCACTCTTGTGCTTCTAAATTCTGTATGCAAGGTATGAAATAATGTCTTCAAATTTCAATATATGCCTCTTTCTACTTGATTTAGGTTCTCCATTAATGTTGTGTACTTAGGTAGGTGGAAGCTAGCTAGCTTGGTTGACATTGTGCCTTTGAACTAGATTTTCACTACATATCTTAGTCTCATCCATCTAACTCAACCTATACACTAGTTTAGCTTCAAAAGTACTTGGTCCATATTGCAATGCTTGATCAATATAGAAAATTTAATTGATGTTTTGTATTGTATATATAAATGATTCTTTTGTACTAGTCCTTTCATAAATATGTTCTTATGCATCTTTACTTATGCAAATATGAACTTTAGCATATTTTATGTCAGAAATTGATGTAAGATGTATCATTAAATATACAGTTCCTTACATAACTTTCTTGATTAGTTTGAAGTGATATGATCATCTGCTCCATTGAATTGGGTGATCTCAACTTCATTTGTTCCATCGCTTCGATCTTCTGCCTTTTTATTCCATGTTTGATTCATTTCCTTATTTTCTTGATCAATGTCCACTTTACCTTTACCCTTGGTGTTGTGATTTTCTATTGGTACTTGAGTTCTACAATTTTTTCTTTAATGTCCAAACTTGTGACATTTTGAACATACATTATTGAGTGCATGGTTCTTCATTTGATTAGTTCAATAGGGTTTTGTCTGTGATTTGCATTCATATGCTCCATGCCCACACTTTTGATAGTTGTAATAGTACCCTTCAAATATAGGTGTAGTAGATGCATTCTTCATTGTTGATCTACACATTTATTTGATGTCCTTGCTTCTTATAGTAAAAGCAATAACTAGTAAACTTAGGTTTAGGATTTTTCACACCACTTTTGCTTCTACAAATGTTTGTAGGATGACCAAGTTTTCCATAATGATAACATGTTGGTTTTCCCTTTAAATTTACATTTCTCAATTCCCCACTCTAGGATGATTCTCCTTGCTTAGTCGATGAATGTCCTAATCCAAAGGTACTTCCATATGACCTCATTAGTTTTTCAAAGTATTTCATTGCTTCATTAGGTTTATTGAATCTTTTCACAAATTATTTCTTAGTTTTTAGTTCATTCTTCAATAGATCCTTTTGTGATTTCAAATTTTCTATTTCCACATCCTTCCTATTTGACTCCTAATTTTCAAGCATAATTTGATTCATCATGTCAAGTTGAGTGTTTATGAGATTTTGTATATCATATATCATTTCTTCAAGTCTAGTTTCCATTAGCCTTTTTTCTTCCTTATCAACAACCTTTTCCTCCTCAGCTTTCTTCTTTTTCTCAATTACTTTACAAAGCCTTACTGATTGAATCTTATGTTTCCTTTTTAGTTTTTTGACTTCTTCATTCAATATTCTATTTTCATCTAGTAGATCTACAAATGTAGAATCATTCTCACTCATACTTGTTGTTTCAAACAATCCTTTAGTTTCAACTTCTTCATAATAAAACTCTTTTATTTGAATAGCCAAATCCTTTCTCCTTTTTGTTGGTCTTAGATTGGTTTTGACAATTGAGTGTCAACACACTTAACCAATTTTCATATAGAAGCTGAGTACACTATATGTGTTGAGCCAAAATTCCCATAGGTGCCAAGTGATCTTCAAGTGCCGAGCAATCTTCAGGTGTCGAGTGAAGATCAAGTGCTGAGTGACTTCAGGTGCTGAGTCACAGTTGATGTTGAGCAATCCATAATACAATAGGTGCTGAGTCATAGTTGATGCCAAGTAAGCTAGAATCCAATAGGTGCTAAGCAAACCAAAATCATACATCTGCTAAGCACTAGTAATCTAGTATGTGCTGAGTAACATAGAATCAACATATGAGTTTGTGCCTTCACAAACTTAGATGTAAGCCATTTTTTGAGCTGACATAGAAGGATCTCAAGGGATATTAAGGATATGAATGAATCTTTTATATTTCCTATGCAGTCAACATGCGGCCAATAAGAGAAATGGAGAAGGCATGCAACAAATAAGAAAAGTGCAAGGAATGAGCGGGAAATAAAGATTCAATATGGATCATAGATCCATACCTAATCCTAAGTCTTTAATATATTTAAAAGGAGGATGAAACCCTATTGTATGTGTGAGAGAGAGTAGTGTAAGGGTAAACTATAGTAAAATTTAGTGGGAAGAGTGGAAAGACTTAGAGGAATAGAGCAACACTGTAGTATCCAGTTGATCAGAACAGAGAAATGGAATTGAACATATATCAGATCTCAAAGGATCAAGATCAGAAAGAGTAGATCAAGTGCCTAAATTCAGCAATCAAGTATTGTGAGCTATTAGGTTTATTTAGTCTAATACTCTCTAGCAATTGTATTAGAAGGAAAATCCTACGTTGATAGGTTAGCTTAACAACTAGGTTGTAGATCCTTTGAAGAGGTGATAAAATCCTTTAACAGGGTGACACTTCATGTAAAGTGTTTGTAAATCCTTTAACCAGGTCATTATTGATACAGTGTAAAGCCTTTAGCAAGGTAAACCATTAAAGTGGTCAAACATTATTGCTACAGTGATTTTGTGGGTATCATCCCCACCACAGTTTTACCTTCTCATTTTGGAGGGTTTCTGGGTTACCAAATTTGGTGTTATATGTTGTGATGCATGTGTTTACTTTATGGTTGTTTGATATGTTTACATGTGTGCAATTTATTTTTAGTTAAAAGTTTTTAAGGTTAAAGTGTGATACTTTTGATTCACCCCCCTCTAAGAAGTATACTTCCCATTTGATTATTCCAAAAATTGGTATCAGAGTTGGTGTTCTCATAAGGAGAAGCCTAACAACTTAGATAAAAGATCTAAAGATGGAAGTCTTCAAACTTGAGAAGATTATATAGAATCGGGTGATTGATGTACACCTCACTCTACACAACTTGGAGGAAGCTAGAGAAGAATTGAGAAAATCCTTGAAAAGAAGGAAGGATATAGCCATAGTCGAAAATGACACACACTACAAGGAGATTGATACCACAAAAGTGTTTTCCAATGGAGATTCCAAAGAGTTTGATGCAACAATAGCCAAATTGATGGAGAAGAATAGAGCTCAAGCAGAAGAAATCATAATTCTCAAGCTTGAACAAGAATCAAAAGTCATAATGCTTTGTGAAGTAACTAAACAGAAGAAAAGAGCCATTGAAGACAAGGCCATGATAGAAAATGAAAAGAGAAATCTCACCAATAGACTAGAGGAGAAGACAATTGAGTTTGAAAGAATCTCAAACATGCAGCTTGACACCCTAAGCCAGATGATGAATGCACATCATGAGTTGAATATGAAAGACATTGAGATCTCTACACTAAAGATACAGAATGAATAACTTCAAAATGATCTAAAAAGAGAAAAAGAAGTTGTAGAGAGCTTCAACAAACCCAATGAGGCTATCAAGTACTTTGAGAAGCTATTGAAATCACCAAGGGCTAGTAATGATACTTCAGGACTTGGTTACACTAGTACTAAACAAGGAGAATCTTCCAAGATTGTAGAAGAAAGGGGTAACAAAGTTAAGAACACTAAGCCTACTTGTCATTTCTATGATAAAAAGTGATACACTACTAATGTATGTAGGAGTAAGAAGAACAATCAGCATGATAAGCCTAAGAATGCAAGCTATTGTCACAAGTGCAAAAAGAAAGGACATCAAGCACATGAATGCAATACTAAGATTATCAAGACACCAAAATTTGAAGGTCACTATTACAACTACAAGAAGTATGGACATATAGAATTTGAGTGTAGATCAAAGCCTATGTGGACATCAAATCTGACAACAAGAGAAGGTAACCATGGTCATCACTGCAATTGGGACTATAACACTAGGTATACCTATCATTATTGTCAGGAATATGGTCACATTCTTGAAAACTACATAAGGACACATTTTAGAGGGAAATACAATAGGTGGTTAAGTCAAACAACATGTTTTAGTTGTTTGAAGACTGATCATATCAGCAGGAATTGCCCAATAAAGTCAAAGGCACCCAAGTCAGAAGTCAACAAAGGAAAAGAGAAGGTTGATGTGGAAAATGTCAGAGGAAAAATGAACAAGACTTGGAAGAAGAAAGATGAATGTACCTCATCAAATGGAGGGATCACTTCACCCAAGAGGTCAAGTGGTCACACCTCATCTAATTAAGCATGGAAAGGTGTATGGGATTGATATACAAAGTTATATCATACATCAATCCCAAGATAAACAAGCACTACAAAGAAGACAATAGCATGAGAAAAGATTCCATGTCAAAACTTGAAGTTTTTTCAAAGACTACCGAGTTGTCCTCAGATGTCGAGTAAATGTCAATGAATGCCAAGTTGCTAGTAGTGACCGATTTGATAGTTAGTGCCGAGTTGAGAAATGTTAATGGAAGTCAAATGAAGTGGAAATCTAGTTAGTGCCAAGTAATGGAAAACCAATGGAAGCCAAGTCATGTTGAAATCTTAAGGAGCTGAGTGTACAACTGTATGTCCTAAGCATTTAATGCTAAGTTTTGAAAGGTATAAGGTCAATTTTTGATCATTTCACACCATTCAAACGTAGAGAAAAGATGAGAAGAGTGCATAAGAGATTAAAGTATACCATTGAAACCATTTTCATGGATCTCAACAATGATCAAGCAAAGATTTCGTCGATCTAAGGTATTCCTCAAGTGCTGAGTTGCACAGTGGTAAAGTTTAAATCTTTTAAAACCCTAGATTAGCGAAATGGCTTCTAGTTCTAAGAACCTAAAGGATAAGGAAGGTCACAAGGTATAATTGGTTAGTAATGAGGTCAAACAACTTGAGTTTAGGACAATCCCAAAAGTCACCTATAAAAATGACCCTACCGACACACTCTCCATTATTCCACCCAAATTCATGATGGTGTAGAATGTGAGGAAATGTTACAACTATAAGATAGGTGCAATTGGAGACCTTGAGATTTTTCAAGCATATGATAAATTGTGTGAGAATCGAGTACTTCAGGATGAATTTTAGATAGTTGAGAAGAAGGGTTTAACCCATGCCCTAGTTTACCGCATAGTTTTTAAAACTAAATGGAATAAGAATTGTTCTCAATAGAATACATGATGGTTGTTTGTGGTTAGAAGGAAGACCCATCAAAATAACAAAGAGGATAGTGCATAGGGTTATTGGCTTTCCAACCCTAGATCAACATAAGACCCTAAGAAGTAACTCAAAATGGGCCATTGAAAGAAACACAAGGGCCAAATGGAATAAAAGGGGCATGACAATTGACAATCACAGATCCCCTTCTAGATTTTGTAGTAAGAGTGATTTCTCACAAGTTCTATCAATCTACCAGATTGAATAGTGTACCATGAATTGCTGTGGATGTTGCATATAAACTTTTCAAGAAAGATTATACATATGATTTGTCAGAATTGATGTTGTAGAAAATCATGGAGAATCTTGGAGCAATAAGAAGATCCAAAGGTGCTTAGTGCAAGTTTGGTTCAGTTCTTGTCTACATATTCTTCTATGTTTTGGAAGACTTTCCTTCAATTGGTAAAGTGAATTGGAATTGAAACAAATCTACAATTACTCAAATCAATGAGTACATTAAGAAAATGGGTGACAACTTTGAAGCTCAAATGATGAGCTACTTTGAGGATTTTAAGAAATCCATGAAAAAAAGATTGAGAATACCACTTTCCTTAATGGAACAACATGTCAATGACATCTGATTCTTATTTGATATTGATTACACCTACATTCAAGAAGTAGTTCCAAGGGTGAGATGATTAAGGCCATTGGGTTATGAACTAGATGTGGATGAAGCATCAACAAAAATCACTACATTTCATGCAGAAGAAATAGACAAGACTGCCAAACCTATTGGCACATATGATGTTGTAAAGTCTAAAGTTGAAACAAAGTTGAAGAAAACCTCTATAATTAAGAGGAAAGATAAACTGGTAAAGAAGATAAAGAAGAAATTTGGTGCAGAAATTGAAGGGGTACCAGGTGCTGAAGAGGAAGAAGAAGAAGAAGGTGAGAGTGAAGAAGAAGAACAAGGGCAAGGCCCAATGGGTTTATGTGAAGATAAGGAGGAAGGTGCTGAGGAAGAAGAAGCCAAGGAAGCACCAACACAAGTTGAGAAAAGAAAGACCAAAGTATAGCCTCTAGCCCAGCTCAAAGCCAAGAAGGTTCCAAAGCCTACACAAGCCAAGCAGACACCTACAACAAGAGCTACCACAAGAGCATCTACTCAAAAGGCCAAGGAGAAAACCTAAGAAAAGAAGGCCACTAAGCAGACTGATGAAGTGTAAAAGAAAAGGAGAAAGTATGTAGCACAATTAGATTTTGATGATGAGGAGAAGACTGAATTAGAGGACATTAGCTAGTATAAACTGGTAAGCTATCCTCCTAAGTCACACATAGACAAAAGCTCTGAAAATATTAAGAATGCAAAATTTACTAATTTAAAAAATATTGATTTCAATAAGTTAAGTAGAGAGGATCAAAACAAGATAGAAGAATCAGTGTATGCCATGATGGTAGAATTCAAGTACACACCTCTTGAGTTAGACAATACTATTCCTAGAGAGTTATATAAGATTATTGAAAATAAATGGCATTATTGTTTAAAAATGGAGAAGGAAATAAGAGAATCAACACTAACAAAAGTGATGCCTAATTTGACTAGAGGTCAAATAAATAAGGCTAAAAAGAAACATGGTGAAAAATTTGCACCAAAGTATAGAGCCTTTAGCATCCTACAAAACAAAATTAAAGAAGTTGTCAAAAAATGCACAAAATTGTGGAAGTCAATATAAAAATTGACTGATGGCAAGGATGAAAAAGGAGAAGAGGAGAATGCAGAAGAAAATAAGGCAAAGGCCAATGAGAAGGAGAAAGAAGACAAAATAGAAGTAGAGGAAACAAGAAAAGGAGAAGAAGAGAAGAGAGAAGAAGAAAAGAAAGAAGAAAAGAAGAAAGATGAAGAGGAGAAAGAAAAAGGTGAGCAGGAGAAGACACAAAAAGGAGATAAAATGGAAAAAGTTGAGTAGGAGTAGCAACAAGACCAAATTGTGCAAGACACACAATTGCCACCTCCTAGCCCTCCTCATGTAACCATCACATCTGCAGACACTATAACTGTAAAACATGTTACTAACAAATCATGTCAAAACATCAATCCACTAACTAGAGAGGATCTCAAGAAGATCCTTCATCAATCAACTCTACAAGCACAATTATGCACAAATCCTATATTGGTGAGTGTGGATGAGCTACATAAGGTAGTAGCTAACTCATCAAGAGACAAGATGAATCCATAAGAACCACTTTTCATCTCTACAACTCCTAGTACTTAGATTTTAATGCTTCCACCACCAATTGCAATAGTTGATACATCTGTAACAGTTGATATCACAATGCAGAAGCTAAGTGTAGAGGTAGTGAAACACATAAAGAAAATAGGATAGATTGCTATATCTGATCCTACAATATAGTCAACAGGTACACCTCAGATTATTGTGATTAATCAAGGGAGAGCATATGAGGAAAAGGAGGACAAATCAAACAAGAGAAGTAGATTGCAATGCAAATATTGGTAGAGTTACCAAAAATAGGCACTCCTACAAAAACTCTTTAGAAGCCGAGCACTGATGCAATACCTTTGCAAATCTCTACACCAAGCTTGAGCTCAACAAAAGTGACAAGGGTACTTCACTATGGAGACCCTGAGTTAGATGAAGAAATTGTCATACCTACCTATGACTCCAAGACAATCAACATTGAGAAGATCATAGAGATGCAGGATGCATTGAATGGGAGAAAGAGGCAAGAAATACTCAAGTAGTATAAACATAAGTAAGCATTGCATGAGATTAAGGACATCTTTATGGATGCCTTCAACTCACAATCACTAGATGAGATAAAGCCTATAATGGAACAATTATCAAATATTGTTGAACAGGTGACAAGTGAAGACTAGGAGACCAATGTGAAACTCATGGAATGGTCTAAAAGGAAGTTTTAAGGAAAATTAAATGAGAAAATATCTAGTGGCATAGAGATTCAACAAGTTGAATTGGCCAAGAAGATTGAAAAGGTCAAAACTATACTTGAGAATATCTTCTCATTGTACAACAAGCTATGTGATTTTTCTTATTTCACACAAGAGACAAGCCAAAGAATACTGAGCTTGGAGAGAAATCTAAAGATTTCTAGCATGCAGCTACCAAGAGATCTAGCTCAAAGTGAGAAGCATTTTTCCTAATTGCTTCACACCCAAAAGGAGTTAGCTACACTCACAAATGAAGAGGCCAATATAAATGCCAAATTAATGTAGATTCAATCTTCCATAACCCCACATTTGGAAGTCCTCCATAAAGAGAAAGTCTATGTTGAAACTATTTTAAAGAAAGATCCCAATCTTCCTACATTAGATGGACTTGTACATCTTGTTGTAGAGATTTCCATCCAACATAAGTCACTAGAAATTGCTTTCGAGAATTGGGATGCAACTCTTAAGATGATAATGGAGGTTAACAATACATTTTTTGTGAAATATGGTATTACTCCTTAGCACCTTTCGACATAAGTGTCAAAAAGGCGGAGAAATAATAAGTGAGATATAAAAAATGGGAAGAATACTAAGTATCTTAGTGATTAAATTCTTTCATTCATTATTTTGGAGAATAAAGGGGATAGATTGTAGACAACCAAAAAGGGGAGATAAGAGATAAGACATAGTGTGGGGGAGATACAATTTTTTGGGAATTGTATGGAAGGTAACACAGATATAGAGTATAGAAATAGTGCATAGGAAAAGAGTACCAGATACATCAACACAAGAATTTTGGTTACAAAAACAAAAATGGCACATCAACTCAAGGGGAGTTATAAGAATTTTAAGGTATATTGTTCCTTACAAGATTTTGAACAAGTTTTTGAAATTTTGTATATATGCCAAATAGATTGGATAATGTACTCATAAGGTTAGATAAATAATGCTTAGTTAAGTGTTTTTGACACTCATGTCAAAGGGGGAGATTGTTGGTCTTAGATTGGTTTTGACAATTGAGTGTCAACACACTTAACCAATTTTCATATAGAAGCTAAGTACACTATATGTGTCGAGCTAGAATTCCAATAGGTGTTGAGTGATCTTAAGGTGCCAAGCAATCTTTAGGTGTTGAGTGAAGATCAAGTGCCGAATGACTTTAGGTGCCGAGTCACAGTTGATGCTGACCAAGCTAGAATACAATAGGTGTTGAGTAACAGTTGATGCCAAGCAAGCCAAAATGCAATAAGTGCCGAGAAAACAAGAATCATACATGTGCCAAGCACTAGTAATCTAGTATGTGTCAAGTAACATAGAATCAACATATGAGTTTGTGCCTTCACAAAATCAGAAGTGAACCATTTTTTGAGCCGACATAGAAGGATCTTGAGGGATATTAAGGATAAGAACGAATCTTTTATATTTCCTATGCAATCAACATGCAACCAATAAGAAAAATGGAGAAGGCATGCAACCAATAAGAAAAGTGCAAGGAATGAGTAGGAAATAAAGATTCAATATGGATCATAGATCCATACCTAACCCTAAGTCTTCAAAATATTTAAAAGGAGGATGAAACCCCATGTGTGAGAGAGAGTAGTGTAAGGGTAAACTATAGTGAAATTCAGTGGGAAGAGTGGAAAGACTTAGGGGAATAGAGCAACATTGCAGTATCCAATTGATCAAAACAAAGCAAGGGAATTGAATAGATATCAGATCTTAGAGGATCAAGATCAAAAAGAGTAGATCAAATGCCTGAATTCAACAATCAAGGATTGTGAGCTATCTAGTTTATTTAGTCTAATAATCTCTAGCAATTTTATTAGAGGAAAAATCCTATGTTGATAGGTTAGCTTAACAGCTAGGTTGTAGATCCTTTGAAGAGGTGATAAAATCCTTTAACAGGGTGACACTTCATGTAAAGTGTTTGTAAATCCTTTAACCAGGTCACTATTGACATAGTGTAAAGCCTTTAATAGGGAAAACCATCAGAAGTGGTCAAACATTATTGTTGCAATGATTTTGTGGGTATCATCCCCACCCCAATTTTACCTTCTCATTTTGGAGGGTTTCTAGGTTACCAAATTTGGTGTTATGTGTTGTGATGCATGTGTTTACTTTATGGTTGTTTGATATGTTTACATGCATGCAATTTATTTTCAATTAAAATTTTTTAAGGTTAAAGTGTGATACTTTTGATTTACCCCCCCTCTTAGAAGTATACTTCCCATTTGATTATTCCAACACTTTTCATAGATTTCTTCAGGTTCCTTTCTTACTATCTCAAGTTTCTATAGTATGAGTTGGATGTTGAGTAACTATTTATCAATAACTTTGTCCAATTTATAATCCTCCATCTGTAAGATCTAAACTCCAAGTTGTTAAACTTCTCCAAGAGAACTTGACTCTGATACTAATTGTTGGAATTCTTAATTGGAAACCTAGATTCTGAAAGGGAGAGGGGGCAGGGGGTGTTGAATTAGGATCTATAACACTTTTAACATATTAACAATTCATAGTGCATTCATCAAATTTACCATCTCATATCTAATTGCATGCATAACTTATATAGTCAAATTATAATAACATATAGATCTAATTATCAATTACATGCATGTAAAGTAATAACATGACACAAAGATTTCATTACACAAAAACATTTCAAGGTGAAGGTAAAATTGGGGTGGGGATGACACCCACAAATCTTCACTACTATAGTAATAAAGTTAACTTGTTAGGGTTACAATGTTTGACCATATCCAATGATCTACCCTATGAGGGGTCTTTCTTACAAACAATAGTCCACCAAGATAACTGAGAGGGGGGGAGGGTAAATTAGTTATCCAGCAATTAAAACACTTATCTTCTTCAAATAAACTTAACCATTCAACTAAAGTAAATAGAAAACATACAAAGATGCACATAAACAATTGCACTAGATATGTTGACTAGGGAAACCCTTGATTAGACGGAAAACCCCAGTGGGAATGATGTCCACAAGATAATGTTCTAATATGAATATTCATTGTTAGAGGATGGACACTGTTAGGAGTCTATTATAAAATTTAGTACAATGAGTCCCTATTACGAGACTTTGTATCCCTCTTAGAAGATTCCAACCCTGTTAGGAGTTGTAGTACAATGTATGCAAGAAGAGCCCACTGCCCAAACACATAATTTCAACTACAATAAGAGCTCACTACTTAAACAAATAGTTTACTATTATTTTCTTCTGTCCTTGTTCTTTTCTCTGTCTTGTCAATTAGACCAATCACTTTCAAACCTTGTAGACTAGGTCACAAACCTCAGATCCAAATACCAAACCTTGGATCACTCAACAAAACCTCGACAATGAAGTTTCCTTCACTTTCACACTGCTCTTCTCAACTTCGCATTCCACGCTCTACTACTTTCTAAATATTCACAATTCACATATATCCATACCATGATAAAGGAAAATATCCTTCCTTTATAGCAAGTCCATGAAAAAATTCCTTGAGTTGGCTATTAGTTCTTCTCAATTAATTATTATAGGACCACATTAAGAACACGTTACACTTAGTGATAACACAAATCTTCCACCTTGCAACTTGAATAGCTTTATGTACACACAAAATTATGATGAGCAAGCTTAGCCACATCATCCTCAACATGTCTTCTCCATGTCCTCAACCTTGATCCTCAAGATATCAACTTTGCTAAGAGATACAACAAGTTTACCAGAACATGCCTCTGTAAACTCTATCTTAGAACAAATATCACCAAAACTTACATAACTTCTTCTAGACTTATCATTTCTACTTCCAACATAAATTATTGCATATGCCAAATACTCAGAAGTATCTCCCATAGCCTTGGGTGATTATCATGCTCAACTAGCCATATGTATCAACTTGATCTTTCCACTATTCTTTTGTCAGATACCACAAAAGACATCAAACATGCTATGCTAACATCAATGAAAAACTCAATCATGAATGTAACATATCATCACCAAACCAATCTTCCAAAAATCTCCCCCTTTGGCATTGATGGAAAAATAGATGAAAAACATCTAGTTCCAAGAATATCAACAAGAGATTTTCCATCTTCAAATTCTTTTCATTAATCATACTTCCCCCATTGATATACCTCAATGTGCTCTATACCAAACTATTATTTCACATATTGTGCTTATGACAAACATCTTTCTTAGTATATTGCCAAACTTTTCTTCTTAGCATAATACTTCTCCCCATTTAGCATAATGTTTTTCATGCCAAAATTCTCCCCCATTTATATCAATGTCAAATTTTTTTGCAACCAATATCTATGCATCAAACTCTGTAATCAGCTAATACTTATTCATCTGAAGTGTCAAAAGACACTATTTATAATAATATCAATCAAGAGTCCTAGATCACTTTGTCCATCACTGATTCTCCCCCATACAGGAAGCATCAGCATCCAGTCTAAACAAACAATGGTGCTCTGTTACCCTGGACTAATGCATTCTTACATCTTCTAATCTGATGTAGGAAGGGGCATAACCCCAAGCATACCTTGCAAATACTCAAAACTCTCTTTGGGAAGAGGCTCAGTGAATATATCTCCAATCTACTCTTTTTTGCTTACATACTCCAATCTAATTTGTTTTTCTACAATTTTTCTCTCAACATATGATACTTAATAGAAATGTGCTTAGTCTTTGAATGCAACACTAGATTCTTAGACATATTTACCGTGCTTGTGTTGTCACAATGTATAACAATAGGTTCACTAATTTCTATCCTTATATCCTTTAGCATCTGTTTCATCCAAATAACTTGATTGCAATTATTTGTTGTTGCAACATACTCTACTTCTACTGTACTTTGAGATGTATAACCTTACTTCTTGCTTGATTAAGAAACCAATCTTTCTCCAAGAAAGAAGGCTCCTCCACTAGTGCTCTTTCTATCATCCATTTTGCTTGCCCAATCTGCATCAGTATAAGGACTTAGAGTGAAGTCATTAGCTCTGTCATACCATAATCCAAATTTTGAAGTTCCTTTCGGATATCTAAATATCCTTTTTAATGTTGCATAATGTGCTTCTTTGGGATCAGCCTAGCATCTTGCAATAATTCCAACTATATTTTCTATATCCAGCCTTGTGTGAGTCAGATATTGCAATCCTTCAATCATAGCTTTGTACTTCTTCTTCTCAATAGTAGGTGTCTCATCCTTTGTAGATAACTTGTTACCATAGTTTTTCCCATAGGTTTACATGTTTCCAAACCAAACCTTTTCAGTAGATCCTTTAAGTACTTAGTTTGAGAAATAAAGTTTCCTTCTTTATTCTGTAATATCTACAATCCTAGGAAATATTTCATTTCTCCTATCATGATCATTTCAAATTCTTTCTTCATTTCTTTTGCAAACTTTTTGTTTTCTTCATCATTTTTGCCAAATTTAATGTCATCAATAAATATTACGAAAATCATCAAACCATCATCAGTTTCTTCCCAATGTAGAATGCTATCTGCCATACCTTTGCTATATTTCAGCTTTGTCAAATGCTTGTCTAACCTTGCATACCAGGTTCTGGGTGCTTGCTTCAATCCATACGATGCTTTCCTCAGTTTGCATACAATATCCTTGTCATCTATCAAAGGATATTCTTTAGGCTACTCAATGTATACCTCTTCTTCAAGTTCTCCATTCAGAAATGTTGACTTGACATCCATCTGATATACTTTGAATTTCTTTTGTGCTGCATAGGCTACAAATAGTCTTACTGCTTCTATTCTAGCCACTGGAGCATATGTCTCCTTATAATCTATTCCTTCTTGGTGTGAGTAACCTTTACATACCAATCTTTTTTTGTTTCATAAAATTTGTCCTTGTTCATTCATCTTGTTCTTGAATACCCATTTGGTTCCTATCACATTCTTGTTTGCTGGTCTAGGGACCAATTCCCATGTTCTATTCTTTTCTATTAGATCCAATTCCTCTTTATGGCTTATTTCTAGTAATCATCTTTGCATGCTTCATTTTCATTTTTTGGTTCAACTTGAGATATAAAGCATAGTTCTTTGTTTACTCTACTTCTTGTTATTACACCTTTGTCTTTGCTTTCGATGATCTATTCAAAAGGGTAATTCTTTATCATGTTCTGTCCCAAAGTAGGAGTTGATATCTCAACTCTTGGTTCTACTAAAGTTTCTAAGCTTTTTCCCTGGCTTGGTTCTCCTTCATTTTGCAAATCATTGTTAGTCTCAAGAATATCTCATCATTCCTTGTCTTAGTAACAACATCATCATCTAAATTGTAATCAACTATTCTCTCTTATATTCTTAAGTTCTCATCAATTCTTACATTTGTAATTTCCATAATAGTTTTAGTTCTCTGATTATAACATCTATAAGCCTTGATTTTCAATGAATAGCCAAGAAACATACCTTCATCACTTCTAGCATCAAACTCACCAATATCATCATTTTATTTGATGTAACACTTACTTTCAAATAATCTGAAATACTTAACTGTAGGTGAGTGACCAAACCACAGTTCATAAGGTGTCTTATTTGTGTCTTTCTTGACTTGTACTCTATTCACAGTGTAGACTATTGTATTCACAAATTCTCTCCAAAATGTCTTGGATACATCATTCTCTACTAACATAGCTCTTGTAGCTTCTGTAATAAACTTGTTCCTTCTCTCCACAATGCCATTCTATTTAGGGGTTCTTGGAGCTGATAGCTATCTTTTAATTCCATTTTATTCATAAAACATGTTAAACTCATTTGAGGTAAATTCTCCTCTATCTGATCTTAAACATTTAATCTTCATACTAGATTCATCCTCAACTCTATTCTTGAATATCCTGAACTTGTCAAATGCATCATATTTTTCTTTAAGAAATGAAACCCACATAATTCTAAAAAAATCAACTCCTCGAATCATAATATACCTTTCACCATAAAATCCTCTAGTCTTTGTTGTACTGCTAAGATCTATGTGTATAATCTATAGCTTTGCTGTAGTGGTAAAATTTTTGCTAGGAAAAGAAGTTTTGTTATGTTTTGCCAAAATACACTCCTTGCAAATTGTGTTGGTAGGCTTTACAATCTTCGAAAAATCTCTAACAAAAAGCATTTTACTTGTCTTCACAATACTATCAAAGTTCATATGACAAAATCTCTTATGCCATAACCAATTGTCATCTACCTTTGTAACCAAGCATGTCATTCTAATAGGATTCAACTAAAATACATTACCTCTAGATCTAGTTCCTATTCCAATTACCTTTCCATCTTTATCTCTAATCATGCATATATTTTCTGAGAATTGCAATCGATAACCTTTGTCTATTAGTTTTCCAACACTAAAAATATTGTGCTTTAAACCATAAAAAAAGTATACATCCTTAGTATTAGTTGTACCATCAAGAGTTATAGATCCACCACCTTTTACTTGGCATGCTGCATTGTTTCCAATTCTGACAATTCCTCCATCCCAACTTTTGAAATCAACAAACTTGTTCATGTCACTAGTCATATGATGTGAACAAATACTATCAATCATCCAATTATATTTCTTCTCAACCTGTGATACCAAAGCTACCTTCTTTGGAATTTCTTCTTTAATTTCCACAAATCCAATTTCATCATCACTAGCACTCAATGCTTGTTCATCAGAATCATAATCTTCATTTGCATACAAACAATCTCTATCTTTTCTAGGCTTATTATTTCCCTTATACTTTTTCTCTCTTTTAGGATACTTAGATGTATAATGACCATATTCATCACAAGTCCAACATCTAAAGATTTTCTTACCTTCCTTTTCTCTTCTTACCAGAAAGGCTACTGCTTCATCAATCTTTTTGTCTTCTTTAGATCTGTTGCTGCTAGCAAAATCTACTCTAGCACTTGTGCTCCTTGATAGGTTGGGTCGAATACTTAAGGCACAAGTTCATTCTCAATTTCTTCAAGTCTTCCAAGTAATGTTTCCTTTGTGAAATTTTTGGTGCATGATATCAACAACTATATCATTTGAACTACTAACTTGAATGGTGGTGTTAGAGTCTTCATATCTTCCATATAACTTCATCATCATCCTTGGTTCCTCGATCTTTAAACCTATGGCAATTTCTGATATCCTGCCTATATATGTTCTTATAGATTCATCTTCCATCATCTTGGCATCTTGAAATTCACAAATCCAATTTTGTAGCCTCAACTTCTTAGAGTGTTCATCACCTTCAAAACTATTTTCCAAAGCTTTCCAAATCAAATGTGAAGTAGCAAGTGATTTTACCTAATTGTACTCATTTTAAGAAGTGTAGTCAATAGTGCTTCTGTAGCTCTCATGTCACACATGAAAAGATATCTCTCTACTTTGGTGCAAGGTTCCAAGTCCTTTTCTTCAATGTTTATTTCACCATTTTTGTCAAGATCCAATATCCCAGACCCATACACAACAAATGTATCTTCATCTTTTCCTTCTAGCTATTATAGTTTGTTGCATCAAACTTTAGACTATCTTTCCTAAACATGATCTCCATGGATCTACCAAAGCTATTAAAATTTTTCTTCAAGAACCTGAAGCTTTGATACCAATTGTTAGAAACAATAGTCCACCAAGATAACTAAGAAGAGAGGGGAGGGGGGGGGGGGCATGAATTAATTATCCAACAATTAAAACACTTATCTTCTTCAAACAAGCTACCATTCAACCAAAGTAAATAGCAACCATACAAAGATGCACATAAAAAATTACACTAGATATGTTGACTAGGAAAACTCTTGATTAGAGGTAAAAACCTAGTGGGAATAATGCCCACAAGATAATGTACTAATATGAATATTCCTATTTAGAGGATGGACCCTATTAAGATTCTATTACAACATTTGGAACAATGATTCCTTGTTAGGAGACTTTGAATCCCTATTAGGAGATTCCAACCTTGTTTGGAGTTGTGCCAATCCTATTAGGAGTTGTAGTACAATGTATGCAAGAAGAGCTCACTACCCAAACATGCAATTTCAACTACAAGAAGAGCTCACTACTCAAACAAATAGTTTATTGTTATTTCCTTCTTTCCTTGTTATTTCCTTTGTCCTATCCACTAGACCAATCACTATCAGACCTTGTAGACTATGTCATGAACCTTAGATCCAAATACCAAACTTTGGTTCACTCAGCAAAACCTCAACAATGAAGTTTCCTTCACTTCAGCACTACTCTGCTCAACTTCACATTCCACACTCTCTACTACTTTTTGAATATTCACAATTTGCATATATCCATACCATGATAAAGGAAAATATCCTTCCTTTATACCATGTCTATTAAAAAATTCCTTGACTTGGTTATTAGGCCTTTTCAAATAATTATTATAGGACCACATTAAGAACACGTTATACTTAGCAATAACCCGAATCTTTTTCCTTGCAACTTGCATAACTTTTTGTACATGAAAAATTATGATGAGTGAGCTTAACCACATCATCGTCAACATGTCTTCTCCATGTCCTCAACCTTGATCCTCAAGATGTCAACTTTGCTAAGAGATATAACAAGTTTACCAGAACATGCCTTTGTAAACTCTATCTCAGAATAGATATCACCAAAACTTACATAACTTCTTCTAGACTTATCCATTCCACTTCCAAAATTAAATGCACATGCTAGATACTCAAATGTATCTCCCATAACCTTGAGTAGTTATCATGCTCAACTAGCCATCCATATCAACTTGATCTTTTTGTTGTTCTTCTATCAAATACCACAAAAAACATCAAACATACTATGTTGACATCAATGACAAACTCAGACATGAATGTAACATATCATCATTAAACCAATCTTCTAACAATCTCTCCAATCTTCCAAAAGTCTTCCCTATTAATTTTTTTTTAGATTTTTAGATCTTACCCTATTAGAGGATTTTACATTTACTATTAAGTAAGGACTCTTTTAGGAAATTTATAAAGATATGTTGAGACCACTCTATTAAGAGATTTACCCTATCTTACTCTATTAAAAATGATTGAGTACCTGATTCTTGGTCTACTTTGATAAGATTTTTTGGATCTCCTCTCTTCAATATGATCTAACCTCTGATCTAACGTAGATTTACTATCCTTCACTACTTTGACAAGGTCACTTTCTCTATTATGGAATAACAAAACTCTAGCTCTATTGCCTTCTTCACAATGCTCACACTTTCACAATTGTTCTACTCTATGATCACTTGAATAGCTTGTTCACTCCTTCCCATCACCATACCCTTATCAAATCTATATCAAAATAGGTTTGGATCTACTCTATTTAAATATTTCATAAAGAGTTTTCTAGATGATTCCTTATTTCACCTTTTTATCTGATTGGTTCATCAAATAACATAGGGATCTGTGATCCACATTATAACACATGTAATGATCTCTACAACAACCTCTACAAGTATTAAAAATCTCATATATGTTGGCCTTAAAATGGTTTACCTCAAAGTTTTTATCATTCCTGAATTGAATGTCAATTCTACATTGCTTGACAGTTACTATTTTTTATACTCGACATTCACTATATATGCTACTAATACTCAGACTCTTCTATGATTGACACCTTCTATGTAACTTGGCATCGATATGCTCAAGCTACTTAATAAAAATTAGACTTGACTTACATTGACAATACTCAGTGACCAAAGACTTTCTTGACTCCTATAGAGCTCCGTATATACATGTTTATATACAAGTCTATCTCATGACTCGGCTTATATAGATTCACTCAATCATAGTGATGACATTCTAACTCTTCCTAGTATGTGAATAAGTGTTTGAAACTAATAGAAAACAATAGTAAGAGATACCCACATGATATTGGATAATGAAAAATAATGGAAATAGGATTGTGGAAGAAATCAAACTTGAGGAATGTGGTGAAGTTGAAAGAGATCTATTTATGTGCAATATTCTTGCCAAGAAGCATTATTGTCAGCTCTTCCTGAAAATGAATTTAGTTAGGTAAAATCCTTAGAGACATCTCATGAAATTAGAAATCTTTAGAATCTACTTTTGAAGGTGATGTGCATTCTAAGATAATTAGATTATAGAATTGGATATGTTTCCTTCAAGATGCTAAGATGATGGAAGATGAATTTGTAAGAAGCTATATTGGTAGAATATAAGAAATTATTGTAGGAGTGAACTCTTCCAATGGATCTAAAGATGAAGATAATATTATATGGAAGATCTTGAGAACCTTAACACCACCATTCAAGAAGACATCATAGATGATTGAGCAAGTGATACCTTGCACTAAGAATTTTACCAGAGAGACTCTTCTTGGAAGATTGGAAGCAATACAAGAGAGCTTGAAGCAATCTAGAGATTTTCCAAGAGTGGAAACAATTTTTAGTGCAATAAGTGTTGAACCTTCCTTATCAAGAAGTGCAGGCACCAGCAAAGACCATGTTAGCAGTAGAAAATCCATATCTAAGGAGGACAAAAGAATTGAAGAAGGAATTACCCTACTTGTAAGGAGAGACCCAAAGGGTAAGAGAATATTTAAATGTTGGAATTGCAATGAATTTGGTCATTATGCTTCTAAATATCTTAAAAGAAAGAAAGAAATTATAAAAAGGATTTCAAGTCTAGAAGGCATAGAGATTATTTGTATGCAAATGAAGATGATGAATCTAATGAAAGAGATAAGAGTGAAAGTGATGATGAGTTAGGATTTGTGGCTATTAAAGAAAAAGTTAGAGAAGAGAAAGCCCTAGTTTTACATATTAAAAACAAATTTAATTGGATCATAGATAGTGGTTGTTGCCATAATATGACTAGTGACATGAATAATTTTTTAAAGTTCAATAGTCATGATGGAGGGATTGTCAGAGTTGGTAAAAATACAACTTGTGATATCAAGGGAATATGATCTATTACTCTTGATGGAAATACTAACACTAATGATATCTATTTTTTTGATGGATTAAAGAATAACCTATTGAGTGCTAGATAGTTGGTTGATAAGGGATATTAGTTACAATTTATAGAGAAGACATGCTACATTATCAAGGATAAAGATGGTAAGCTGATTAGCATTGGTACAAGATCCCAAGGTAACTTTTTCCAATTAAATTCTATAGAAATGATATATTTGGTTGCAAAGGTGGATAATAGTTGGTTATGATATAGAAGATTTTGTCATATGAACTTTGATAATATTGTAAAGGCTAGTAGTACATTTTCTGTCACAAATTTACCTAAAATTGTGAAGCCTACTAATATTGTGTGCAAAGAATGTGTTATGGCCAAGTAGGAAAAACTTATTTTCCTTTCAAGAAGTTCTCTAGTATGACAAAATTGGATATTTTCACACAAATTTGAGTGGTCCTACTAGAACAAGAGGATTCTATGGTGAAAGGTACTTCATGATTTTTGTTGATGATTTTAATAGGATGATGTTGGTAGCATTCCTTAAAGAAAAGTCTAAGGCATTTGAAAAAATTAAGTTATTTAAGAATAGAGTTGAGAATGAATCCAAAGTGAAGATTACATGTTTAAGATAAGATAGAGGTGTAGAATTTAACTCAAATGAGTTTAAAACCTTTTGTGAAGTTAATGACATTAAGGGACATCTATCAACACCAAAGGCTCTTGAGAAAAATGGAATTGCTGAAAGAAGAAATAGGTCTATAATAGAAGCATCAACAGCCATGATGTATCAAAGACATGTTGGAGATAATTAGTCAGTAAATAAGTATACATAGTGAACAAAGTGTAGATTAGATAAGGTACAAACAATACTTCCTATGAATTATGGTTTGGATATGCACCCTCACTATATTATTTCAAAAAAAATTGGGAGTAAGTGTTACATAAAGAGAGATGATGATATTGGTAAGTTTGATGCAAGAAGTAATGAAAGTATGTTCCTTGGTAATTCCTTGAAAATAAAATCTTATAGATGTTTTAATAAAAAAACTAAGACTTTTATCAAATTCACAAATGTAAAAGTGGATGAAAAGCTTGGAGTCAAATGAAGAATGCTAGATTATAATTCTAACGAAGAAGAAGCTAATCCTAAGCCTATCATAGAAAATTTTGAAAATTTCTTTGAGACTAACAATGATTTGTAGAATGATGCTCAGATAGTTGAACAAAGAGAAGAACCAAGATCTGAACCTAGAGAAGAAGTAAGAGTTGAGTTAGTAACACATACACTTAATAGGAATTTGACAAAGAACCACTCTACTAATCAAATTATTGGAAGCAAAGAAAAATGAGACATGATAAGAAAAAAAGTTCATGAATAATTGTGTTTGATTTCTTAGGTTGAACCAAAGAACTCGTGCATATGAGGCATGCAAGAATGATCATTAGAGTCAAGAAATGAAGGAAGAACTATATTAGCTTGTGAAGAGTGAGATAGGGAATTGGTTCCTAGACTTGAACACAAGAATTTTATAGGGACTAAATGGGTTTTTAGAAACAAAATAAAAGAACAAGGTGATGTGTGAGAAATAAAGAAAGATTGGTTTGTAAAGGATATTTACAACAAGAAGGTATAGAATATGAAGAGAGATTTGCCCCTATTGCTAGAATTGAAGTAGTAAGAATGTTCTTGGTTTATGCAACAAGTAAGAAGCTCAAAGTGTATAATATGGATGTAAAGTCAACATTTCTAAATGGATAATTAAAGAAGAAGTCTACATTAAGAAGCCTAAAGGATTTCCTTTAACAGAAGAAAGGATGTGGTATGAAGATTGAAAAAATCATTATATGGTCTAAAGAAAGCACCTAGCTAGAACTTGGTATGTGAGGTTGGACAAGTATTTAGAAGAGTTGGAATTTGCTAAAGATACAATAGATAGTAATTTATATTTGAAATAAATTGAGAATGGACTGTTGATCATTGTGATATTTGTGGATGACATAATATTTGGAGGTAAGGATGAAGCAAGTGAAAAATTTGTTGATGAAATGAAGAATGAATTTGAGATGAGTATGATTAGTGAGATGAAATATTTCTTAGGTCTATATATTATACATAACTATAATGGTATTTTCTTGTCATAGACTAAGTATTTGAAAGACTTGTTGAAAAGATTTGGCTTGGAAAGTTGTAAGCCTGTTGGAATGCCTTTGATAACTAGTCACAAGTTATCTAGTAAAGATGAGACACCTACAGTTGAATAGAGGAAGTAAAAATCCATGATTAGAGGTTTGAAATATATGAATCACACCAAGATAGATATAGAAAATGCAATTGGTATAGCAGAAATATTTCAAGAAGACCCTAAGTAAGCACATTATGCAACAATAAAAATAATATTTAGATATTTGAAGGGTAAACCTAATTTGGATTGTGGTATGACAGACGAAGTGACTTTACTTTGTGTCCATATATTGATGTAGATTGGGTAGGAATAATAGATGACACAAAAACTACAAGTGGTGGAGAATTTTTTCTTGGAGGAAGATTAGTTTCTTGTTGAAGAAAGAAACAAGAATGTATCTCATAGAATACATCAGAAGAAGAATATGTAGAAGTCAAAAATAATTGTAATCAGATCATGTGGATGAAATTGATCTTGAAGGACATTGGGATAGAGTTTTTTGAACCTTTTATCATACATTGTGATAGTATGAGTACAGTAAATATTTCTAAGTATCTCCTGTTACATTCTAAGACTAAGCATATATTCATTAAGTATCATGTTTTGAGAGAGAAATTTGTAGAGAAAGAAATAAGACTATAGTTTTTGAATACAAAAGAGAAGATTATAGTTATTTTTACAAAGCCTTTCCTAAGGGTATATTTGAGTACTTGCAAGGTATTCTTGGGGTTATGCCCTTGTCTACCTCTGAGTTAATGATACAGAGAGTGCATCAGTCCATTGGTACATATCACTATTGTTTATCTAGACTAAATGTTGATGCTTCCTATATGGGGAGTATTTGTGATGAGAAGAGTCATCAAGGACTCTTGGTAGTTGCTATAAAACAGTTTCTTTAGACACTTGAGCTGGTTCAAGAATTTGTGAAGTTGATTGACATAATGAAGCCTTTTTCATTGATGTCAATAGGGGAGAAGGGTACATGAAAATCATCTTCTATCTTAATAAGCAAGAGAGAGTACATGAACAAATCTTCTGATAATATGTGGGAGATGTATGTATGAAGGTGAAATGTCCCCTTTTCTGATTTTGTATGATATTTCCAATCTTTAATCAGATCTTTAAGAGCAAACAACTAATATCACAAAGATCCTCCAAATTTCTCAAGAAACCCCAAATCGGGTATGCCAGAAATTATGCCAAAAGCTTCACAGCTTCACCAATTATTAATAAATCTGAAAGTGGACATTTTTATAGAAATTTCAGCAGCATAACAGCCTACAAAATGACATTTCCAGATCTGTATAACTTTTAAACAACAGTTCTCAAATGTAGGACAAAAACTATGCTCATCGGGCTCCCGAAATTAACACAAAAATGCCCGGAAACACCACACAACACTAATAAACTATCTCATAAGTTTAATCACATCCCAATAAATATATTCAGCTCTATTTTAATAGCTTAAAGTCTGAAATACAGCAGCAACCAAAACTGATATAAAATGCTCAACTGAAAACACCAAACTCATGCAAAAAACACACCCAAAAACCCACAAATCTACACTGTTCAACACAAAGGCAAACTCTGTATGAGCATGCACATGGAATGGCTTCAAACTCCCATACTTAGCCTTTCTAGAAACCTACAAACTCCCGTTCTTGGGTCTCCCTGGAAACCTGCAAACTCCCGTTCTTGGGTCTCCTTCTCCACAGGTTTGGCAGCCTCTGAAGAATAACAAAGAATGAGCAAAAATCAAGTTCTCCCCTCCACCCAAAATGCCTCCAAACCCCTTAAAAGAGGGCATAACTATAACTCATGTCCAAGAGAGGTTAATGAAACATATTTTAATAATAATTTTTATTTATTAGTCCAACGGTTTCCAAAGATTAACCCCCTTTTTCCGAAACTTCACTTTTTTGGGCCTGCCTGCCTTAGCAAAGATTATTATTTTTTAATTATTTGAAAAGGGAACATGACAAGTCCTCCCCTCTCAAACATTGCTTGTCCTCAAGCAATGGTTGAACAATAAACCAATCAATCCACCTAGATCCCAAATGTAGTCATGAACTATACTACTACCAATTAACACAGGCTCCTGCAATATCCTCTGCAATATGACCAAGAGGAATCCATAATCAAACTGACAATTATAGCTCAACCAAACTCTGAAATCACCACTACCAAAATAAAAAACCCATGAGGCAAAAACTCTTAGAACATCAAAACACAAGCAAAGTGGACAAATCAAACTACCAACACAGTAAATACCATCAACGGATCCCACTGGCCTATACGAAATGCACAATCCAACTCTGCAACAATGGTGAATGCTCTCGAATGAAACTGTACCAAGTATGGAGAATCCACACACTGTACAACTCCTGCAGTCAACACAACTTTGCAAATCACCAGCCACTATATCATAACCATAACTACCATGCACCCCTGATGGTGAAAAGCCATCACAAGATAAATAGCAAGAATTGGAACCCAAACCAAATCTTCCTGCCATCAACTCCTCAACACAAGGATCAAATGCTAACTGATGTACATACCTTGCAATATAATGTTGATATAAAAAACCAACCTTAGTCAACAACTCACCATGAACAAGTGATACAACCCAC
This sequence comes from Cupressus sempervirens, assembly GCA_028749045.1. Classification (NCBI taxonomy): domain Eukaryota; kingdom Viridiplantae; phylum Streptophyta; class Pinopsida; order Cupressales; family Cupressaceae; genus Cupressus; species Cupressus sempervirens. The sequence continues at coordinate 253,708,467 of CM053791.1, read as the reverse complement.
TGTGACTGATCACCAGCTAAGTCAGGAGATGTCATAGCCAAAGGAGTAGAATCAATAACAACACCCGCTGAAGCATCACTCTGAAACTCCTGCTCTAAGTCATGTATTATCAAGCTGTCAACTGTAGAACCTATCACCATGTCATGCCCATCACAACTCTCATCTTGAGGCATCAAATTGTCCCATAACTGATGATAAGCACTAGGAACCAAAGTACATCTCTGTATCATTATCTCATCAACATGGTCATCAAAGGTAAATTGATGAGCATACCTCATAGTGTAATGCCGATAGAATGCACCAATCTTAGTCAGTGGCTCAGATTGTAATCCAGATGAAACTAACTACAATTGATCATTAACCATGTTGGAACTAACTAGTACCTCCGAAGATATCACCAAGGGAGTAGTGTTACTAGTAGGAACCATGCCAACTGCTGACTCACCAACATCACACATGATCTTTGATAAATCTCTAGTCTCTGTGCCATCAATACTAGAGGCCACCACCATGTCAGGCATAAAACAATCTGCTACAACACCCAACTCAACTGAACCTAACTCTAGTGGGAATGAACCTGATATTCCAATGTTAGTATCAAGAATGGATGCATCCCCATCTCCACTGTCTCTGACAATCTTGGCCATGGACATCCTCGGATCACCAAACACCACTGCTTGTGACTATATAGAATCAGATGAAGACTGTAGTCGCTCTAACTCCATGGTCACCTTAGCCAAATGAAACTGTGACTCCTTGAAAGCCAACTGTGTATTCTTAAGAATCTCAGAAGTCACCACAAGCTGCTCAGTAAGCTCACTCACCTCATCTTCCTTGGCCAACAATGCATCATATGCTGTACTGCCCCACTTCATAAGATAATCTCTGTCGGCTACCAACTGCATATAATCCTGTCTCAGAATCTGGATAGCCTCCCATAAAGAGTGGAACTCTGTCAAGGAAAGATAACTGCCTCCCTGCTCATCACTAGTAGGAGAACCCCATCCATAAATTGCTAACAACTGACGAGCAACATCGAAATGCCAGCAAGTGATAGCAATGTCTTGGTCACTAACTCTCAACTGATTAGACAGATGATGGCACTGGCTTGACTATCTCCTACAAACCTCCTCTGATGCACTATCTAAAGGAGTATCCTCAAAGTTACTAGTCTCTAGAGTATTACCATCCATATCCTGTGAATCAAATCTAAAACTCATATCAACATACGGAGTATCAAAAACATTAGCATTGCTTTCCAACTCCTCTATACCCAAGGAAACTAAGTCTTCAAAATTGCCCACTGCATCCTCCTGGATGTCATCAATGCCAATATGATCCTGGGACTCATCTATACACATTGCCAAATATGAAATATCATCAACACATTCTAGCAAGTATGGTCGACTGGATATATGAACAAAGCCCAACATCGGTGTATAAAAACTAATACCAACATTGGACAAGCTACTAGCACAAGAAAAGACAACAACGTGCAATCTACTAATCAAATCCATGATAGCACCCAAAGAAACACTGCTACCAAAAAGTGTTAAAGATCTCCTGTCAACTGAATCCCAAATGCCAATATAACAATCTTGAGTCCATATCTGTAAACTAGAATCAACTGGTAACTCAAGCAAAATCCTCACTTGAGTAATATGACCAATACTAACTAACTCCACATACCTATCATGATGAGATAATGAAGTCAAAATACTATCTTCACTCACCTTCAGCTGGCGGGATAAATCATGTGAAGTACTACCTGCCTCAACCTCATGTGATGAAGCATCTAACTGTGCCTGGTACTCTTTCTTAGCAAAGTCATGAATGCTCAATGTTTGCTCATCTCTACCAGGTATCTCACCATCCTGCACAACAACATCCTCATAATCATCATCTGAACCCACTACACTGTAGTCACTGCCTGTTGTAACTATACCATCCTGAATACCTGTGGCATCACCCTTTGACAACCTGTAAACAATTGTCTCAATTTGAGTATCAAGTTGACCGTTACTATCAATCTATGTAATATCCTTTCCCACCACCTCCTGTGGCAGAGTAGAATTTGAGACCTCTACCTGGCTATCAGCTAGTTTCTCAAACTCCTCATGCAAGTTTTTGGGAATTGTGTCATCTGTCCTGTGAGAAAATCTGCCAAATAGAAATCCAGTCAACTTATCCACCTTAGCTGGGTCAGATAACATGTCATTCATTATACGGTGGTGCTCAACCAACTGTTTAGACATTTCATTTCTTATTTTCATAAGTTTATCTCGAATGTCTAAATAACCATCCTTTCTACTATTTTGACTCTGGCTATCAATTGTCCAAGATCGTTCCCTTTGAGACTCTGTACTATACCTGTCCATTCTGGATAAAGTAGAGTGTAACCCCAATAGGATATAACTTCTTCAAACACCAAGAACTAACATGCAAATGATTAGAAGTAGCATGCAACCATAGATTTGGACATGCAACTGATTAGAAGCAACATGCAACCACCGAATTATGACATGCAAGATCTGGTTAGTTGTCAAAACTGACATGCAAGATCTGGGTAGCTGTCAAAACTGACATGCAAACTTCTACAACCACCAAATTCACCAAGAACTAACATGAAAATGATTAGAAGTAGCATGCAACCATAGATTTGGACATGCAACTGATTAGAAGCAACATGCAACCACCAAATTATGACATGCAAGATCTGGGTAGTTGTCAAAACTGAAATGCAAACTTCTACAACCACCAAATTCACCAAGAACTAACATGAAAATGATTAGAAGTAGCATGCAACCATAAATTTTGACATGCAGCTGATTAGAAGCAACATGCAATCATAAATTATGACATGCAAGATTTGGGTAGTTCTCAAAACTGAAATGCAAGATCTGGGTAGTTGTCAAAACTGACCTGCAAACTTCTACAAACCCTCAGGCTAGCAAGATCATGGCTCTAATACCATTGAAATGTCCCCTTTTCTGATTTTGTATGATATTTCCAATCTTTAATCAGATCTTTAAGAGAAAACAACTAATATCACAAAGATCCTCCAAATTTCTCAAGAAACCCCAAATCGGGTATGCCAGAAATTGTGCCAAAAGCTTCACAGCTTCACCAATTATTAATAAATCTGAAAGTGGAAATTTTTATAGAAATTTCAGCAGCATAACAGCCTACAAAATGACATTTCCAGATCTGTATAACCTTTACACAATAGTTCTCAAATGTAGGACAAAAACTATGCTCATCGGGCTCCCGAAATTAACACAAAAATGCCCGAAAACACCACACAACACTAATAAACTATCTCATAAGTTTAATCACATACCAATACATATATTCAGATCTATTTTAACAGCTTAAAGTCTAAAATACAGCAACAACCAAAACTGATATGAAATGCTCAACTGAAAACACCAAACTCATGCAAAAAACACACCCAAAAACCCACAAATCTACACTGTTCAGCACAAAGGCAAACTCTGTATGAGCATGCACATGGAATGGCTTCAAAATCCCATCCTTAGCCTTCCTAGAAACCTAAAAACTCCCGTTCTTGGGTCTCCCTGGAAACCTGCAAACTCCCGTTCTTGGGTCTCCTTCTCCACAGGTTTGGCAGCCTCTGAAGAATAACAAAGAATGAGCAAAAATCAAGTTCTCCCCGCCACCCAAAATGCCTCCAAACCCCTTAAAAGAGGGCATAAATGTAACTCATGTCCAAGAGAGGTTAATGAAACATATTTTAATAATAATTTTTATTTATTAGTCCAACGGTTTCCAAAGATTAACCCCCTTTTTCCGAAACTTCACTTTCTTGGGTCTGCCTGCCTTAGCAAAGATTATTATTTTTTAATTATTTGAAAAGGGGACATGATAGAAGGAGAATTGTTCATAGATTAATTGATGTCAATGAGAAGAAACCTTGAGCTATATCAATGGGGGAGAAGTGTGAACAAATGATGCCCATCCATGTAAGAAAGAGAAAGTACAAATGGAAAATTGTTCCTATGAGTTTAAGATTTTATTGATGAAGTGTTGGAATCACTTAATGAAAAAGTGTATTTTGAGGTGGGGGGTGAATCAACACTTCAAAACTTTAACCAACATATGTTTGCCACACATCCATCTCATAATCTAATATGTAAACTAAAATAACTATCCATTCATTTCATACATAACATAAAGTAAATAACCTTTGACACAAAATATTGGTTACCTACAAACCCTTTGGAGAGAAGGTAAAACTAGGGTGGGGATGAAACCCACAAATCTTCACGACTGCAATTGTAAAGTGTACTCAGTTATGGTTATAATTGTTCGATCATAAACAATGATCTATCTTGTGAAGGATTTTCTTTGTTAGAGGCTACAAATCCTATTATGTCTCACCTTGTTAGAGGATTTTAACTCACAATGAAGTAAGAACTTGGTTAAGAGATTTACAGGAGCCTATTAGAACTCAAAACTTGTTAAGGCTACTTTATTAGGATATTTTCTCTGGATTACCTATTAAAATGATTCAACACAATGATCCTTTGGTCAACACCTTACTGCTAGATGTTAGATCTTCTCTTTCCATATGAATAATTGATCCTCCTAATTAGATATATCTCCTTTGCTCTCTCTACTTTTAATGTTCTCTCTAACTGATTTTTTAATTCATACCTCTATCTTAATCTCCTTGGTCTCTATGAATACTCTCTCTCTACACTTACTATTCATGTCCTTCACTTCTCTTCACACACACAAACTCTTTTTGGATTTTCCTCCTTAAGTAGAAATAGGTGGACTAGGGTTAGGTTAGAACAAATGGCTATGGTTGTTCCATATTGCTACTTAAAACATCCCTTTATTTGATTGGTTGCATGTCATACATAAGGATTCACAATATACATCCATATTTATCTTCTAGAATCGTAAAATAATCATAAGGTTGGCCCAAAAATGGTTTACCTAGAAGTTTTTTCCATTACAAACAACTATTCCAAAAACTATTTTCTTGGAACCTAAAGACCCTGATGCTTGACACTCACTATATCTTCAATGATGTAACTCAATTTCTAAATGGCTTGGCATCCACTACTTACTCGGCACTTGAATCACTCAACATGTATAGACTTTCTTCACACTTGAGTGACTCAACACATACTATCTGCTTGGCACATACTAGTACTTGACACTAACTAAGTATATTGCTCGACATGCATTGTCTGACAACTTATGGTCAGCTTACTCTTTGCATTCGGGTCAACTATAATTATGCTAGAATATGAATTAAGTGTTTTCTCACTAATTTGTCAAAACAAAAATGAGATCAACAATCCCCCCCTTTGAAATGAATGAAAAAGCCACTTGGTCATGCATATACACTCTCAATATGAGCATAACTCAGACAATCTATATACATTAATTGATTCACATACAAAATTTCAAAACTTCAAAGTTTTGTAAAATGGATGATGACTGACAGTCATACCTCAAAACTTCATTACTCCCCTTGAGTAAATATTTCTTTTCTACACCTTCTTCTAATACTCCTACTGAGTAAATGTTTACTCTTTTTGTTATCCCTTGTTTTTGCATTAGTACTCCCCCTTACTCATCAAAACTATTACTATCCCAAAAACTTCACTATCCCCTTTACTTCATTATCCCCCTTTTTTGACACTTATGTCATGGGTAATACACAAATAGTGTGTTTATCCAAAAAAATTGTATGGACCTCCATTATTATTTTCAATGCTATGTCCCAGTTATTGCATGCTACCTCTAGAGATTGGTACTAAATATCTAGCTTGACAACAAGGTCAACTAAGCCATCATGTGTAGAAAGTTGATTATCTTTCTTCATCAATATCTCAACAAAGGCCAATTCCATATGCAACAACTCCATGTGTGGGATCAACATGGATTGGATACTTATCAATGTGGATCTAATATTGGTATCTCATACTTGCAGCTCAGAAAATCTTCCTTGGATGGATAGTAAATTCTAAAAATGGGACTAGCTTTGACCAAGAGATAACTTCAAAGTAGTACTTATATGTTGTAGATCTCCTTACAGTTGGCCAATAGCCCTCTATACTTGTTGTGTGAATAAATTCACATTACATAGCTTGGTGTAAAGAGAGAATATGTTCTCCAACACCTTCTTCACACTCTCTATTTTGGTTGCTAGATCAACCTATCTAAGTTCATTAGTACTAGATATCTTTTCAAGTACTTTAGAATGAAATTTTCTCTTAGACCATTCTAATAATTTTACATTTGAATTTAGCTCTTCATCTTTAAGCTTATCAACAATTTTTACTAGTTGCCTAATGATAGGTTTCTCTTCATTTGGCTCTAAAAGGCTGAAAGCATCAAGAAATATGTCTTTGATGTCATGAAGAACTTGCTTCTAGTTATGCTCCCTTCTTAGCAACTCTTGTTGTTTCTTTCTGTGTAGAGGTTCCTATGGAATTCTCATCTGCTCTATGGTGATTATGGTAAGATAAAACTTTAATAGTTTAATCACCTCATCTAAGCTCACATCTCCAAAAGATGTATCATCTTCACTCCTTGATGTTTTTGCACTTGGCCTTGATACTTGCAATGGTGTAGCATATGTGCTTGGCCTCTAAAGAGCTTGACTACTAGGAGGAGTAACTAAAACTGTTAGGGAAACTAGAGTGGATATTTGTTCTTCTAGTGTAGTAGTCACCTTCAACTCTTCAACCTTATTCTCTTCTGTACTCACCTCTTCCTATTGTGTTTAACCTTGAATTTATGAAGTAGGTGCAATACTAGCTTCTTGACCTATGTGAACCTTAGTTCCATCTTTCTCAACATACAATATTTCTTTCTTTCTTAGAATATTTGGCACTAATGTGTCTACATTCTATATCTCTACCTCTTTCATTTGAAATAACACTATAGGCATGGCAACTTGCATGTCATTAGTAAAAACTTTCCTGTTCATTGATTGCAGTTTTATATTCTTTCTCTTTTGCCTCTGTAGATTGAGGGGGTATATTAGATGTGTCTTTTGGTTTCTCCCCTGTAGATGCTAGTTCTACCTTTTCAATCTCATCTATTCTCACCAACATAGGATTGTTGCATAGTTTAGCTACTATGGTAGAGTCCTTCAATATGTTCTTCAAGTGTTCTTCAGTCAAAGGATTGATGTTCTACGATGAATTATCAAGAACATCCTTTATTTGCACTAAATCCTATTGCCTCACTTGGTCTACATGTGGAGGATTGGCACTTGACACTTGTACCTCTAGTGCATTATGATCATCTTGCTACTCATCATCAACTATGGCATATTCTTCTTTAGTCTCTTTAGTGCCTCCCACATTACCATCCTTAACTAGTATCACTTCTACAATCTCTAGTGCCTCTTATTCACCTTTCTCTATGATAGCCTTTGTGGATAACTAATACATAGCTTTCCAAATGGACGTACTCTTGGTTGCCACATCTTCTATATTCTTCTTCAAAATATGGAATGCCCTATACTTTGGAGTAAATTTTCTATTGTGCAATTCCATAGCCTCATTAATCATTTTCCTATACAATTTAGGATTACTTGGGCTAGAGTAGTTTCCCCAATTTATCTTTTCGTTTGTAAAATGAACTACCATTTCTACTCAACTCAGTCATATAGACTCTTGGGTAGTGAATTGGAAATCTCACGAGGAGTTGATTTGAATGTAGTCATCATATCATATATGACTTCCTTTACCTAATTCTGATAAACTTTCCCTAACGTATCAAAATCAATGTGTAGAAAACTAGATAAATCTACATTTGACTTTACATTGTCAGAAAAAATGTCTAAGTCAGAGGAGGGATTGTGGCCTACCACCTTGAATTGGCTTAGCTCATTTGACTACTTTCTCCTCATCTAAATCAGCTGCTGGAGTGTATTTCCTCCTTAACCTCTAAGTATCTTTTCTTTTCTAGCTAACTTTTGTTAGTCGTGGCAATATATCTTTTTCCCTTTGGCTTTTCAACTTCCATGACTTGCTTGGTGGCTGCCCTTGTGTTGGACCTATTAGTAGGTACTGCAAGCTTCTATTGTGAATTTTGTACAAGCTTCTTAGGTTTCTTCACCTCTAGTTCCTTTTCCTTGCTCTTCTTCTTAGCTGGCTAGGATGTTTCCTTGGCTTCTTCTTCCTCAACACCTTTTGCTTCTTCTTCTTAGTCTTCTCCGTGTCCTTGAGTAAGTGCCAATGGGGCTTGGAATTATTCTTCCTCTTCATCATATTCATCATCTTCTTCTTCTCCCCCTTTGCTAGATATGTCCTTTAGCTTCTTTACAATCTTGTTGTTCTTTCTTATCTCTAAAGTTTCTTGGAAGTTCACACTGATCCTAGACTTGGGTTCCTCGTAGTTACCAAATGAGTTGGCACTTTTATCAATATCCTCTACCAGTAGAGCTGTAATAGCTACAAATGCCTCTTCCACATTTATCTCATAAGACAAGGGCTTCAACCATCTGACCCTAAGTATAGCTACTTGCACATATGTGTACACTACATCCACTAGGAAGCAAATATCATTGTCATGTTTTTCCACCAATGAAATAGGTATCCTTAGCCTTTCTTTCATGGATTTCTTGAAATCCTCAAAATAGCTTGTCATCACTGACTCAAATTTTTCTCCAAGTTGCTCTATGAGCTCTGCAATATGAAGTGTAATAGGCCTATTTGATTTCCAAATAACTTTACCAAATCTAGGAAAAGTGTTCTACGCATAAAAGAATATGCAAAAATAAAGAGAACCAAACTTGCAAGATGCACTATTTGTTTTCCTTATAGCCTCCAAGTTTTTAGATAGTTGTTGAAGTTGGAACTTGGCAAGGTCATATGTGTAATCCATTTTCACCATCTTGTATCCAAAATCCACTACCAAACAAGATACACTATTTAGTCTGCTAGACTGAAAGGACTTATATGCAATCACTCTCACTGCAAAGGCAATTAGGGGGTCTAAGATTGAATTAAACTACACCCGTATTTTTCTCTATTACCTCCTTTGCATCGCTATGCATGACCTTAGGTCTATCTAGGGTAGGGTACCCTGTTACTCAGTTGATGATCCTTTTGGTGATCTTAATTGGCCCATTTTCCAACCATATAAAATCATCATGTATTCAACTAAGTATAATCTTTATCTATTCTGTCTTGAATACATTAGAGAAATCTAGGGCATGGGTCAACCCTTTATTTTCTACAATTTTGTTCTCTTCCCTTAGGACTCTATTCTCACAAATTTTTCTCTATAACTCCATTATCTCCATGTCTCCTAAATGTCCAACTTTACAAGTATAACAACACCTAACATCGTGAATCATGAAAACTTTTGGTGGTATCATTAATAACATACCATAGGATTTCCAATTGACTTGGCTTACACATGATTTTTACTACAATCGACTCATACATCAAGCTTGGCCAATACTAACATAACTCCTTTTCTTAGAAACAACTTTGAAACTTTCCATGCTTGACAACAACATAGAAAATAAAAAAAATAAAGATTTTCTCTAGGTTCTAATCACTCCATTGCATCTTAATTCATGCATATTATATCTTTTTAGATCTTAGATTAGTGGAACTGATGCATAATATAACCATTAAATATTAGTCCCACACATACCTTTTGATTGCCTAGTTGGGGGTGATGTGATCATCTTATCCATTTGATAAAGTGACCTCATCTTGACTTCATGTGTTGCAATTTTATTTCTTCTTTGATGTCCTTTTCATTTGAACCTTCACCCTTTCAATATCAACCTTTTCTTTGCCCTTATTGCTTGGTGATGGTGACCTTATTGTACAATTTCTACTAATAATGACTAGTCTTCAAACAACTAAAGCATGTAGCCTAACTCAACCATCTACTATAATCACTTCTAAAATGTGTTCTCATGAAATTCTCAGGAACATGCCCATACTCTTAACAATAGTGACAATTGTATCTTGTATTATAATCCCAATTGTAAGAGTTTCCATTATGGTTTACCTTTTCTTTTTTGTTTGATGACCATTTAGGCTTGGATCCACACTCATATGCTTTGTGTCCATACTTTTGTTAATTATACAAGTATCCCTCAAATATTTTAGTGTTTATGGTCTTGGTCTTGCATTCATGTGCCTGATGTCCTTTCTTGTTGTAGTTGTAGTAGTTTCCTCCGTATTTTTGCTTAGGGCTTTGGTTGATAGTTTTACTCTTGCAGACATTAGTTGTATGATCTAGCTTTCCACAATTATATCAGGTGGGTTTATTGTTCTTACCTTTATTTTTCCTTTGTTCACCACTTCTAGATGATTTTCCTTCTTCAGTAGTATTGTAACCCAATCTAGTAATATCATTGATAGGCCTTGGTGATTCCATCAATTTCTCATAATACTTTATGGCTTCACTAGGCTTGTTAAGATGTTCTCTTATAGTTCTTAATTCATTCTACAGTAGGTCATTCTGTGACTTCAAGTTTGTGATCTCAATATCCTTTCCATTCAATTCATGATTAGAAATCATCAACTAATTCATTGTATCCAAGTGCATGTTGGCAATCTTTTGTACATCTGATGTCTTCTCTTCAAGTCTGTTAGACAATACCCTTTTGTCTTCTTCAATCATGACTTTGTCATCCTCAACATTATTTTTATTTTTAGTCATCTCACATAGCACTATTGATTACATCTCTTTCTCTCTTCTAAGATTCTCGACTTCTTCATTTAGGGTTCCATTCTTTCCATAAGATCTATGATTGCTTCATCAAATTCTTTAGATTTTCCTTCTATAAATAATCCAATAGTGTCAATCTCTTTGTATTGTGTGTCATTCTATTTCATGGCCAAATCTTTTCTTTTTTTCAATGATTGTTGTAGTACATCTCTTGCTTCATTCAACTAATATAGGATAAGTTGTATTTCAATCTTTTGATTGTCAATGTTATTTTCCAATAAGTAGACTTCCATCTTCAAGATCTTTCCTCTCAAGCTATCAAGTTTTCTTTCAAGAGAACCAACACTTTGATACCAATTGTTGGAATTACTTAAGGGCCCGTTTGGTTGCTAGAATTCAATGGGAATAAGAATTGAAAATTTGAATTTGATTCTAATTCTTTGTTTGGTGCACGGAATAAGAATAGGGAATAGGAATACATATTCTCATTTTCACCCCAAAATGAGCATTTGTCCATTCTAAAAAATACCTGTAATTGGAATGGATTATTTCTATTCTCAATTTGGCCTTTCCAAAATTAATACCTGTTTTAGATCCTTGTGCAGATTCTTCATAGATGAGACAAAATATCAATAAGGGAGGTGGAGTGATTGGAGGCAATGAGATTACAGTATGCTTCGAAACAATCAGCCCATATGCTGTTGACCTATGGGGAGCGTTGAGTTATCAGAAAGAGGAGTTTATTGTTTTATGAAGAAAAGTGCATTACAAGCCTTTCATCTTACTCTGGCACATCCAAGCTAAGCCCTAAGGATCTGTTCGATATTGCAGTGGTAGTCACATTAAGGGAAGCACAAAATGCCATTTCTCTCATCTCCAATCTCACTTAAAAAATCATCGATCCAATGTAGAAAGAGGTGTTTAGTGACTGCTCATGATTTTTGTGCACATTCTTTATTGTAGTGATTGGGGAACTTGGTTTGGAGTGTCAAGAAGGGCCTAATTTTGTGCAAAGATAGAGGGAGAGGAAGTCCCAAACCCTCCTTGTTGTATTGTCAGAATAGTAGAGGAAGGGCAAAACATTCCAAAGTGTAGGAGGCAATTTGGTCAGGGGAAAAGATCTCTGGCTAACACTTCCATCACCAAGCTCTCCAGCCGTCATAAATAACAATCACTATAATTCTGAAAGCCCACGACAAGTTAGACTCAAACATGGCATCAAATCACATTCATCTGCTTCTTTTTCCTCAGCCCTTATTCCAATTTCAGTCCAGTGAACCAAACAAGATTAGAAAATTGCAATTTCCAAATCCTATTCCTAATCTCTATTCTCATTCTTATTTTCCATTCTAATTTTCAATTCCTGTGATAGCAACCAAATTGGCCCTAATGGAAAAGCATATCTTGAGAGGGGAGGGGGGGTGGGGTGGGGGGTGAATCAACACTTCAAAACTTTAACCAAAATATGTTCACCACACATCCATCTCATAATCTAATATGTAAACTGAAATAATTATCCATGCATTTCATACATAACATAAAGAAAACAACATTTGACACAAGATATTGGTTACCTAGAAACCCTCTAAAGAGAAAGTAAAATTGGGGTGGGGATGAAACCCACAAATCTTCACTATTGCAGTTGTAAAGTGTACCTAATTATGGTTACACTTGTTTAATCATATACTATGATCTATCTTGTGAGGGATCTACCCTATCAAAGGCTACAAAGATTGTTAGGTCTCACCTTGTCAGAGGATTTTAACTCACAATGAAGTAAGCACTCAGTTAAGAGATTCAAAAGAGCCCGTTAGAACTCAATACATGTTAAGGATACTCTATTAGGTGATTTTCTCTACATCACCTATTAAAATGATTCAACACCATGTTCCTTCAATTATCACCTTATTTGCTAGATGTTAGATCTTGTCTTTCCCAATGAATACTTGATCCTCCTAATCAGATATATATCCTTTGCTCTCTTTGCTCTATTTTATTCTCTCTAATTGATTCTCCAATTCATATCTCTATCTCATCTCCTTAGTTATCATGAATGCTCTCTCTACACTTAGCATTCATCTCCTTCACTTCTCTGCGCACACACAAACTCTTTTAGGGTTTGCCTCCTTAAGTAGACATAGGTGGACTAGGGTTACCTCTTAAAATATCCCTTTAGTAGAGTGGTTGCATGTCATACATATGGATTCACAATATACATCCATACTTATATTATAGAATCATAATTTTTTTTATTAGGTTGACCCAAAAACTATTTACATAGAAGTTTGTGCCATTACAAAAAACTATGTCAAAAATTGTTTACTTGACACCTAAAGACTTTGATGCTTGACACTCACTATATCTTCAATGTTGTAACTTGGCTTTTGAATGGCTTGACATCCACTATTTTCTCAACACCTAAATCACTCGGCATGTATAGACTTGCTCAACACTTGAGTGACTCGACATATACTATCTACTCGATACATCCTAGTCCTTGACACTAACTAAGTATATTGCTCAACATGCATTGTCTGACAACTTATGCTCAGATTACATTTTTCATTGAGCTCACACTGTAATTCTGCTAGAATATGACTTAAGTTTTCTTTTACTTCTTTGTCAAAACCAAAATGTGACAAACATGAAGAGGATTTGAAAAGAAGAGAGAAACAAAAACAACAATAGAGTTTGATTTGGTATTCTTGGAACTAAGATGTCTTTCATCTATGTTTCCATCAATACCAAATGGGAAGATTTTTAGCATGAATGCTGATGGTATTCCTTTGGGGGAGTATCTTAAGCATTGGAGATAGGGTTAGCATGATTGACATGTTGCATTCATGACTATTTTTGTCATTGATGTCACCATAATATTATTTCTATAAAGATTAGTAGTGTAGTAGACAAAGAATGAGGTCATTCAGGCTATGCATTAATGATGAGGTTGAGAGAAGTTGGGTATATATTCTATAGTGTTCCCTAATGAAGTGGACAAGTGCATGTGCAAAGAGTCAAGGACATACAAGAGTTATTCAAGAATTACAGAGGATAGTGTGCAGATAGAGTACCTAAGAAATAGTTGCTGATGTTTGGATTGTATCTCTTAACATGGATAGAATCATGATGAGAGAAGTTAGACAGTGATAGAAGATAGTTTGACGATGACATCATCTAGTGTGCAAGGTTAGAGGTCACACATATGTGAACTTGTATTTACTATGAGCCAACAATGATTTGTAATTGTAAAAAGATGTAATGTTTTGTAATATCTTAATGAGGTCCTATTATAATTAATTGAGAAAGCCTCAAGGTTGACTTAGTGAATTATTTTGAGGACATGGTATAAAGGAAGGTTATTTTCCTTGTGACAAAGTGTGAATGAAACGTAAGTGTAAGCGAACTTGTATTAGAGATACAAAGTTGGTAAATGCGTGTGAGCAATCCAAAGAATTATTGGATATGAGTTTGAAGATCTACAGAGGTTTGGTCTGGTCAAGACAACATACAAGGAGTTCAAGTTATTTCATTCTAATATTTTGCAAGGAATAATATAGAGATAAGTTGGATAGTGAGTTCAGTGGTGGTCTTTCCCTTGAAGCTATTTGGATAGTGGGTCCATCTTCCTTTTACAAATCCTAATAGGGTTGACACAACTCCTAACATGGATGGAATCTCCTACTAGGGATTCAAAGTCTCCTAATAGGGATTGGTATGTACTTAATGTATTTCATTGGATCCTAACAAAGTCCATCCTCTTAAAAGTAACTTTTATATTAGTACATCATTTTGTGGGTACCATCCCCACTAGGGTTTTCCATCTAATCAAGGGTTTCCTTAGTTAACATATTTGGTGTTATTGTGTATGTGTATATTCTTATGGTTTTTGGTTATATTGTTCACATGGTTAAGGATTAATAAGGTCGATAAATGTTTTAATAGATGGATAACGGATTCATCCCCTTCTCTTAGTTACCTTGGTGGACTTTAATTTGTAACAACTGTATTATTTTTTATTTGTATTTTTCCTGTTATTAGTTAGTCACGTAAATCTTATAAAAGTAAATAAATTTTCATTCATAGAAAATTTTAAATTGATACATGAATAATATGGATTATGAGGTGGAGTAGGTGGTATTAGAACAACATAGAATGTTTAGTTGACTAGACATCCAATGTTAACTTCAACATCCAAGGTAAAGATTTTTAATATTCATAAAATAGAATAATAATTGATTTTGAGATATATTTTCTTAATATGTATATTTATTTGGCATTTTATAGGGCTTTTTGGGGGCTCAAATGAACAAAGTTGATAATGTCACACTTTCTGCCATTGATTTTGTCCTACAAAACTTTGTGGTATCATATTTGTGCACCTGTTGTTTACAATTTTAATTGAACGCATGCAATATCAAATTCATTTCCCTTATGTTAATTTTGTTTCTATTAGGTTAACCTACTTGTCTCAAGGTCACTAATATAGGGAAAAAAATACTGGAGGGAACCCAAATGACTAAAGGCAATTCAATACAAGTTAAGTTAATTTGTTGAAATATATTATGATTAAACATGTACATGTAGATATTGATGAATGCACCTAACTTATTTTTTCTATATACATAAATATTATGTTTTACAAAATCAACTAATACACCTAATGTCACTAAGGTTCATGAAAGGGAAGAGCTAATGTTATTATATTCATTTTCAATTACATTCTTGTTTGGTCAAAATCTCTTAGAAATCTTTCCTCTATATCTATGTCATATGTTCTGATTTTTCATATAGGAAATGGTCATAGCTACCTCATCAGTGACAATACCTCCTAAGAGTACATGAGAGCCATATGAGGCTCCAAAATAAATTTAGATTATATATGTTAAACACATGTGTGTAGATATAAGTACATGCATTTTTAGTTTTTTAATGTTTAACAACAACTTTGGTATATCAACTTGTATTAATTGCATTTTACCTATTACATCTCCCTTCATACTTCCCATAGATCCTTTTCCATCCTATTTTGTTAGGAGTCTCAATCACTGAAGATGAGGTCCATCAAAATATAGGCAAGATGTATGTATGTCTTTTTAGTTAAAATCCTCTTGTCAAATTGTTTTGGATGCAATCTATTTAGTATAGATAACCAATGATGTTGCATTTGAACTTCTAAGTGAATACATCTTATTTGATCTTGTAAGTATAAAAAAATCTAGATAGTCTTCAATGTTAGCCTCACATATCAACCAAAAATATCTATAAATCATATACATGAATTACTTGGTCCTATCATAGAGTTACACCATTGTACAATTGTTTCTACATCTGTTAATGTTGCACCGCATTTGTACTTCAATTTCTCTCTGGTAAGATATCTTCTCACACATTCTCTTCCATCATCTCCCTCTCTCTTTCCATGCCTTTCCTCAATGAAATTCCAAACATCTTACACACTACTTGTTGATGCATCCTACTCAACTAGTATAACATTCTCACATTCTTGAATTGTATGGTGCAATTGCATGACTACATTATGTGTTGATTATATCTTACACATCTTTCCCTTTAACTATCATAGAAAGCTATAAACAACCCTTGCAAAAACTTTGTAGAATGAGTATGATCATAATTTCTATCAAAGTGACAATCTATCATAACCTTTTTTATATCCTTAATTCTATCATGTGTATGCATAAAATCTATGTATACAAAAATTCCAACTTGTACATAGATCACACTTCATTTTGAAGTTTTAGTGTATACTTCTTAGTAAAATAAATGACATAAATAATAGGACCGAGGGGAAAAGTATCCTTACAGAAAAAAAATTGTTTATCTTACAATCTATCCCTACATAAATATGACCTATGTACTCATTAACTAGTTTCTATTGAAAGATATTCATAAAATCAGCAACATATATATACTTTTTCACTAGCACCTCCTTAACTCTTTTTCATCTTTGACACCATATATTCCTGACTTGTATTTTCTAGTAGAAACTAGTTCCTTACTAATTTCATGTGTTCTTTCTAGATGTAGGCATCTATGCAACTATTGCAAATCACCACATGTAGGAAAATAACCTTTCAAACAAATCATCTAATAATAAATATACCTATAATCTTGTCTACATAGCACACTTGAAATAAATTCTCTTGGTGACTTAGGAGGTTCTTGTAGACTACATTCCTTAAAAAAAAATATTATGCAAAGTACAAAATTTAAAACAATAAATATCATAATGTATATAAAATTAAACTTGAACCTTACAAAAACATGTAGTACGTGCATGATAAATATTAACATGAAATGGTTTTGTCATCTCAAAATATCTTTGACTAATTTTAATCTAAGGAGAGCTTTGATGAAACTTTTCATAAAACTATGTTTAAGTCATATCTAAACTATTCATTAGATTGGCTCATAATTTTTAATTTGAATTCAATAGAAACATTCCTTTGGTTGGGTGAAACCCTTGTGTTTTCATGCCAAAATTTTCCAATTAATGGTCTTAGTGCATCAACAAAAACCTTGTCCTTGCTTGGGATTCTATTCAAGAATACCCAAATAGAATGTGAGTATTTATCTTCAAGATTTTCTTGCCTCTCTAAGACATTATATAATGTTGTTCTACTTATCCTTAATGGCTTTCTTATTTTTCTTATTAAACAAGATTTTTTTATTTTCTTTCCCATAATGATTGATGTGAGGACACATTGAGTAACATTAGCATCTTTAGTACTTGATTTTGAACCAATGACTTGGTATGCATCAAATTGATTTCTCGCAATGGTTCTTTCGCTGCTATTTTTGGATGATCTTAATCCCAAATTTTTATTCTCTCTAAATATTATATTTTTATTTATTTCTATAACTAATTGTCATGTTCCACTTTGATTTAAGTTTTAAAAATAGTTATCCCAAATTCTTATAACAGTTCTTCGAAAAGTCTTTCAAAAATTTTATCGTGCATTGGATTCACAATATTTTCATCAATCTTAATTACAAACTTTAGTTTTCTACAAATTATTCTAGGAGGTATTAATATTAATACATTCTCTTCAACTTCATTAGGTGAATTCCTTTCATTAGTCACATCAAATTTAAATGATGTTTCTTCTTCAATTTCATTAGGTGAATTCATTACATCAATTTCAAATGGCATGCATTCATCAAATTCATTAGGTTCATTCAATATTTTTTAGTGTTGTGTTTGCACGATGACAACAATAAAAAATCTTGCGAATTTCTCTTTTGAAAAATTGATAAAATACCAACTCCAAGGTCCTGGGAGGCTTTTTTCAATCCCCTAGGTAGCTCAATTGAAGACAAGTGTTTCTATTTAATGAGAAAATCTTTGTAGGTTTTTCAAAGTCAAATCTATAGTTGTGCAAAACTTGGAAAATGATTGGTAGAAAAACACATTTATTTTTTATATTTTTATATTTTTGATAAATGCAATTTTAACATGCAACTAATATGAATTTTTAACTTAACCATATTTTGTAAAAGAAAATTGCAAGGAGATAAGATAACAAGATTTTTTTTTTCTTTTTTCGCTAAAAATGAAATCCTAAATGGACATAAGCCACAACAATAATGCATCTACAAATTAAACCTTTAAAGGGGATGGTGGAAAATCAAAGAAATTTGGAGCTATGCAACCATAATCTCATATATGCAATCATCAACATAACTTTATGAGGATGTATAATTTTTGTAACTTATCAAATTGTGCATCCACAAATGTACACACACACGAGACAAATTTCAATGAATGTACTTATAGAATTTGCCTTATCTGATTCACCACTACAGAGGCATTATGCAACTAATCATGATTTAAAAAAAGCTAAGATGACACTAGCATTCAATACAATAAGACTATTAGCTCCTTCGTTATTCATGAACATAAATTCACAAAGAGAATACACATTCCAACAAGAATAACTATGCACATAATGAGAGCACCAATAGAATAACTTTATTGTATAAAATATCAACCTTGAATACATGTTACATCATTGTATTTATAGGGAACACTCTCCATCATGTGATTTTTGGAGCTAGGGGTTTTACCATGCAAAGAGTATGCAAAAGATATTAAAATAAATCCATTTATGTATAAACTAACTCCTAACATGGTGCTAAGTAGGCATGCACTCTTATTTTACTTTATTTAATTATGCATGGACCTTTACATGATCCAAAGTTGTAAATAGAGGAAGAAGATAAGAGGGGAGACATCTTTGACAAGAAGCTAGATATTTGGAGCCTTCTAAAAATATGATCTCGACCTTATCCATGTGTACCCAATAGTTAACTACCAACAAACTAAATTAATGCAGATTTAGAACATGAAAAAGTTAAATTTAGCAACTGCCAGCTAACTAGCATCGCAGATGAAAATTATCAGAAATCATCACACTAGAGGAGGTGCGAATGTGGGATGTTGTGTATGTGAAAATTGGATACAATTCAAAATTCCAAAACAATATACTTGCAAACCTACAAAGGTGCTCATGTGCGGATGTGCTTGGACTTAAATTGGTAGAACTTCTAATCTATCAAAATCTTCAATTTGGGTTTTCTTTCTCTTTGACTATAACTACTACTACTTCTTGGGAATTAAGAATATCTAATACTTCATACTTAGTCCTCATGCCTTTGTGAAAATCATGGACTTCTTTGCAGACTTCATCAAAACTCTCCATTTTATCATCTAATTATTTTAATGTCTCCTTAGCTTTGAAAAATATCCTTATGTCATCCCCAGAGGACACTCCTCCGAATTATGCTTGACATTTTTGTATTACAAACTCATGGAGTAAAGATTTGATCTATAATAATCTTCAAAAATTTCTAGACTTTGTTTACTATAATATTTGTTCGCTTCGATTATTGTTTCCTTTTCTATTTCCCTCATATGATAGATGTCCTTGAACATAGAAAGCATGATCTTGTTTGCTACTTGTATCTTATTGATCCAGTCATTGACTTTGTCTATTTCTTCACCTATGAAAATGATAAGGAACATCCTACACCTATATCCTTTAATCTTCTACAATATCATTAGGTTGTTAGACTATGTGGAGACTTTATCTACTAAACCAAAATCTTGACTAATTATAGCTCCTAACTTCCTACATTCTCTTGGATGCCATGTAACAATTGCATGTTAGACTCTATGTATTCTAGTCCTTGTGCCTCCATCTATAGTGGACATCCAAAAATGAATTTCTTTAGGGTTAGGCCGAAGAATGTTTCTCAAGGGAAACCTATAGAGAAATCTTAGAGTTAGCTAGATTAATGGCACCCACCATCTTTTCAACATGTTCCAGGTCTTCCTACAATCTATACATGGATGGAATATCAATCCATCCTCACTTGCCTCATTACTTTCTCCATCACATACACACTGGTAGCTAAAACACATATGCTAATTGGGCCCCAATGACTCTAATGATGCACGTGATGCAATGCAAGTGGTGCAGGTGATGATGATGGAGATTTCATAGGATTAGATGATCCTAATGGCACATTAGCTGATGGTGGATGGGTTATAGGTGATGATCCATCCCCTCTACTAGCTAATTATGTGCCATGTTGAATAATGACATGAGTCAATAATGTAGTTGCATGAAGGGTCTATAAATCAATAGACTCCTTTATGAGTATTGGGACCACAACATGAAACATATTTTTGTGTGATGTACATCTCCTTTTATGTGCTAGTACCACCCTACTAGACCCAAGTCAATCTTTCCCAGAGCCTTTCCCTCTACCCTAAAATTAGTGGATGTCAAAGAAATTTGGCTTCTCACCAAGGATGAAATTACAATATAGCTATCTCAAAAAATATAAAGGAACCTCAAAATTATTACATGGTGGTTGTAACACCATGCCAGGGAACCCAAAATAAGTTAACCTAAAGTTTCACTAAGTTTTTCAAACAATTTTTTTTAAAAAAAAGTTAAATATATAACAACAGATATAATGTAGTGGAAGCATTAACATTCACATAAACACATATCATCATAAATAGATTACAATTCTTCAGGGTCCCATGATGTTGAATCACATTTTAGTTTAATTAACACTAAATCCAATATATAATAAATCTACATCAAATAATAATATACAAGTATGAATCTATTTAAATAATATATAGTTATCTCGAATGCTACTTGACAATAATGATAATGCACCATCATCCACTGTACAAGTCGTAGGGTATGAAGGGCTGAAAGCATATACAACATAAAAATAGATTACAACAACATCTCATAACATTCACAAAATCAAATACAATACAAAAGGTATAACCATCCATCATAGGAATATAGGAATAGATTGAAAGGAACATTTGCACAAACACATCTAGCAATGACATCCAACAGTTAGATCTCAATGGTATAAGAAAATGCACTACTACCTAACCTCATGGAACCCAAAAAGGTCTACTCCCACCATGCTGAGGAGATAAACTCAAGTCCCAAATAGGATAAAAAACTCAAAAGCCAAAACCAACATCTAGGTTCAAAGAATCACCTAAAGGTAAACTATCTCAAAGGGTACCAAGACACAAGTATCAACTAATCCTAGAGGCAATACAAATGTGTAGGAAATCTACTATGAATGTGGGCAAGTGTCACCACACAAGCCAACTCTAAGGTTACCCTAGCAGTATCTTTGGATTCCACCCCCCTAGTGTCTCTATGTGGTATCAATATCCTTTTGTACACACAAGGCATACTAACAAGTCAACTCTAAGGTTACGTGGCTAGTCTTTTAATCCTCTGGCCCCCTAGTGATTTTCTATATTACCAATTTCTTGTTAATTCATTTTAAACCCATTTAATGAAATGTTATCATTTATTAAATAACCTACAATGGGTTACTTGTCAGCCTCTTTAGGGCCTCGGCCTCCATTGTAAGCCACTTCCCAACATGATATATATAACCTACCCTAAGCTCAGTAAAATCAAAAGATCACAAAAGACCACATATCATACATAGTTCTTAAACAAGCAAGTGACAAGTACTGAAAATCAATAATCATAATAATGGATTCCACCAATATGATCATCCTACCAAGACTGATCCCAAAATCAAGTACACATAAACCAACTCCATGTCATTACATGACACCACCAAAAACAATTCATACAAACACCTCAGTCCTATACAAGTGACTAAAAAACAATCCAGAAACAACTGATCGAAGACTCAAAGGTTAAATCAGATAGGTACACTATTCACCTCAATTTCACACAAGAACACTGGAAAGCAATAACGATCAATAGATCAAAACACCTCATAGAGCATACAAGACAGATTACCATGGTTGAGTATAAAGGTCATGATCAAAACATCATCATGACATCACAAAATAGAACTCTCGAGCCTCTTGTAAACATCCTAATTTGGTTAAAGTACTAAATCAACCTTGAAACCCAAATCATAAAATACACATTGCATACAGAACACACAATGTAGTTTTCTCAATACATTACATTTTGAAAACACAAAGGTTTAATTTTACTATAGATTTCAAGTTTTCATTTTCATTTTCAAGCACAAGATTCAACAACAACTAGGGTATTGGTTTTCTTTTCCAAGTATGACTATTTATAGAGTTTTCAATTTCAACTAGGGTTCACATTTCCATTTGTCTAGTTGCTAAATTTACTATGGTTTCCAATTTCACTAGCATCTAGATGATTCAACAATTCATATAAAGTTATTTAAACATTTTTCATAGTTCAATTCGTTATCAAAACATAATAGTTCAGTAACCATACACATTGCAATTTTCGTCTTATCAAAGTAATATAATTACTAAGGTTTTTGTATCAAAAAAACCGCCTAGTGTTATAAATCATTTTCTTATAAAATTGAATCATCAAGCACAACCCAAGTTTACTAAAGATAACCATTAATTCTCCCAATTAATTTCTTTGATTTTCAATTTACTTTAGAATTATATTTGAATAATAAAGTAATAAATCAAATTTTTAAATAATTAAATTTAAAATTATAACAATACTTATTAAGATTATTAATAATAATTATTATCAATTATTACCATAATAATTTTAAATTAATTAAACTTTGGAAAAAAAATTCTCAAAAAAGAAACTTGCTAAAAATAGGGACTTTCTCGAAATGGAAACTTGCTAAAAATAGAAACTTTCCTGAAATAAAAACTTGCTAAAAATAGAGACTTTCCTGAAATAGAAACCTACTAAAAATAGAAACTTTCTCGAAATAAAAACCTGCTAAAAATAGAAACTTTCTCAAAATAAAAACTTGCTAAAAATAGAGACTACCAAAATTGAAACTTGCTAAAATGAAAACTTACTAAAAATGGAAAGTTACTAAAAACTAAAACCTTTCAAAATAGAAACATACTAAAAATGGAAACTTTCTAAAAATGGAAACTTACTAAAAATGAAAACTTTCAAAAATAGAAACTTACTAAAAATAGAAACTTTCCAAACTAGATCTAATAGAGCAACGAAATTTAAACAATTAAATTTAGTAATTTAAAACTAGTTTTCTTTTTAGAACCCCTATCTCGAATTAAAAAAATTCATTACGAATCACCCAATTTAAATCAAACGAGGGTTTCCAATCTCAATTTAACAAACAAGGGTTTCAACTTAATTAATTTGTTCACAGACAAAATCAACAACAAAGAATAGTAAATTTCAACACAAGGGTTTCAACCAAATCTAAAGTACTGAAAACATATTTATCTAGACAGAAAGAAGACATGAATTCAAAGAATGGAAAACTACTGTGCAAATAACCCACAAGATTCTACCTAAATCTGATGCTAATACAACAATACACAGAGCAAACAAGTATTTCCCTTTTCTTCTGAAACCCTTCTCGAAAATTGCTCCTCCAAATCCCTGTTCTCTAAAAATCTTTTTTCCCAAAAATTACTCCTCCAAAACCTATGTAATTGCAAAATGAGCTCTAGCTCTCTGATAAAGAGTTCTCCCCTAATTTGAGGCTCTGATTGTGCAATCACGACAGGAAACTTGCTGATCAATTACTGTTTATTATTTTATTACCTTTTAACCTTTTCATGCATAATTCTTTTATATATTTAATTACAAAATATCTTAATTTAAATAATTAGCTCTATCTTTAATTAATTTATTATATTTTAATTTTATGCATAAGTTTTACACAATTTAATTGAAATAACCTTTATTAAATTTATGTTTTCTCTCTCTAGTTAATTATGAGAGTTTTAATAATATAATTATTAATTCAACTAATAATATTATTTAGAGTTTATTATTTAAAATAAAACTCCTAAATAATAATTATTAAATTAAATAAATACAATTACGCCTAAATTAGAACCATAACTTTATCTTTAAGTTTCATTCTTTTATTTAATTAATTCATGAGATGCTTTAATAATATATTTATTAATTCAACTAATAATTTTATTTAGATTTTAGTATTAAAATAAAACTCCTAAATAATTATCATTAAATTAAATAAATATAAAGACGTCAAAAATAGAAGTTTAATAAAGTCTTTTAAATATAATTCTTTTATTAAATTAATTAAATATAATTAAATATCAAATTTCTTTATAAATCTTTCATTAAATTAAATCATTAAATTATCTTTTAATTTGATTTAATTAAAACAAAAAATCATCATAGACCCACAAGACGAAATACAAAAATCCATCATAAAGAACATAAAACTAAATCAAACTCAAGGGTTATAATCATGAATTCACATCACTTGACGAATTCAGAAAGGTGAAACTAACTCTGATACTTGTCCTACTCTCTAGGACAATTGTTTTAGGTTAGGATTTGGACTCAAGAGTTATCTCCCCACTTATACTATTGAAATATTGCGATAGGGTATGCTCATCTTGGCAATTTAGGGAAGTTGATACTCGGTACCTGTAATCTGCATAAAATCCATGCATGTATGAACATGTATATTCTAAACTAAACAAGCAATGGTGAAAAGTGGTGCATCATGTAGATCTCGACTAGCAGGTGACTATGACTCCCTTCCTCAACCACATCAAAAATGTCAAACATAAAAAAAATACACACACACACACACACACCCCATACACATGCAAGTATGGGGTAAGTATCTTTAGAAATCACATAAAAAATCATTCATCTAACTAACATCATTAAATAACTGAAAGTCACTACATGAACATATATATCATCCTTGAACAATCATGCATACATGAAATAATTAGGTAAATCAATTGAGTATAAAACAACATTTAATCAAATCTGGTAACCAAGTACCAATAATCATAAAACATAATCAGAAACTTGGCCCAAAAGAATCTAACAATACAACAAAAAAAGTCAACTAGGGGTAGGCATTATAGTGGTGGGTCAAATACCATATAACACCTATCACAAAAATATAATCTCATCCTAACATCTAGGATGAACCAAGACAATAACAATAAAAAGCCTAACAATTTTGCAAAAGAGAGAAAGAATAGAGGTAATAATAATGTTTATGTGTCCTATTTGGCTAAAAATAATGTGGTTATTGCACTTACCCCTATTGTTTAGCAAAGGGATAAGGCCATGACCCATAATGAGATAAAGGAAAGCAATTCCATTGATGGTGATGCTAGCTAGTCTTCTCATGAGCCACTTGGGGATAAGGTTTGTATTCTTGAAAATGTGAATAGGGCACTCCTAATTGAGAAAGAGGACAAAATTAACAAGGATACTCCTAGGGTTGAAGCCAATGATCTTGTGATTAATACCCTTGACTCTGTTGGTATTAATGTTGGACTAAAGTTGAATTTAATAATGAGGCTAAGAAGAATGATGACTATGGCCATAATAAAGAGAAGAATACACAGTTAGTGGAAATTGATAACCAAGTTGAGGAGGAGCTAGAGCATAGACTTGCATTTCTCAATAAAGCCAAAATGAAGGTGGACATTTCTCTTTCTTTGGATACCTGGATCTATAATGAGTTGAAGGCTTTGATGAAAACTATTGATGAGTTGTAGGGGAAGCTAAATGAAGAAGTTCTCAAAAGAAGGGAGTTGGAAGCTAAAGTTGGCAATGTTGTTGATAAGATCTTGGAAGATGAGGGAAATATTTTCCAACTTCTTAAAACTAGTGAGAAAAACATGCAAAATTTCACCTCTGATCTCCTTGAGGTTTTTGCTAAGATGGGAAAAGGATCTCCTAATGTCATGATGATGAAAGGCTCATTTGTTGTTGATATTCAGAGTGGTGGTTCAAGCAAACCTACAAGGGAAAACACAAGGAAGGATTTTCCCATGGTTATTGCTTCCTTTATGAAGGGTGTAGTTGAGGAGGTTCCTAGTGTGGGTAAGACTTTGGCTAGTGCCATTAAGGAGCTAGTCTAGGGCTCCTACCTTGTTTTTGATAGTTTTTTATGTTTAAGTTCTTTTTGTTTTTGTGTGCTGCTAGCTAGTTTCTCATGCTAGTCTTTGCTCTTTCCAATAATTCTTTTGGTTTTTTGGTGTCCCTCTTGGTGATTTGGGCCTTATTATTTTTTGATGTCTAGCTCTTGCTTGGATTTTCAAGTCTTCTTAAAAATTGTTTCTTCATCTTTTTCTTGTTGTAATGGTATGGATTGAAAATCTTTTCTTACTAATGTAAGGGGTTTCAAGTCCCCTCAAAGCCTTTTTTAACCTTCATCCAAAATCTCATTTTAGCACACTAAAGGTCATAATAGTTTACATATCCGTACAAAATTTTTATGCTGACATTGTGAGATTAAATTCTTTGTTGCACAAGTATATAATCAATGAATCAAGTTATGAGTTTGTAGATGATGCATGCTAGTGGTGTAGACATTATGCAATTTTTAAAGAAAGATTTATAAATTTGATATTCTTATTTGAGAAGAACAAGTTTACAAGGTAGTGAGAGATAATATGTCTAAGATCTTATTTTTGTACTTTTGTATAACTGTAATTAGACATTATTATATGATATTTTTGGAGTTCATCCCCTACTAATTGTTTTGATCTTTGTAATGGAGTAAGTCTTTTATGTTGGGTTGTAACTTTTTCTGTATTAAGCAATGAGCTCTAGGTAGTGAGCCTAAATGGAAGTGCATTCTTAAATTATTGTAAGATAATATTTCAAAAGAGTATTGGCTTATCCAATTGTTTTCCCTTAACATGGTTTTTACAATAAGAAATCCATGCACTATAGTGTTGTTCTTATTTTCTTTCTGTTCATGAACTCTTCTTCTTAGTTTGTGCATTAAGTGGTTTATGATAAATTTGATTATTCAAGGTGAAGTTTATAGAGCATCGATTCACCTCCCCACTATTAGTATTATCCCTTTCCAATAGGGTTTTTAAGGGAGGGGGTATGGTCGGTATTGGAGGGGGTGACAAAAAAGAGTTTGGAGCTATTTTTTTTTCAAAAATAGAGGGATGCTTTAGTATGCCATGAATGTACAACACTATGATCCAAGCCCATTAAGTGAAGCCCCCATATACTTTTGTTAGCTATTTGATCATACTATTTGAGCCATAGCTCAAAATTGTAGAACATTATATGAGGTAAAAGCTAAATAATAAATCAAAACTCAGCTGCTACTAGAGTTTGATAGTTTGATCATGAATGTGTCAAATAGACCCTAGATCCATGCATTTATCCTTGACATTTTAAAATCCAAATTAAAAGTTTGGGTAACCACTACCCATGGTTTTTAGCCTTAATTCAATTACAACAATTGCATGGTTCACTACTATGACCTTGAATTTAAATGTCTTCAATTACATTTATTTGATCACTAATGCACATTTGTATATTATTCATATTCAAGGATAAAATAATGTAAATTGGTGCACTCAAATTAACCTAAATATGTGCATTCATCCTCGGCACATTTTTAAAGCTAAACTATATTTTATCATTTTTATGATAAAAAAACATTTTTTGGTTGGTTGAGGTCTTATTGATATAATTTCCTTTTCATATTTCTAAATTATTTCAAATACAAAAGAGAAATGAGTTCATTAAAAGGAACATCATATTGACAACTATGTTATTTATATGGCAAGTATAACATAGCATCGTGCTCAGTATTGATATTACTACCACTTTTCTAAATTGAGATTGTCATGGGAGTTGCTTTCGTCAATGACACAATTTAGAATTTTAAGGAAGCCCTGAAAACTTGATAGGTCCTCATTGCACACTAGCTTCAAAGAGCACCATGTGTTGAAGTTGTAGAGTTTTCAGGGAAAAGGGGAGTTAGAACTATAGAAACCTTGATGGATCACTATATGTCCAACCCACAATCATACCTTTTTGAGATTTGACAAGGCCTAATATTCATGTAACGTACTATGTAGGTTGATCATCGGATGACAAAAATAGAGGAACTCCCAAAGCTCTTTCTTCTTTGATAGTGAGTTTTTCAATTAATATGGAGGTGTCACACATGCCATACATAGAAAGAGAATGATGATTACAAATTCAATATGCTTGAAACAATCATAACAACCACCATGACAATCCTTCCAGATGTTGTTTAATTGCAAGCTCTTCTAGAAATATTTTTAGATTCAACTAAGGGATATAAATTTTATGAAAGCTTTGTGGGTATGTTGTAATGAAAAAGGAGGCTTTTCGAATCTAGCTTAGTTAATATAGTCGTATTTTATTTGTTTTGACCATATTTTCGTAAATTGGTTTATCAAGTTATTGGACCATGTCTGATTATCTTTTCAATTCTTAAGGCCTAGGGTTATACCATGTCATTACGTGTATAAGATTCTTTGAATATAGATTCTAGGGGTATAATGAGAATGTCTTTTCTATGAACCTTAACATGCACTTTGCATAGAGAGATATGAATACATTGGCATGTGCTTCAGACCTTGCCATCATGTTCTCTTCCTAACAATGAATAGGTTGTGGTGTTATGTGTTCATTTCCAAGATTGGTTTCTAAATCTCTAGTTTGTCGCCTATGTTTTTGTTTTATTTTCATTCCCCTTTCGCAAAACACTAAGGAGAAGAGATGAATTCTATGAGTCTCTAAAGGTTATTTCACATGACACCCATTATTTAGGTGGGAGCCTATTTTGAAGACCAACATTCACAAAAAAAAATTCAAACATGTGGAATTGACCTACATCAAATGCATACACTTTAGTCTCAAAGCATCCAAACATTAGTGTCATTTTTAGATAATTCTCCTTCCTCAAATGCTTAGCTAGCACTTACATTGATTTTATTTACTTTCATTTATATTAACAATAATATCTAGGTCCCTTGAGGTTGGCCCCTCCCAAGCTGGCAAGAAGAGGCCCAAAATGGAATCGTCCCCACCTAATCCTAATGAAAAGTCTAGCGAGCTTACCAGATCCCCAAAGAAAGGCAAGAGAGAGGTTTTTACTATTGAGTCGGGTGACTTTATTGAAACCCCTCGAGCTTGTAGGTATAACCGACTTGCCAAGGAAAAATGTAAACATGCTTTGAAAAAGGTTGAAGGGCCAGATTCTGATAATTCGAAGGCTAACTCTGCTAAGGAATTTTTTAGCCATTCCTCAAGTAAGTCCTTAGACTCCTCCCCTCCCTCTGATGTCAAGAGTACCTCCTTTCCCTCCACCCAGAGACCCCAACAAAAAACCCTACACCAAACCCCAATCCCTACCCCTTTGCTATGTAGGTTTCTTTTATGGAGGCGACTAAGGAGACTGGTGGCTTGACTCCTGGTTGGTTGCTGGGAAAGATGAAGGACAAGATTGCGAAGAAAGAAACGGTGCTTCAAGAGTTAAGAAGAGAGGTCGACAACTTCAACTTGAGAGAATTGAAGACTCAAATAAGTTTGCCATCAAAGTTATGCATGCTTGCTCGGTGACCCTTTGTGTTCTGCATGAAACAATGTCTGAA
The DNA here is from genome assembly GCA_028749045.1 of Cupressus sempervirens. Taxonomy (NCBI): domain Eukaryota; kingdom Viridiplantae; phylum Streptophyta; class Pinopsida; order Cupressales; family Cupressaceae; genus Cupressus; species Cupressus sempervirens. Next base: position 253,678,841 of record CM053791.1, on the reverse strand, counting down.
ATTAAGGCGAAGCCAAATGAAGACTACAAAGATGTCTTCTAGTTCCTTAAGGAAGAGTGGACATCCACACTGTTGTCGAAGTAGATAGGTAGAAATTAGTTTCTTGCTTTATATTTTTTTTAAATATTTTTTTTATCAATCAGGTTGACTTAAGAACTTTTACTCGCCCTATTACTTTGCTGCATGTCTTTATTGTTACCACATTGTTGTCGAAGTAGTTGGGTAGAAATTAGTTTCTTGCTTTATATTTTTTTAATTTTAATTTTTTATCAATCAAGTTGACGTAAGAACTTTTACTTGCCCTATTACTTTGCTGAATGTCTTTATTGTTATCTTTGATACTTTGAACTTTACATTTTTTTTTTTTTGATAGAGGCACGCTGTGGGTTACTATTTATGTGCTAAAAGTCGTTAGAGCTATTAATGTGCTATTAATATGCTAGCTTTGTTACATAGGCAAGGACCACCTTGGTGCTTTTAATAAGAAAAAAATAAAAAAATCTAAATCATGTACATAGATAATTCTCATTTCTCCAATATAGAGCTACACACTTGTACTTATTTCATTTTTGTGGGTTTACTTAATTCTATAACTACTAATAATTTAAGAAAGGTAAATGCAAAAAGGATAGGGAAGCTTGTTCCAATAAATGAAGATGCAAACTTTGGTGAAAATTATGGATTTGGTCATCACTAAGGAAGGAAGTATATGATTCATCTTCTTTGTATGTTGTACCACTTATTATATGTATGATTTGTGCTTTATTTTTCATCAATTGAATGTTTCAAGTTCACATGTTTGTGTGGATTTGATCTATTGTATGGAAGAAGATAAAACAAGAATGAAAAATGGATAAAAATGAATATCTCGAAACATAAGTATATAGTAATAAATTACACACAAGTTTGTTTAATAGACTCATTATTTAAATAAAAATAATATTAAAAATTAAAAATCCACAACCATAAAATTATCCTCTTCCATCCAAAAATCTGAATGTTATCACGATTAAAATAGAAAGAAAAAAAAGTCTGCAACATATAACTTTACATAAGATAAAATTTATATATAATAGTCCAACCTATCCATTGATAACGTATGGCCCACTTTTGATGTTTATTATTGTACTTTTTATAAAGTATTTCCTACATCTTTCTCCTTTGATCTTGACTAGTAATTTTCCTCAACTTTACAACTGCTACCAATAGTTGTTGACACAAATGATTTTTATTTATCAGAACCAAATAAATAGTTCCAAAAGATTCACCTCCAAGTGGATATCGACAAGCAGCTGCCAGCTGAAACGAACCTCAACCCACCACACATTTATTGCATAATAATAAAAAGAACAAACAAATTAGGGGTAAAAAAACCCATTCATTCTCTACCATTCAAATTTAGTGAACACTATCAATATTCTTTCGAATATCAAAGCCAGATTTTTCCTCACTCATCTTTCCTTCCATTCTAAGGAATCAAAACATCGGGCCCGCCGTTTGTTCGTTGGAATTAATCTGAAATAGGAAAACTGGAATAGGAAAATTGGAAAAAATCTATTCCAATTTTCGCTCAAAATGAGAATAAATCGAATTCCAAATTTTTTTTGGAATTAGATTTATTCTTGCATTGAACCAAAATTGAAATAGATTTTTTCCAATTTTCCTATTCCCATTTCCCTATTCCCATTTCCCTATTCCAGATTAATTTCAGCAAACAAACGGCCCCTTGAGAAGAAGCAAAGACCCGTGAATCTTAAACAGCAAGAGATTCATTATTTTCAAATATAGTTTTATGGGGATTATATATAATCTATCCTCGTTAGAAAAAAAAACTCTTAAAAAGATTCACCAACCCTAGAGAAGAATAGATTTATTTTTCCCTGCAGTTCTTTTCATTCGAATAATAGATCACCAATATGATTGCAAAAATTGATGTAAAATATATTATACACAATTATAATCTAAAAATTAGAAATATTCTAAATTTAGCAATTCTAAATTTAGGTAAAAAGTTACAATTCATCAATTTTAAACAAGGAAAGGCTCCTAATTCACCAATTTCAAACAAGGAAAGACTCATGCTTCATCCTTTAGTACAGATTTTGTACAAATTTTATACCATCTGTAACATCAATTTTTCCAATTATAAGAAAAAAACATTCTGGGACAAGAAAATAATAAAATATTCATCAATTACAGGCAAGAAAAGATCCACAATTCATCATTTTCAATATACCTGTTTTTACTCTCTATTTAAAAAAGAAGGCAGCCCTGTTGAACCAAATTCTCTTCAGATAGAGTATTACACCAAAACACCCAAATATTTTTTCAGAAATTCACTGGGTATTTCTTATTGGCCTTGATTTTCACAAGATCCACAAAACCCAGATCAAAATATACACAAATTCAAAGATTCAAAACAAGAGTCCATAATATTTTTTTAGGGTTTTATTACAACAGGAGCAAGTAGTGTAACCCTAAGAGTAGTGTAAATGAGTCAGTCAGTGTATATATGCACACCAATAACAACAGTAAAGAGGGCCATGAGGCCAAAGAAGATGATGGAATGTACCAGAACAGATCTACCGCTGGTACCCCAATTGCTGAACTCGACTGACCGGTCATTGCCGGGAAGCTGAAACAACATCCCCGGTGACAAGAGCACAAACAGTATCACTGCCACCACTACAGGCCCCCAGTCTGCCATTATAACTCGAACAACAACTGGCTGTTACCTGTTGCACAAACACACCGTAGCTTCTCTCTGACTTCTCTGCTTCTGCCACAACTATCTGTAAAGAGAAAAGAATATGTACCACTTTTTAAGCCTCTCTTCTCCACAGAAAAAAAGGTACTTTAGAGCTGTCACAACGTTCTTTTGTAGTATTGAAGGCGGTGCGGATTTAGTAAGCATTTGATTCCTCATAAATGAGACAGACAAATTTCTGTGACTTTGACTGCACCTGTCGATTTCCTCATAGAAAATTTGTTCCTCTATCGACGGTCACGATGGATTCCTGGGTTCTTGGACCAAGCTTGCGCTGTCGATGGTTTCGTTCTCGTTACGTGTGAGAGTTGGCTTCGTGGGGAATTAAAGTTATTGCCGTGGCCAAAACGCAGATTTCTTTTTTTTAATATTTAATTTCTCTTGTAAAACAGTTTTTGCCATGATTGGGCACTCATTTTAGGAAGTGGCTAAAGTATCGGCAAATTTCATGTGGAATTGTACGGGACGGTGGGCGTGTGCTCCGCGATGTGTGGATGGAATCTGAACCTTCCACGTTTGGAATATTTTTGTACCTTCTCTCGTAGAGGTGACGTTATAATTTTGGTTAAGGCATGAGATTAGTCCTGGGCCGAGGCACTAAATTTGATGAGTGGAAGTCGTTGTTATGGTTTTTTGTCGTTAGGTAGTACTGATTGTTCGTTGGGTCATGCTATAACAATCAGTATTGCTTGGCAATTCTATCTTTAACCGATTATAGATAAGAATATTTTCTTGCTTCAAAAACAATCTATATTTTTTCTTTAGGAGATGAATTGCTATTAGTTTGATTGGGAGGGAACTTTATATCAATATGGGACCACTATCATCCAACGTGAGGTTGAAAAGAGCATTGAAAAGTGGCTTTCTAGGAAAAGGCTCCATTATCGACAAGGAGTATGATAAGTGTTATAATCTTTCCCATAGATACTTTCTAAAATCTAATGTTTCATAGCTATTTCCTCTACCACGCACACATTAAAAAACCCTTAAAAATGATCACTCGTATATCAATAACCGTTCACTATTACACTACTAAGTAAACACTACAAGGTGCACTTATATTTTATTTACACATCAAATTGCACCAAAAAGATGACATTGCTATTCAAAAACAAATTAGCTTCCACACATTTATAGAGATAATGGATTGGTATACTGATTTAAATATAATATACTAGTACTTGCACCTTAGTGTGCAATGGGTATGCTATATATGTATGAAAGGTCAATTAAGTATTTGTCTTATTTTCAATCTCTCCCTCTCATCCTTTATTTCTTTATCTCTTTACCAATCTATCTCATCATCTATATCTCTTTCTATCTCTTGATCTCTAATGTATGTCCCCCATTTGGATGGTCACATCTTTATCTTTCTTTCACATAAATCCATAACTCTTTCTCCGCCCCTCCATTTATCTCCCCTATTTTTGTCTTCCTCTCTCTATCTCTCCCCATCTTCATATTCATTTGTATATATGTATGTATCTTTGTTTTATGTCTCTCTATCTATCTATTTATCTCTGCCCCCTCCTCTTCCTATATATATCTCCCTCTTTCTATCTTTCTATTGATCCATCTCACTGTCTATATATCTCTATTTATCTCTCTTGGTTCTTACCTTTCAACATTTTCTTATGTCTCCCTCTCTATCTCATTATCTTTATCTCTTCATCTACCACTCTCTACCTCTCTCTATGTTGGCCCTCTTTCTCTCTCTCCCCTCTATGCTAAATTCATGCTCTTGGTACACACCTTACTGACTAAATTTGCATTGTATTGCAAACCTGGTTTAGTGGTTAATGTATACCATAATAGTAACAATTATAGTTTTTGACTGGTGACTCAACAAACAACACATTTGATATAATAAACCCATCGATTATGTCATTTATGAAATCATAGTTTAAGAGTATTTCATAGTTAAATCCACTCAATCACCATTCTTGTGAACCACAAGATAAGACTACGTCTTGTATAGAAACCTTCTAGTGAGTTGCAAGCATACTTGCATTTTCTAACCTTGAAGCTGTAGTAGCACAATAAATTTTTAAAAAATAGAAAATAATGATAAAGTAGTGCAATATGTATAAAAATTTAAATTTATTAAGTTGGTAAATTTATACCCAAATTTCTTGTATGTAATTTAATTCTATTCCTAAATGTGCAAAAAAACTAATATCTAAATAATATATGAATAAAATTTAATAATAGATTTCTAAACTAATTTAATAGGATAATTTGTGTTATATAAAGATATTAAATAATAACTAGAAGATGAGATATGTTCTTGTAAACCACTACATGGTAAATATGAATTAGTGAGTTTGACTTGAAAATTATATAGTTCAAGACTAAACCACAATTTAACATGTTATGGAAAATATCCCATACCTATCAATTAAAATTTTTACTGATTAAAAAATAATCATTATCTCTAAGTTATAATTATAAAAGAAATGTATTTTAAAAAATTGTAAATGGTTTTAAAAAATAAATTACTTAGAAATAAAACATATCAAAATATCAAAATTTTGAAATTATAACTTTAAATATAAAATATAATATAATTCTACATAAAACTACTCTTTAACTTGGTTTTTTTGAAATTTAAAACTTTACAAAATTTTAATTATAATTTAAATACACTAATATCACTAAATGCAATAGAGGTAAACATAATATTTTCACTGAAAAGTTTATTTAATTTTCATGTCTTGGCATTTTTTTTGACCACTAAATTGATTGTGATAGTAATGGTTAAATACCATTAGGCGATTTCATGCATTTATATCAATTTATTGAAATTTGATCATCCTTGATCATTCTCCTATAAGCATTCCAATACTTTATATAAACAACATAATTGATCACCTGTTTCAAGAATAAATATCAACAACTCGAGATCCTATTTCTAAAAATTATCTTTTACAAGAAAATTTCAAACAAAATCATCAAAGTTCTGAAAAACCAAAAATATAATCTATTTTGATAAGGGTGTAATTATACCATTTGATTTACACATATGGACTACCTCATCCAAGCACAAATGAGACTTTGGAAATTTCTTCTAGAAAAGAATGTGCATGAAATTGCTTCTAATTCATAGATTGAAGAGTTGAGTTGATCTATACTTAGGATACATTTTGTAGTGAATCATTGAGTTGATCCACATATATACTTCTAGGGGATTCCTACAAAAGGTCTCATAGAAAGCATCATGCTTCGTTAATGGAGAGGAACAAGTTGTGTGAGAAGGATTATACATTTTCAATGACATAATGGTTCTGCCAAATTAAAAACTAATTGTGGTTTGTCTTATTTCTCTCTTTTTCTTTTGGCAGAAGGAAATAGAAATACTATTTCCTAATACATATAGGCAAGAGTATATTAAAATTTTATTAAATTTACAAGCACATCTGATTGTATTATATGCGACACATTGGAAGTGTCCTCTTCACAAGGACTAATATTTCTTCTCAACATAAACTAAAATCTAGATGTTGAAAATTATTGGCCTTTACTCTTGGAAAGGAAGGACAAATTTCTTCACACATAAGTGTTGATCTTGAAGTAAGAAATCTTTACTCTTTAAATGTTATACCTATGAGATAAAAAGCTTAGGCTTTGGCTTGGTAAGCATGTGGTGATTTCTCTAGAAATTAGTTATCCCTTGAGTTAGAGATATTTTGAAGCTATTCTCTTTTCAAATGTGGTACCTAAGCTCTCTAAGATAGAGACTATTGGGATCCTACTATTTTCAAATCTAGGGATTTTTCTCATGGCATTAATAAAATCTCTGTGTTCAAGACTATAAGATTTTACAACATGCAATTCTATGGTGAATCCAACTCTTGTTAGTTGTTATGTGTGATTTCTAATTTAAATGCCATTGGGATTACATCATTATATACTTTAGCACTCTTACCAAGTGTCAATTTGACAAATAGTCTATTACTCTTCCAAAGATGGGTGATTCTTTAACCTTATTATATATAATTCGAATATGTATACAAGTTATCTCTATTACTCACTGCATGAGATCCCACCCATAGCCCATCCATGGATCATTCAAATCTATTAACAATGATGTTTTAATGATGGGAGGGATATAGATATAGTAAAATATTACAAGTCCATGTTTTTATTCTTCTAGGATATGAATTTAGTAAAATTTATAGGGCTGTTAAAACTCTAAACTTATGTTGATGAATCGATTCATCAAGATGTGTAAGGTTGTCCATCTCTTCCCCATGTCCTTTTCAAGACTCCAAAGAAAGAATTGAATGTAAGTGACTATTTTCTTTCATGATAAATCACTTTGTTAAAAGGAATAGTTAAGGAAGGTAGTAAATTGAATAGGCATATGTCTTTCACTTGAGTATTGAGGGAGACTTTTAAGGGAAAAAAGACTTCATAGGAGATGGGAAAAGAGGAAATATTTAAGGGAGAGATGCTCAGATATCTTATAATTCTCTCTCTCTCTCTCTCTCTCTCTCTCTCTCTCTCTCTCTCTCTCTCTCTCTCTCTCTCTCTCTCTCTCTCTCATATATATATATATTTACATATATATTACATAAATATTTATAGTAAAAAATAATATATTTATAGTAAAACTAATATACTTATAGTAGAAATAATATATTTATAGTAGAAATAATATTACATTTAAGGGGAGAGATGATCTAATAATTTTAAAAAATATTTTACATATATATTTATAGTAGAAATAATATTTCCACACCATTAGACTAAGCACCTAATGCTAAAATATTTTATCACACAAGAAATAAATATAAGATTATTTTGAATAACATGAAATAAATAAACAAATATAGTATTATAGAAGAGAAATTTATTTCACATAACAATGCTTCCTTAAATACTTTAACCATTTTATCCTTGTTTAATAATTGATCTTTTGATATATAAATTATACCTAAAATATTTAACAAAAAAATGGTTTTATAATCAACTTCATTTAACCCTGAGGAAGAGCCTATGAAGGTACCAAATCCATATTATTATTACTTCTAGACTTGACTTGTAATCAAAGGTCTTGACTTCCACTTAAACAAGAAATGACATTCAAGTTTTAAGTCATGAATCAATTTGTCACATACATGGAGAAAATATTATTAACTATTTATGGCCCCTTTTTATCCAAGAAAAGATTAGTAAGTTGAATTGAAAATTGAGTCATGTGGCATTAAAAAATAAGATAACAAAGAGGACATGGCTAAATCCAATGACTAGCAAGTTCATTTTCTTGCATGCCTTTGAACCATAGATCTCAGGCCCACGTTCAAGCATCTTTCCTCAATAGTGTCAAGAAATCATTTACTATCTCATTTAAATTTTTAAACTAGAAAGCAAACTTTTGTTTGCAATTGGTACACCAAAGGTACATTGAAGATCAATTCTAAAAGAATATATGAAGAGGAAAGGGTTAAATATATAAATTAAATATTTTAAGTAGATTAGTTTACTTTTGTTTTCCATGTAATTCATATTTATGCAAAGTACAAACATAAATATGTCTACCTCCCATTCCATGTCTCTTTGTTGTACCTTTTGTACACAAAGGTAAAATTACTAGTTTTAATGGATTTTCTTTTCCATTAAAAAAAATATTATACTGTGAATATATCATTGGTGAGATTCTAGCCTTGTGACGACCTCACTGAACATGAACAAAATGTATAATGTCTAAAAAAAAATCAAGAATGAGTTCACACTTCAAAAATAATGTCAAGAAAGAATAATTTTTAGAGAGTATTGGTTGTAGGTATAAATATTTTTAACCCTCACAATGAATCATATATGATTTTTCTTTAACATATACATAACTAATGTCTTTTATTCTAACATTCTCTCTTCTACTATTCATGGTGTCCCAAAATGGTATGGATTTAAACTTACATTACAGTTAAATTTTAAATTCAATTAAAATTGTGATATTCAAAGAAAGTTGGTTTAATAGATATAGAAACTAAATTCCAATTGTATATGTTCCAATTGAGATTAATACATGCTCCTTGTAATTTTTTTTTTAAAATACAAAGATAAAGAAGAAAGTTTCAAACAATATTTGGTTCTCTAGAGATCATAATTGTAAGATCATAGTAAGAAATCCAGCTTTATTAATTTTGGAGAAACATATATCCACATTACTCTACACCATAAGACAACTAAAAGTAAACTTTCCCTAATTAAACCCGCCAGTCAATAATCATCCAAAAATGGGAAATCTAATTATTTCAATTTTGCATGGTCCCAATATCATGCCATGAAGTGAAAAATATTTTTCATTCCATGTAATGTACTTCATGTTTACAGTGAGGGAAAGCCAAAATTTCTAATTTTTAAAACTTCTTTTCTTTATTGTTTAGTTAAATTAAGAAGCCATAATCTTTGAAGATTTAAATAGAAACATTTTATGTGGAATGTTAGGGTGTTGATTAACTTTTGTGATTTAACATACAAAATTTAAGAGTTCACTAAAGATGTTCACTTTGCAACTTTTTTCACATTTTCGTACTCTCTTGGAGTTTGAATTTTGATGAGTGGGAATGGTCTCCCAAGGATGGGCCAAATCCCTAATTCTTGCCTAGATCTACAACTTGTTTTGACCTCAACTAGGGCTGTCTAGGGGGGAGTAGATTCTAATCATCCTGCTTGAGGGGATCTTGTGGAGTTTACCGTGTTCCCTATGGAGTGTCAGGAGAGAGTAGTGAGTCCTAAAGTGGCTCAAGGATGGAAGGACATGGTCCTTGGATAAAAGAAGACTCATGTCCCACTAGAAGCCCCCAAGGTGATTAGTAGAGAGGAGGGAGTAGAAATTTCTATTCCAGATAGTTTGGTTGATAACGTGTCTGCCAATTTGAAACTATGCCTACTAGGCAAGTTTGTGGCCTTCCACCCAACAATTGAGATGGTTAGGAAGTGGGTAAGTTAGAAGTGGAAATTAAAAGGGAGTATGATTGTCTCAGCGGTGTTAGGAGGACTCTTCTACTTCAAATATATGGCATTGGAAGACATGACAATGGTGCTGGCGAGGTCTTGGTTCTATGGGAAACATAGTCTTACGATGGTTAAATGACACCTTGCTCTAGACTTGGCAAAAGAGCTGAATAGGATGGCTTCAATTTGGGTTAGGCTCCTACAACTACCCTTGGAGTCTTGGAATGAAAGGATCCTTAAGACACTTGGGAACTCCTTTGGACACTTTGTTGTGGCAGACACAATTACCCTTCAAAAATCTAGATTGGTGTTTGTGAGGTTTAGTGTAAATGTGACAATTGGTGCTACTTTACCTAGGTCCATTGTGTTGAGCTCTAAGTGGGGTAAGAAGGTGCAACCCATTGTCTATGAGAATGCAAGGATTTTTTGCTAGAATTGCTCTTAATTTGGATATTTGTTTGTTGATTGCAAATTTAATAGTAAGTTTGTTGAGAAGGAGGGGCTAGTAGGGGAACAAAGAAGCTAAAGTTGTACCAATAGATAAGGGAGAGGAAGTGTTGGGAGAGAAGGTGATTATGGATACTTCTCCTAAGGAGGGGCTTGAGGAGGAGGTTGATGTGCCTCTTGGAGGGGAAGAGATAAAACTAGCAAAGGTTGTTGGGAAGATTCTAGAGCCAAGTGGGTCTTCTAGCGTGTTGGAGGAAGGTGAGATAGTGGATATTGATGGTGGGAATCCTTTCCCCTTTTTTTAAGGTATCAAGGATCTCCATATAACCCCATTGAGAAATATGGTGATTGAGGAGGTGTGTGGGGGACTGGAGGATAAATGCAAAGAGATTGTGGAGGGTAAGGGGAAAGATTTAGAAGTTGTGGAGGTGGCCAGAGTGCTTAGTTGGAGTGATGATGTTCCCCCAACCACTAAGAGGATGGAAAAAACCAACACCTCTTTGTCCTAACTTGAGGAAGAAGAGGGGAAATGGAAAAATCAGAGAAGACAAACAAGAGTTTCAAAGAAACCTGAGGGGGAGAAAGAGCTGAAGTTGGATATGGGGAAAATTGCAAAATAGAATAGAAGAACGAAGCGAATGGCAAGGGAGGTGGCTAATGGCAAGCAACCAACCTTAGAGTCTATGAACAAGGGTAGAAGATGATTATTCTATCATGGAATATGAGGGGGTTGAATATCCCTCAAAAATAGTTTTCTCTCAAGTAGTAGTTGTCTAACACAAGATTTGATATCCTCCCGATCTAGGAAGTTAAAATGACCATGTCTAATCTTGAAAGTATTGCTAGTTATATTTGCTAGGGGCTAATTTTTCCTACAGTAAGGTGGAGGGAGCATCAAGAGGTGTGGCTACCCTCTACAACCCAAGTGTTGGTAAAGGGAATTTTATACATTATTCTAAAAATTACCTTATTACTAAATGTAGTGCCTAACCCTAAGTTACATTTTTTGCTATCATTGCCAAACTCTTTTAGGCTAGTTTTGTGTTTGATGATTAGTACTATTATTTTGGAGATTATCAGATATTGTTTTACACTCAGTTTATTATATGATGAGATTACTTGGTACTCTATATTTCATGTATGTATGATGATTATTCAGTGTTTTTAGTTATTGATGATGATTAGTTAGATGGTTTATTATCACATGTGTTTTCTTATGGATACTTACCCATGCTGCATGCGTATGGTGTGTGTGTGTGTTTGTTTTCTTTATGTATGGCATTTCTAATGTGGTTAAGGAAGGGAGTTGTAGTCACCTGCTAGTCGGGATCTACACGATGCACCACTTCTTGCCATTGCTTGTTTAGCTTAGAATATTGTGTCTGTACATGCATGGATTTTATGCAGGTTGCAGGTACTGGGTATCGACTTTCCTGAATTGCTAGGATGAGCATACCCTATCGCATTATCTCAATGGTAAGAGAGGGGAGATAAATTCTCAAGTCCAAATCCTAAACCTTTAAGCCATTTGTCCTAATTGAAAATTAGGACAAGTATCTGAGTTGAGTACCCTCCGAATGTGTTGAATAACATTCATTCGTGATTATAACCCTTTTGTTTGATTTAGTATGTCTTTTGCTATGATGGGTTTTTGTATGTTGTTTTATGAGTCTTTGGCATATTTTCTATTAATTAAGTCTAATTAAAAGATTAAATTAATGATTTAATTTAATAAAAAATTACTATGATATTTTAATATTTAATTATATTTAATTAATTGAGAATTAATTAAATAAGAGAATTAAATTTTAGAGATAAAATTTATAAGTATAAATTTAGAACATGATAATATTTATTTAATTTAATAATAATATATTTAGAGTTCACTTTTAAATAAATGCTAAATATTATTGTTATTTAAGTTAATAAATATTTTATCAATTAAGTTTCTAAAATAAATTAAGAGTGAGAAAGATATTAAATTTATAAAAAGTTTTAAGATCGCATGATGTGTGCATGAGTTGAAATAGAAGAAATCAATTAAAAGGATAAAACATGTGGATTTAATAAAGATATTTTTAATTTCATATAGTGTGCATGAGATTAAAAGTAATAAATTAATTAAAAATAGCAATCAAGTGGAAATAAAATAAAATAATTTAATAATTCTTTTAAAATGCATGGAAAAGATTAAAGAAAAGATTAATAAAAGTTAATTTGGAGTTCGAGTCTTATGAGCAAGGAGTCCTCTCGGGTGAACGCACAATTAGTGCCTCAATTTGAGAAGAAAACTCCTTATTACCAATTGAAGGTTCATTTTTGATGAACATGAATTTTTGGAGACGAATTGGGACGCGAATTTTGGAAGCGAATCTTCTTGCAATTTTCGGAGATTGTGTATCAGCATCAGGCTCAGGTAGGGTCTTGTGTTTTGGTCATTGATTAATTACACAATTATCCTTTCCTGTCCTCTTTGTGTCTGTGGATTGTAAATCCGAATTCTCTATGATGAAAGCTTAAACATTTCAATATTGTGAATTATTAAATGCTTGTCATCAATTTATGTATTCATGGGGAAAAGAAAAGTAATCAGAAACCCTCATTTTCTAGATTAAAGAACATAGGATTTAATTGGGAAGGAGTTGAATTTAAAGATGAAATTCTAAATTAAAAATTTGGATGGTTGATAATATTTTCTCCATTAGGATAAGGATGAAAAAAATTATATATATATAAATAGTGTAATGAATTTTACATATTTATAAACTTTATAAAATAAATAAATTTTATTTTAAAAAGAAAATATTTACAAATTGTAATATTAATAAAAATTTATATAAAAAAATATAATAATAATAAAAACAAGTGGTTGGGGAGGGGTGGCTTAACCACCCCCTACCCACTTTAATATTACGTAGCAGGTGATTGCTATACGTAATCGTACCTACTAACACAGGACAACCACAATAGTAGCCCTTGCGCTGCATTTAATCACAACCAACAATTATTAAATCGCTTGGTTTATTCTTTTTTGTTTTAAACAAAAACTTTATTATGTCCTTTTTAATATGGTTAATATCTGATTTTGTATGGTGATTAAGTGTTTAAATATTGTAAATTTGCATTTAGATTTTAATAAATTTTAAATTAATTAAATTTATGCTTTATTATTAATAATTCAATTATTAAATTATATTAATATTTTATAAATTGATACAATAACAATGAATGTAATATATTTAAATAAATTATTAATTTATTTATTTGATATGATTTAAATAATATTTATTAATACTAGAAGTTATTATGGAGGATTTAATTATTGATGTTAAAATTTTTTATTGATTTTAAGAAAATTGTAGTTATTTTATTTAAAATCATTAATGGTTATTTTTATAACTTAATAAAATAAAAGATTATCCTCAAATTATTTTGTTAGGAAATTTGACTTTTAATATGAGAATAACTTTATATTTATGGGTCAAATAAATGATCGGGTTAAATTATAAGGGTAATATTGAGAATCCTATACACTTGAAACATACATTGAAATGCAAATTGAAACTTTACTTTTAACCCTACTGTGTATTTTGAAATCAAACCCAAACCATGAAACTGTACTGTTTTGTTTATGCTATCTATGTTTTGGGGTTTTTGGGGATGATTAGATGTTGACTAGTTTAGGTTGTTGCTACAGGCCTAGAGGTTATGCGATTGTGATGATATGATGATTTGTTTCTCAATATTTCTAAACCCAACCATGGTGATGTGTTCATATGCTGTATGATGGATGTTTTTACTGGTTGTTATTGCTTTCCAGTTTCCTTGTGAGAAGCTGAGGTGTATGTATATGAGATACCCGACTTAACCATTTTGAGTCATCGATCAGTTATATTTGATTTGCTTTCCAATTGCTTTGAGAGGATGAGGTGTTTTGAGTGGTTTGTTCTTGATGATGTCATGTTGTGTCATGTTTTGACTTGACCATTTTGGAGTCTTCGATCAATATTGTGATTTATTTTGGGATTATTTTTGGTTTCTTGTTAAGAAACAATGGATATTGTGATTTATCATGGATGCCTTTAGTTGCTAATAGAGAACTATTGTGATCATTATGATTATCATTTGATGCTTTTTAGTTACTCTTGGAGAACTGATATGATTATTGTGGCTTATCTTTTGATGCTTCCCAGTCACTTGTATAGGGTCGAGGTGATTTTGTGATTTGTGATTTCATGAGCCTAGGGTAGGTTATCTATGTGTAGTGTTGGGAAGTGGCTTGTAATGGGGGATGGGGACCCTAAGAGGCTCTAGGGATGAATCATTGTAAGTTGTTTTTAATAAGTGATAGCATTACACTAAATACTGACTTAAATGAACCTAATAAGATTAATTGTATGTTCTCACCCATGCCTCGAGTACTAGTATAGACTAGGATGGGAGTTGAGAGAATGCTTGGTTATGACCTTGCATTCCATAGTATACCTCATTAGTATGAGAGGATACTAGTGGCCGCAAGATCAATGGAGACTCAAGATTCTTAGGGGATTGCTTGGGTAACTTCCAATGTGATTTGTTCAATGACACTTTCCTGCTTGCATAGTAGGTTTCCTACATGTCTTATGTGCCTCTGGGTCTAGATGTCGATCTATGTGTTGGAACCTTTGAGTTAGTATACTTTTAGGATTTCCTGGGCTTAGAGAGTACTTGTTTTATGTGATTTGATATCCTGTTTAGGACTTAAGACTATCTCCTTAGCATGTTGGGAGTGGACCATTTAGGTTCCATGCGGTTGGGTGGTAGTGCTTTCTCACTCTTACCATTGAGATTTGTCTATAGTCATCGTGGCTGGAGCTTCTTGGTATACTTGTTTATCATGTTTAGATGATGTTGTTTACTTATGCTTTATTGCAGCATGTTAGATTTCTTTATGCATATGTTGCAGCATGTTTTAGGGGTGGCATCCCTATTATGATAGTATCGATGATCTCTTCAATGGCTTGGGATGTTACGTGTGGGGGATGGCTAGGGCCCACGATGGTCTAATGATGCTATTGATTATTGGGAGGAACCACACACTTAGTTAGATGTATTTTATGATGTTATATCTTTATGATGGATGGATGTATCATGTATGGTATATGGTTTCATTTATTTTATTGTACTTGTATCATGGATCCAAGGAGGATGTTGTATTTATATTTCTTCATATGTATATTCTTTTAAGCCTTTCATACCATGTGACATGTACAGTGGATGATTGTGCATTCCACATTAATTTTCCAAGAGACATTTGTAACAAATGTATATTGTGGACATTGGAGTTTCTTATTATTCTTTCATGTGGATGTGGTAGTTGTAGACTTAGTATTAATTAAATTTAAATGTGACTCAATGTCTTGGGATCCTTAAGGAATGTAACCTATTATGTATGTTATTGCTTCTGCTACTATAAGTTTGATGTGTATGATTATCTTTCTTGTTAAAAAAAGAAAAAAAGAAGTTTGGAAAACTTAGTAAAACTTTAGGTAATTTCTTTTGGATCCCTTGGCGAGGCATAGGAAAGATGATAAGATCTGGAATGTTATTAATGTGTATGCCCCAAAATCAAGACAAGGAAGGGTTCACCTCGGAGAGGAACTATCTATTTTCCTTTCCCATACCAAGAATACCTTATGTATGGGTATTTTAACTCCCCATTATACCCCCCTCGGAGAAAGCTAGTGGAGCGGTGGATTTTACAGATAGTATGAAGGATTTAGCTAAGTTCATAAATAAAAATGAATTGATGGACATGGAGATGCATGGTGTCAAGTTTACTTGGTTGAAAAATAGGAAGGGGGTTGACCTTATCCAAGTCAAACTGGATAGACTTCTAGTCCCAGCTGGCTGGGAAGGTCTAACTTCTTCCTCTTTCACTGGATTATCCAAGATGGTCTCGGATCATGCCCCTATCATTTTTAATTGGAAAGAGGAGATGGAGGGGGCCCTGAGGCCTTTTAGATATGAAATAACATGGCAATCTCATCCTAAGTTTTATGCTCAGATGGTAGAGTGGTGGGGGATAAGAGTAGAAGGAATTGCAATGTTAAGACTCTCTGCCAAACTAGATAATGTTAGAAGGAATGTTCGACCATGGAAAAAGAAGTACTTTGGCGATATATTTAAGACAAAGAAGGAGGTGGAAAGGAAGTTAGAGGAGCTCTAAAAAATGATGGGGGAGGACTTAGCCTCATAAGACATGATTTTGGAAGAGGAAAATTGTAGGAGGGTGTGGAAAGAAATGATGATCAGAGAGGAGATCTTCTGGAAGAAAAGATCAAGGGTTTTATGGCTCAAGCTGGGAGATAGAGATACAAAATTTTTCTATAGACTAACCTCCATTCACAAAAGGAGAAACACAATAGATATTGTGAGAGATGATGATAATGCAAAGCTAACAGAAACAAAAGAGATTGGTAGCTAGTCTAGTACATACTTCAAAAATTCTTATGAGGAGGAGCATATAACTATCAATAAGGAGGATAGACAATGGCTGATTAATTCCATACCCATAGTGATTTTAGTAGAGGAGAATGAGGAATTGACATAGTTGGTCACTAAGGAGGAAGTTTGCAAAGCTATTTTCTCCATGAAAGTCTATAAGTCCTTGGGCTTTGATGGTTTCCCCTTGACCTTTGTCCAACATTTTTGGAAGATGATTAAGATAGATCTTTTCTGAGCTGCACATGATTTCTTCAAAATTGGGAAGCTTCTAAAGCATTTTAATAAAACTCTTATTTTTCTAATTCCCAAAGTCAAGGACCTAGGGGCTCTCTCTGATTTCAAATTGATTAGCCTTTGCAACACTACTTGTAAGATTTTTTCTAAGATATTGGTGAATAGATTAAAGCCGCTATTGCACAAATTTATTGGGAAAACCCATAATGGGTTTGTCCTAGGGCATCAGATCTGTGAAGATGCTATAACTACTCATGAGGTGCTTCACTCTATGGAGAAGACTAGTAATCCAAGTATGGATTTAAGGCTAGATATCTCCAAAGCTTATGATAGGATCAATTGGACTTTTTTGTATGAAATCGTGGTGAAAATTGGTTTTAGTGAGGGAGTTATAAATTTGGTTAAATCAATGATAGAGACTATCAATTATTTGGTGTTGGTGAATGGATTGTCTTGGGGAAATTTTAGTGGAGAGAGGTCTAAGACAGGGGGACCCTATTTCTCCTTATCTTTTCATCATGGTTGCTAAAGTGCTGGGTAGAGAATTCTTGAGAAAGGTGGAAGGAGGGGAGATCAAAGGTATCAAACCTTCTACCTCACTATTAGTGGAGGTTATCCAACAGTTGCTAGATGACACTTTCCTTAGTGGGGACTCCTCAGTAGTAGAAGCAAAAGCTTGGAAATTTTTCCTAGAGATATATGTTGCCAATGCTAGACAAAAAATTAATTTGGATAAAAGTAAGGTGTTTTTCTTCAACACTATGTTGGATATCCAAAGGAGGATCATAAATATCCTAAAATACAATACTAGCTCACTCCTTGATATGTACCTAGGGCTTCATTTGACTATGAAAGAAGTAAGTAATAAATTTTGGAATACTATTCTGGAAGAAATGCAAAAGAAGTTGATTAGGTGGAAATGTAAAACCTTGAGTAGTGTGGGTAAGCTAAAGCTTTTGACTTCATCTCTTCAAGGAATCTTGGTTTACTTTCTCTCCTTGTTCAAAATCACTCAGAGTATGGCAAAGAAACTAGAGAAAATACAAAGGAATTTTCTTTGATTGAGGGGAGGAGAGAGGAATAGATTAAGCATGGTGAGTTGGGAAAAAAATTGTAGACCTAAAAGTAGAGGAGGTGGAATTAGAAGGATTTTTGGTTTGAATAATGTTCTTCTCACTAAGGTTGGGTGGAAATCAATGAAGGACAAGGCCAAATGGTGTAAGATTTTAAAAGCCAAGTATCTGGGAAATTTGAATTTTACTCATTGCATTTGGAGAAATGACCTTTGATCAGGATCAAGGGTTTGGGATAATATTCTAAAAAATAGAAGTTTACATAGGGAAGGAGTGAGGTGGTTGGTGGGTGATGGCATTTAGGTTAATTTTTGGGAGGATACTTGGCTTGTTGATAAACTTCTAGTCAAAAAAAAGTATGGGTTCCTTCATGACCACCTCCGTGAGCAGGTAGGGAATAAGGTTTTCAATTTTTTTGGTCTAGGGAGGAAGTGGAAAAAGTTAGAACTACAACAAAAATTCTTATATGGTGAGCAACTAGTTGAGGAATTAAATGAGTATCTCAAAGGCTACATAATCCTAGGAGTGCCTCAAAATGATGCCTTTATTTGGGAGGTGACCACAATAGGATAATTTGCTGTTAGTTTTGCCTATAGATTAATTTTTGGAAAGGAATTAGAGCCTAAATATTGGGGGAAAATATGGTTTAACCATTTGATCCCGAAGGTCAAAATTTTCTGATGGACCTCCATACATGGGAAGATCCTTACCATGAATAATTTAAGGAAAAAGGGATTTCAATTACGTAATAGATGCTACCTTTGTAAGGAAGAAGAAGTGAATATTCCTCATCTATTCCTAGAGTGTAACTATGCTATCAAAATATGGGGAATGTTGTTACAACAGTTGGAAGTGGTTTGGGTGTTTAAAAATGGGATTGACCAATTTGTTGAGTGTTGGCAATGCTCGTTCACCCACCACCTCCTTATATGAATGTGGAAGGTATTCCCTCCCAATGTTTTCTGGGGCATTTGGAAGGAGAGAAACAATAGGGCTTTTAGAAATGAAGAGAGAAGTGAGGAGGTTATTATAGATATTATATGCAAGCTACTAGTGCAAAATATCAAGAGCTGCAAGTGGAGGAAACCGATGATCCCTCCCAATCAGATAGAATAAAGGATTGCTAGAATCTTGAAGATGGGTTCATGGAGATTGATAATTCCAAGCAACTTGCTAGGAAAAGGATGAGATGGAGACCTTCTAGGGAGAACTAGGTTAAACTTAATTTTGATGGAGCTGCGAGAATAGAGGGATCAACTGGAGGGGGTATAGTTAGAGACAATGATGCTAGAATGCTTTAGGCCTATGTTGGATACCTAGGAAAAGTCTCAAATAATATTGTGGAAGTAATGGCTTTGTTTTTGGGTTTGAAAATGGTAATTAGTGTAGGATGGAAGAATGTGTAAACAAAAGGTGACTCAAACATTATAATTGAAACTATGAAAGGTACTGTGAATGAAGGTTGGGAAATCAAAAGGGTCATTGAAGATATCAAACATATCTTAATCATCTTGAATAGGTTTGATTTCTACCACATTTTTTGGGAGGGGAATAGGGATGAGATGGTGGCGTTAGGACTGAACGTGCAGGGTCTATGGTGCTGGAGATAATTTAGAGTCTTACCAAACTTGGTAAGAACTTTAGTGAACAAAGACACTAATTCATGACTAAGTTTAGTTGTGGGGATTTTTTGAATAATAATTACAACTCATTGCTGAGTGGGTGGATGAGGCAGAGTCTTAATGAATAGATGGCAAGGTATGAAAAAAGGGGTACTTGTGATAATAATTTTGCATGTTTTGAAATGGAAAGGATATCGAAGTATGATATGAGAGTATTTTTAATGATTTTCTTGTGCATGTCCTTGTACTTGGTGTTGAGTATAAATTCAAATTTTAAAAGGCTTGGGTACATTGGGAATGATGGAAAAGATTGGAGTTGGGGCAACACTAGTCAACATGTGACAACTAAGCCAAGATGTGACACTACTATTCATAATAATAAAGATCTTTATGAATACTTAAAGCCATCCATTTTTTCACCTAAGTGTGACTGCATTGTTAGTAATTGTCTCTGGTTTTGGAAAAAGGAGAGAATTTTGGTGAAAGTTGCTAAAATGGGGGGTGATCTTCTATGCATTGAGACTACGATGATTGAGGATAGTGCTCGTAAACCACTGGTTTGGTATATGCTTAAAGAGGGAGGGTTTATCTTGTTCATGGAGGCACTGAATGGATATGATGATAGTTGTTCTCTACAATTTGTTAACTCTTGGGAGGACAGAAAGGTTACTATTAATGGCACCTTATTCCATATTTCTAAGGAAATAGTCTCTTTGGTTATGGGCCATAAGATGAAGGGGAGAAAGTTGCAGAAGGTGACTAGGGTTGCAGATGAAGTGAGACTAAATCATTTCTTTTTGAAGGGTGAAGAACCCATTCGCCATAGGGGAGGCTTCATGAGGGAGAAGCCTCCGAAGCCATGGAATGAATTCTATTTGGTGTTGATGAAGTACTTAACACTTGAAGTGAGGTATGGTGTTTGATAATATTATCACTTTCCTCTTTTGAACCATTTCTATTACCATGATCACATATCTATTCTATTTTTTCTATTACACAATTTGGTTGATATGGTTACTAATGTTAAGGAGAAAATAAAAAAGGAGTTTAATCATGCTACTATCCACCAAGGGTTGATGTTACACCTATATCAATTCCATATTGCTTTGTTACTCCCTAGGATTTTTGAAGTTGATATCCCTACTCTCTCCAACCCCCATCCCCAACAAATTCCACTTAGAATTACTGGACCTAGAGCCCCTACCCAACCTTCTCCTAGTGGGTCCCCTATGGAGAAGAAGATTTTCCCTAGTAAAAAAGTAAAGTTGAGGAAAGGTAAAGATAAAGAGCTGGAGGACTCGAAGGACGAGGGGAGAGGTAGTAGGAGGAGGTCTAGGAGAATTGCAAAATTCAATGGAAAAAGGAAGTTGAGGTCTGGGGCCTCGTAGGAGGAGGATTCCAATTTAGAGGAGATGGCCCACCCTAAGAAAAGAATAAAACAAAATATTTTAAATTATGGTGGGGGGAATATGGAGGAGGAGGTGGAGGTCTCAGACTCCTCAATGTTTGGCTTGGGAGGTGTGACTAATGGGTGGAAAGAGACAATTCATGTTTTGGTTTCCATTGCAATGGGGTGCATGGACCTTATGTAGGACTAGTTCCTTAACATGGTGGAAAGATCACCCTCCCCTACAATGGTGTCCTCACCTACTAGGGTTATAACCAAAGACAATGTTTTCTCTAACCCCCCATTTTGCAAGAAGTCACTAAGGATCTGGTGGATGGTAATCAAGATGAGAAGCAAGAGGTCCTTGAGGAGGCTCAAAATCTAGCTGAAAAAGAGCTATGGGAGAGATTCCATGCCCTAGAGGAAAGAATGATACTTTTGGCTAAATTTACAATCAAGGTGACAAATTTTGCGGCTACTACCTTGCATCTGCTAAAGGATAACCAGAAGAGAGATTTGGCTAATGAAGATTCCAAAATGTTGTTTGACTTCTTAGCTAAGGATTGGGCCAATATTCTCCTTAAGGGGAAGGATGAGAAGAAGCCCAAATAGGGCCATTTCCTCTTTGTTTTCTATGTTGTTAGTCTCCTGGTTCTTGAACTCTGATAGTTTTAAGGTGTCTATGCCTTTGTTTATAAACTTTTATAGTTTTAGTAGTATTGTTATAGGCAATAGTAGTTTGATGCCTAGTAAAAATTATATTTTAATCCTTTTGGGTGATGTTTTTGTGATTAAAAGCATTAGGGGGTAATTTTGTCTGGTGGTTATTTATTGCTTATTGACTAGTTTAACTGTTGCAAGGGCCAAACCCCTTGTTTAGGTTGCTTTTTAATTCAAAAACAAGCCAGAATAATAGAAACACTTATTTTCAAAGTGCATAATCAAATATGATCTACTATTAATCAAAATTTTTCCCATAGAAAAACTATAGCATATAAGTTGAGGTTTATAAAGTCTTTTGTTTATGATAGCTTTTCCTTCCTCTAGATTATTGTGTAGACTCTCATCTTTGTATCAATAAACTTGATTTAGTAGCAAGATCATATCCTAACAAGTCTTTGCTTTTGCTTTTGCATTTTTAAATCAATTTCAAGTTATGATGTCATAGTTAATTACATGGCAATTTGCAAGTGTTCAAAGTCTGAATGTAATTCTATTTATTTGAATTACTATTTCCATGTATTTTCTCTATAATCCCTAAATCCTTTCTCATTCGATTAAGTTCATGATTTCTTTATTGTGGTAGTTTGAATTATCCTCCTAGACTATAGATCTTCACTTGTACAAGGTGTAGTTTTATAAGTTATCATGAAGGAGTATGTTCTTGGAGCAAAATGTGGCTAGGCTTGATTATGTAGAAATAAAGAGTCAACCCAAGATTTAATGTAGCAAGTCATTTCTCCTACTTGCGATGGAATTGGCAGTGGTTATTGAAGACAACAATCACAACTATGCATAAGTAGAACGATTAATCAACATGTAAAGGAATCAGACATAGGAGCAAATGTTATTTGGATGCTCATTCATTATTTAGACGAGCTAGAGCTTTCAATGACAAACCATTGTAGAACATGTTTTCTTATTAATCATGATTTGAAATGGGAAAACATAGCTAGTGCCAATAGAGTTTGGGATAAACATTGCAAATATAATAAGATCAATTATTTTTCTCTGATAATATAATATGTCCCCTTTTTCAAAATCAAAATAAATAAATAAACATCATAATAAAAATTAAGTAATAATACATGATTAATATTTTAAGGTAGTGCTCCCTTGAATGATATGGACATATCAAAGCTGCTTAATTTTAATAAAAGTATCAACATATTAAGAGCCAAGGTCTAAACAAAAGATAAGCATCATATATTGAGAACATGACTCTTAGTTTAGCCAATAGGCCATTGTGTGAGCTTTGGTCCTATAATTTAAATCTTTTTTGGAAATTTTGTTAGTTTTAGCTAGAAAATTTTCACTAATACTCATTTTAAGATTTCTCAATAACTTGTCTAATTTACTCTATAAAATAGTCTTTAATTTTTTTTAAAAAACAATTACTAAAAAATATAATTATTTTCCTTTTTGTTGGCTTTATGCTTTACTACAAACACAACCTTCTAATTTATGATTAAACTTTGTGACTGTTTTCCACGTATTTACATTAAATACTAAATAAAGTTTTCTTTTTCGTAATCATTCTTTGTCACAATTTCTGGTGTTTTGGATTTTTGGTTTTCAATCTAGTTGAAGAAATCACTTGCACTAGAAATAGTCAATTGCTCACAAACTTGGACCATCTCAAATATAATTTTTTGAGGTAAGAAATTTGTGCTGGTTGCATAAAATATTTGATAGGGTTTGTTTAGTTTAACATCCCCTATCTATGGGCTATTCTTCTCTTTCTATGATTTTTATTGATTTCATATGTTTGGCCCTATTTTGCCATGGTTTGTTACCATTTAGGCATGCACCATATTTTGGATCCTCTTCATGTGGAAACATCAAGTGTTGTTTGTGGATTGCATGATTTTTATTTGTCATGGAAAGGAGCTTTCACAGGTTTTCTTGTTATCTTGATGATCACATATGGGTAGAATTTCCTTTAAGCCATGTGGAATTTGTCCTTTATCCCATGAAAGACATCTGTTAAATATATTTTTGATAATTATATCCTAGAATCATTTTTAAATGAGGAGTTTGTCCATCATATGTATCATTCTCCCAAATATTAATGTTGTTTCTTTGATACCTTCCCTAGTTATGTCCACATGGTCTAATGGTTGTCTACATATCTAAATTCCTTATATGATGGGGTAGTGAAAGGATCAGTATTTGTGATGATTTAAGGATGGGATTTGGAGTTTATTGTTAGCCAAAATGAAACCCCCAAAACTAATATATACCAGATGTATTGGTGCTACAATAGAAGAATAAGCATAATTATAATAATGAGGAAATAGGGAACCCATTTCTTGAATCGATAATTGTCTCCATGGTCTCATTGTACATAACACTACTAGATTATGCATAGTTAATTAAGTTAAATGGCTTATTTATTGTGGCACACAATGGCTTGAATTTTGTCATACACCTAAAAACTATCAAATGTTAATGTCTGGAAAACACAATTAATTTTTTTAATACCAATTTTACCTTTTCGAGACTATTGTGAGCATGTTCATTCATTTTCCACACAACAGTCTTAGTGGATTATGTGGACCACCCACCTATCCACATTCATTGGTTCAATTCAAATGCGAATCCTCTCTATGCTTAATGTTTCAACTGGAATGTGAATGTGTTGGGACAAACCAAAATGGATGTTCTTAGTTTTGAAATGGTTTCCATATTTAGGGCTTCATGCATAAACCTTATTTGAGACCTTATTTGGAGAACTCTCATAATTTAATCTTAATCCTCATATTGATTTATTTTATTGTCTATATTGAGGTTATAGTTAACAATGTCTCTGATGAATTCGATAAATAGTTCAAATGTCTCCTATTTCTCTACCATCACAAGGATATTTTCTGATTTCAAACATGGTTTGTAACTCATTTTCCTTATTTATACCTTAATTGTGTGTAGATCATATCAATAAAATAAGAATGTTTGATAATTTGACGTTGTTTATAGTTTTTCACTATTTTATTATTATTATTTTACTTGTAAATTGCACCTACAATCTAAAAATTTCCACCTTAGGTCCTCACTAGAAATTATTTTTTGACTAGATTTGATTCTAAATTTTTTAATTTGCTCTTGTTTTGCATTCAAATTAGATCTAATACAATTAATGGTGTAGTTTTGTTTAGAAATTCACACTTCAATATAAATTTGATCTTATTTTTCTACTCTAAAATTTATGCCTCTGTAGGGCTTCCAAATATCTCGATAAAAATTGTTCTTTTTCTTGATGGAAATACTATTGTTGTCTAATTGAATAGGAAATATCTTGTAGCTGATCATTTATGTAGCTTGAAACCTAAATTTTCTTTAACATATGGACATACATCAGGATAATTTTGGATACTCTTAATCCAATGAAAGTCTTAGGTAGTTTGAGGAATCAGAGCTAATTTCTACATAACTTGTCCTAGAGTGACAATCTCCACCACCTTGATTTGAATATGTAAGCTCACACATAAACTTGAGTATGCCTTGTTTTTTCTTCTTTACTTTGTGGCACTCATGTTAGTTATGTAATGTTTCACTTTGATATCTTCTGTAATGATGATAGCTTTGAGTAAATAATGAAGAGGATCAAGACTCAGTTCTTTGATTTATTACACTACCAAGAGATCTATTTGTTTTCACTTGTAGGTTTTATTTTGGAGAATTTGGTGGTTTTAAAAGTTTTCTTTATGGGGCAGATAGAAAGGATTTATTTTATCCTTTGTTTTGAGAAGTTGGAGTAGTCATTTTAGGGTAGTTTAGAGCCTCTTTATCTTCCTCCAGAGGATAGTTCATGTGAATTATAACTAGCATATGTACGATTATGAAATATATTTAAAGTATGTTGAGAGAACTTTGATTGCAAGTAGGTTTGATTTTGGAGAATGTGGTGTTTTTTAAAGTTTTCTTAATGGGGTAGATAGAAAGGACTTATTTTATCCTTTGTTTATTTTTAGAAGTTGGAGTAGTCATTTTAAAGCAGTTTAGAGCCTCTTCATCTGCATTCAAAGGATAGTTCCTATGAATTATAACTAACATACATACAATTAAGAAATATATTTAAAGTATACTCAGATATCTTTTATTGCAACCTAACTTTTAAACATTGCCATCTCAAAAATAAGGTAAATATTGGCTTAAAAAATAAGGAAATTTTGGAATTTAAACTTAAATTAACCATCTTCAATGTAAATCAAATCTATTTTTATGTGGACAATAGAATGTATTATTTAGAAGTAGAAATTGATCTGGATGAAAGAGTGACCAACAACTTGAGAGGATTGACAAAGTATAGGTGAGCTACAAATCATTATTTTTGATGTATTAAATAATAACTAGAAGGAGGATTGATTCCAAAGTATAGTAGGCTAGAAGAAAACCAATAGTCACACCCCTATGATCAACCTCTTCCTTTTCTAGATATCAAAAACATTTTATGTACATAATACCTCTCCTTTTCTATCATTGTATACTTAGTTGTTAAAGTTATATACAACTCTTCTATAGATGTCTTAGCCCTTATTTGATATTTTAAATGAAATACTTTGATATGTTGAGTAATTGATTATGTCAGGTTGCAACAATTTCTTACTTGCAATGATGACGCCTTAAATGATTTTGGTTTAGTTCATGAAATTGCTTTTATGATGATATCATATGGTGTATTTTAGAAAGATGTTTATATGTCCTCATGATGATGAGATATTCATGTTAGAATATGATGTTATTTATATTTAGGATTTACTATTATACTTACCCCATACTTGCATGTGCGTGTGTGCGCGCGCGCGTGCGCGTCCATGTGCATGCGTGTGTGTGCATGCACACATGTCTATTTTACATTTATGTTTGGCATACCTGATATGGTTGAGGGAGGGAGTCATAGTCACTTGCTAGTCAAGATCTACACTATGTACCACTCCCCATCATTGTCTGTTTAGCTTAGATATACATGCACATGTATGCTTGTATTTTATATAGATTTATAGGTAGTAGACATTGACTTCTCTCAGTTGCCAGGATGTGCGTGTCCTATCACAATAACTCGATGGTAAGAATGGGGAGATAATGTTTAGGTCCAATCCTAGCAATAACCTCATTACTTTTTCTAAGGAGGACATGTATCTTACTTTTCAAGTGTTTTAAACCCATGAGTTTATATTTGCTTGTGTTGTTTAATTTTGAGTTTTGGTCAGTTTTGGTAATGTTGCTTTTATGTGGATTTGACTATGTGATTTATTTGTTAAATGATTTAATTATAATATTAGGGTTAATTGTATAATATTAAAAATTATTTGATTAAAAAGAAAATATTAAAATATGAAAATATTTAATTAATTAAAAACTAATTAAATATACATTTTAATTTAAAAGACTTAATTTAGAAGTCTAATTTAGAAAATTGATTAAAGAGAAATTAAAATATGATGATATTTAATTAATGAAATATGTGCTTCTATTTAAAATATTTAGTTTAAAAGTCTAATAGTGGCACGTCCACCTTTGCCTAAAAAAAGAATTGCATTAAAAAGAGAATTAAAATATTAAAAGATTAAAGATTTGATATTGCTTTATTATAACTATTTAATTAATAATAATTAAATTAGAGTTGTATTTAATAATGAATTTTAATTATTATTATTAATTTAAATAATAAACTACACATTAAATATTGTTTGCACTAATTAATAAAGTGGAGAAAAATAAAAGAAAAGAAAAATTTAATTGAAATGTTCTTTAAGTGTGCATGAAAGGATTAAATAATAAAAGTAATTATTATTTAATAAAGTTAGAGGTTTTTTAAATATTGGAGAATAGAAACCCTGGTCAAGGTTATGGTTCTTTATTAGGGGGCTGTAGTTCATTTGAGGGACACAGGTTTTGGGGAGCAAAGTTTAGATTTGGAGTGAAAAAAAATATTAAATTTTTTAGAGGGTTTTGATATGCATGCATTCACATATTGTTTTAGATTTTAGCTATGGTTTTGAGGTAGAGTTTGAAAACCCATTGTAGAATTTTATTGAAAGGTCTATCTACTTCGTGTCTTCTTGTGTGCTTGCATAATGCTTATTAATTTGGATGAAGAATTATCTTGTAGATTTTGAAAAGGAAAACTTATTAATCAAGAAAACTTGACTAGGAAAAATTGTAGAAAAATATAGAAAATTATTATGATAGTATTCTTTTAAAACCCTTTCCAATATAATAAAAAATTAATTATAAAAAATTGGAAGAAAAAAAAAAAAAGAATAGTTAGGGTTTGAACTCTAAATTTATCATTAGAACCATATAATTATCATGAAATTTCTAAATAAAGAGATTTAATATTTAAAAACTTATTGATTTAAATAAGTATATTAGAATAGCAATTTATATTAACATGTATATTCTTAGTTTATTTCTAAACACATCCTTATGACTCAAACTAAACAAGAGAAATTGATGGAATTAAATCATGTGGCTAAAAACTATATGTTTTTTTCAATATTCTATTTATAGTCTTGTGATGTTTATTTTCGTGATGGTTTTCTTTGTGGGTTGTTTAGTTTGCCAAGTTAGGATTTGCACCATAGGCACATTTTGAGATTTCTTTTATGATTATTTGACTTGATACCATGATGTACTTTATGATATGAATTGAAATTTATGTTTTATGAGCTTTATGATATTAGGCATTTATGAGGACTTGGATTTTGAGAACCAATGTTATTTCTGGGTTTCCTATTAAGGAACCAAATTTGATCAATACTAATTTTTTGGGATAAGACACAATTGCAGTTTGTGAGTTTTGCAAAGGTAGTTAGGTGCATGTCTATGGGAGTGGCTTGCAATAGGGGGCGAGGCCCAAAGTGGTTGCCAGAGTAACCCATTCTAAGTTGTTTAATAATTGATACATAGAAATTAGAATATTTATAAAACATCAAAAAGATAAGTTAGAGATTTCTCCTCACACATGCCTTGAGTGCTTGTATAGGCTAAGTATGGGAATGTGATGATACCTAGTGAGAGGTATGAAAAGTTTTTCTCATCTTCATGAGAGTGTATTCTAGTTCCACAAGTGTCACATTGAGGGTCTAGGGTCTAGAGTGACTAGTATAGGGTAACTCAATGCTAAGGGTTTGGGGTCTAGTGAGAGACTAGTCTAGACTAATTCAAGTAGTTTGACCATGTGATGACACTTCCTAGTATGTATGCTGAGTCTCCTTCATGGTTTTTCAATGTTTCCTCTACTAGTGTACTTGTTGGATATTACTTTTGATGGTGTATTAATTGTGAGTTGTTACTTATTGATTGAATATCATTTATTATTTATAGTTGACTTTTATTTATGAGTTTCAACTATTTATTGGTGGTGTACTTATTGTTGGATGTTCTTATTGTTGGTGATTTACTTTAATTGATGACAGTTGGTGATTTGAGTGTTATTGTTCTTAGACATGTGGCTTTTCACTTAAGGTGGATACTTTTTATTGACTTTATCTTGATTTGATATGATATTATATTTGGTATCTAGATGTTGACTTGGTGTGTGATGTTGGTATTGGAATGACTATCATTTTGATTTCGATTATCTCTTTTTTTTCCAGTAGTTTGAGTTACCTTTGAGGTAGATTTGGCTATCAAGATTCCTTGCTTAAGGATTATTTTATAATTTGATTATCTATGTGCGGATCGTATATTATCTCTCTTGCATAGTGGGAGTGCGAGCTTGACTAGGTGACCAAATGGTCAAGAGGTAGTGTCTTCTTACCATTTGGGTCCCCCTCAAATTTGTAGATGTTGGATGCTCATTGATATAGTTGTAGCATTATTAATCTTATTCTTATCTTGGAGACTTCTATTAAGTTGATATATGTATGCTATCATGTACTTGTATCTATTCTCGCATACCCTACAACATGTGTAGTGGATGTTATTCATTTGATGTTTTCTCATTATATTATTTGTATTCATGCATTTTCTTATGAGCTGATGTATATGTTATTTCTTTATGATCATGAAAATGGACTAAAGGCTTAAACTAATTATTATTGACTCTTAAATGTGACTTAATATGAAGGAACCCTTGAGAAATGCAATTGTGTTTTATTGCTTTTGTGTAAATGATGTGTATGTGTATATTACTTCTGCATTGTTATCTTGATGTTGTCTAAATTTAAAAAAATAGTTTAGTAAACTTTTCTACATATGAGGTTTATTTATTTTGGGTTCTTGAGTGGGGCATTACATTTTAATAGCTAGGAAAATATCCCAGTTCATCATACTAACAATATTAACATAACTACCTCTACTACTAATAAGTCTAAATGAAAAATGACAACATAAGATACAGGTGCTGCAATATAACCAACAATAAGCTAACTTAAACAAAATTTTCTCGTAGGGCCCAAAGTTCACCATATGCCAAAACATACCAAAAAACATAAAATTAAAAAAGCATAAGGCTAGCTCTTCTCTTTATCATCTAGATCCTTCTTAGCCAGTTCATCCTCCTCCCCCTTAATAGGTTTTTCCAACAAGGTCTTGAGCTAGTCATTCACCATAAATATCTAGAGGGAGTGGGTGGTTTCACTTTCCTTTCTTACTTCATTCTCCTCTTTATTCACCTATAGGAAATACAAAGTGGTGGCCACCAAATTCATAACCTTTGTAGTAAACTTAGTAAGAGTCTCAAATTTCCAGTACATGGCCTCTTGATTGTCACTCAAATTTTACATAGACTTCTCCAACCTATTCATCTTGATTCTTCTTTTATCCTCTCCCTATTGGTGACTCCCCATCTTCCCATCACCCTTAGCAACCTCCTTCATTGGGGAGGTAATATCCTTTGCTGGAAATACAAACGGGAAATGTACACTTCTAAGAGGGGGTGTTGGGGGTGGGGGTGGGGGTGGGGGGGGGTGAATAAGATGTACTAATCTCTAACCAATAAAATTTTTAACTTTAAAACAATGCATGCATAAACATATTGAAAAAACATGTAAAGTAAATGCATCCACATAAACACTTGACACCACATATGATTACCTAGAAACCTTCCAATGAGAAGGTAAAACTGGGGTGGGGATGACACCCACAATTCTTCACTACTACAACAATAAAGCTCACCTATTAAGTTTACATAGTTTGACCATTTGCATGATCTGCCCTGTGAAAGGCCTACACTATTAAAGGCTTACAAAGGATTGTTAGATCCCACCCTGTTAAAAGTGTGCCTAGCTAAAGGACTTTAGAACACTCACTTGGAAGGTCATCTTGTTAAAGGATTTCACAATGACTATTAAGTCAACCTTAATACAAAGGTTTTCATCCTGCTGACACAATTGTTAGAAAGTACAGTAGAATGGTTGATCTGATCCACTTACAATCTGGTATTGCTGATTTTAGATCTCAATTCAGTTCATCTTGATCCTTTCTAATTTGATATGAAATTTCTATATCCTTGATCCTTTGTTTTGCTAACTAATTTTTCAATTCTATCCTCCTTCTAAGTCACCTTGAATGTATGTTGATCAACTCACCCCTTTTACTTCCTTTAAATATTTGCTAACATTACCTCCTTGTATAAATTCTCTAAATTCTCTCTCTCATCATCATGAATTATGGGAGTTATCTCCCTTTAAAAAGACTTTGGTGGCTTAGGGTTAGGTGTGAATCTATGATTGAGATTCATTCATTTTTCCCACTCAATTCCTTCCATTTTTTTGATTGGTTGCATGAAGATCAAATAGGGAATCCAAATAGATTCAATCTTATCTTCAAAGCTTCAAGATCTATCCATATGTTCTCTCAAAAGACATTTTACATAGTTTTTTGTGCCATCAAAAAAATCTAGGTCCTCTCTATGTTACTCGACATTTGATGATACTGATGCTCGACACATTCTATAATTTTTTTTGGCTTGGCACTTGAACTTGCTTGAAATCTTCTGTTCACTCGACACTTGAACTACTCAATATATTCTATTCACTTAGCACTTGAACTACTCGGCATTGTCTATTTTCTCGGTCCTTGATTTACTCGGCACATGAGTGACTCAACATTGTCTATTTACTCAGTCCTTGATTTACTTGGCACATGAGTGACTCGATACCCATTGCAACTTGACATCTATACATATTATACTTGGCATATGTTACTAGCTCGATATGAACCTAGTAAAAAGCATAAGTGTGTTGACACTTAATTGTCAAAACCAATCTGAGATCAACAATCTCCCCCTTTGACATGAGTGGAAAAAACACTTAACTATACATGTTGAATCTAATCTCCTTGATTATAATATACATCTAGTTCGACATATATACAAAATTCAAAATTTTGTAATGAACTATATACCTCAAAATTTTATAACTCCCCCTGAGTTAATGTGTCTTTTCTATATTCAAAATCTCTCTGAGTAGATTTGCCTCTTACTGATACTCTTTGTCTACAATCATTCTGATACTCTTTGTCGAATATGATCTGATATACCCTAATTCTGCTTTTCTTTTGTTTGCTTCTCCTTTCACATGTCTCCCCCTTACATATATCTCCCCCTTTTTGATACTAATGTCAAAGGGTCTATACTCTGAGTGTATATTTATCCAAAAAATTCTGGTTCACTTCCATTACAATCTTGAGAGCAGCATCCTAGCTGTCTATTACAAAATCAAAGTATTTGATTTGGATGGCTGTCTCTACTACAAGGTGAATTGAGTCATCCAATATTGAAAGATTAGGATCTTTCTTTAGTACTATTTAAGCATAGGTTAGTTCTTTCTGTAGTATTTCCATGTGAGGGGTTAGGGAAGCTTGAATCTGGATTAGCTTGGGTCTTGTGTCAACTAGTTCCTTTTGTGTGTGAAGCATTAAATGAAAGTGCTTCTCAGTTTGAGCTAGACTTTGAGACAGTTGCATTCTTGAAATCTTCAAATGGCTTTCTAAACTCAAAATCCCGTGGCTTGTCTCTTTTGTGAAGAGTGTGGGGTCACACAATTTTGTGTACAATGAGAACATATTCTCAAGTACCTTCTTCACTTTTTCAATCTTTTTAGACAACTCTACTTGTGATAGTGTTATTCCACTAGATATGTTCTCATTAACTTTATCTTGAAACTTCTTTTTAGACCATTCCATGAGTTTTACATTTGTTTCCTAGTCTTCATTTATCACCTATTCAACAATTTCTGATAATTGTTCCACTACAGGCTTGGTTTCATCAAGTGCTTGCAAGCTAAAGGCATCTAAAAAGATGTCTTTAATCTCATGTAGTGCTTTCCTTTTCTTATACTCCTTTTTGAGTATCTCTTGGTTCTTCTTCCTTTCCAATGCCTCTTGCATGATATTAATCTGTTCTAGGTTCATGGTTGCATAGTCATATGTTGGTATTACTATTTATTCATCTAATGTTAGGTCTCCATAGTGAAGTACCCTTGCAAGCTTTATGGAGCTCGAGTGTGGTGCAAAAAAATGAAGTGGCATTGCATCAGTGCTCAGCCTCTAAAGGACTTTTATAGGAGTGCCAGTTGGTAAATTAACCAATGTTTGAATGGCTTCTTGCTCCTTTTCCTTTGGAATGTTCTTGTTTTCTCCCGATCTTCCTTGATCAATTACAATTATCTATGGTGCACCTTGTGTTTGTGCACTAGGTACATAGACCTTTTTCTATCCTACTTGTTCCTTTGTGGGCTCCTAAGATGTACTAATCTCTAACCAATAAAATTTTTAACTTTAAAACAATGCATGCATAAACATATTGAAAAAACATGTAAAGTAAATGCATCCACATAAACACTTGACACCACATATGATTACCTAGAAACCTTCCAATGAGAAGGTAAAACTGGGGTGGGGATGACACCCACAATTCTTCACTACTACAACAATAAAGCTCACCTATTAAGTTTACATAGTTTGACCATTTGCATGATCTGCCCTGTGAAAGGCCTACACTATTAAAGGCTTACAAAGGATTGTTAGATCCCACCCTGTTAAAAGTGTGCCTAGCTAAAGGACTTTAGAACACTCACTTGGAAGGTCATCTTGTTAAAGGATTTCACAATGACTATTAAGTCAACCTTAATACAAAGGTTTTCATCCTGCTGACACAATTGTTAGAAAGTACAGTAGAATGGTTGATCTGATCCACTTACAATCTGGTATTGCTGATTTTAGATCTCAATTCAGTTCATCTTGATCCTTTCTAATTTGATATGAAATTTCTATATCCTTGATCCTTTGTTTTGCTAACTAATTTTTCAATTCTATCCTCCTTCTAAGTCACCTTGAATGTATGTTGATCAACTCACCCCTTTTACTTCCTTTAAATATTTGCTAACATTACCTCCTTGTATAAATTCTCTAAATTCTCTCTCTCATCATCATGAATTATGGGAGTTATCTCCCTTTAAAAAGACTTTGGTGGCTTAGGGTTAGGTGTGAATCTATGATTGAGATTCATTCATTTTTCCCACTCAATTCCTTCCATTTTTTTGATTGGTTGCATGAAGATCAAATAGGGAATCCAAATAGATTCAATCTTATCTTCAAAGCTTCAAGATCTATCCATATGTTCTCTCAAAAGACATTTTACATAGTTTTTTGTGCCATCAAAAAAATCTAGGTCCTCTCTATGTTACTCGACATTTGATGATACTGATGCATGGTACCTTTTCAAAATATAGCATTTAATGCATGGTACATGTATACTTGTAAACTAGGCTTCATTACAATTTTTATTTTACTTAGAATCCATTGGTTTTTCCATCACCCAACTACTATAAGAATTACCCTTACTTGGAAGCTACCACTAACTTAACCTCAACTAGCTTTGGCTGACAACTCAACACACACTAGAATCTACTCGGTAGTTGAAGAGGACTTTTTAGACTTGGCAGTAAAATAAAAACTTAAAGATTTGACATTGGTTTTTCCTTCTTGACTTGCATTTTTTTCATGCTAATTTATCCTTTTTAGAACTAACCTATCTTGGAATTAATGTATGATGAAGCATTTAAATATTAGTCCCACATACCTCTTATTGCTTAGTTTGTTGAGGTGTGATCACTTGACCTATCAGGTGGAGTGATCCCTTCATTTGATGTGTTGCCTCCATCTTTCTTTCTCCATGTTTTTTTCATCTCTCCTCTAATGCGCTCAACATCTACCTTGCCTTTTCCTTTGTTGAACTTTGAGTTAGGTGGCTTTTTCCTTGTTGGGCAGTACTTGCTGATATGACCAGTCTTCAAACAACTAAAAAAAGTAGTTTGACTCAACCAGCTATTGTAGCTACCACTAAAGTATGTTCTTCTACAATTCTTAAGGATGTGTCCATACTCTTGACAATAATGATAGCTATGTCTTGTATTGTAATCACAATTATAGGAATTTTCATAGCTTCTTCCCTTATTTGATGACCATGTGGACTTGGATCTACATTCAAAGGCTTTGTGTCCAAACTTTTATTGCAGCAGTGTCCTTCAAATTTTGGTGCATGCATGGTTCTAGTTCTGCATTCATATGCCTAATGACCTTGTTTGTTGCACTTGTGACAATGAATCATGTTCTTTGGCTTAGCATTCTATCTAGCATCCTTGATCCTACAAACATTAGCTATGTGTCCTTTCTTTCCACAATGATGACAAGTAGGATTAGAGTTCTTACCTTTATTGTTTCTTTCCTCAGTAGCTTTGGATGATTTCAATAGTTGTTTAATGTATTTGATGGCTTCACTAGGCTTGTTGAAACTTTTAACAATCTCTCTTTCTCTTCTTAGATTATTTTACAATTGTTCATTCTATAACTTCAATGTAGTTATCTCAATGTCCTTGACATTCAACTCATGATGGGCATTCATCTTTTGGCTTAGGGTGTCCAATTGCATGTTTGAGATCCTAGATAGCTATGCTGATTTTTCTTCCAATCTATTTGTCAAAATTCTTTTTTCTTCTTCAATCATGGCCTTGTCTTCTATATCTTTCTTCTTTTTCTCAGTCACCTCACATAGCAATATAGCTTGTGATTCTTTCTCCATCTTGAGATTTCCGATTTCCTCAACTTGTGCTCTATTCTTGTCCATGAGATTTGTAATTGCTACATCAAATTCATAGGAGTCACCATTTGCAAATAACTTTGTGGTGTCAATCTCTTTGTATTTTGTGTCATTTTCTACTATAGAAATCTCTTTCCTTCTCTTTAGAAAGCTTCTCAATGCATCTCTGGCTTCATTCAATTGTTGTTGTAAGAAGTATATCTACATCTCTTGATTCTCAATTTTCTTTCCCAACTTATAAACTTCCATCTCAAAATATTTTCTCCAAGCTGTAAGGCTTCTCCTAATGAGAATGATGGCTCTGATACCAATTTTTGGAAATACAAATGATAAATGTACACTTCTAGGGGGGGGGGGTGCGTGAATCAGGAGTACTAATCTCTAACTAATAAAACTTTTAACTTTAAAACAATGCATGCAAAAACATATTGAAAAAATATGTAAAGTAAATGCATCCATATAAATACTTGACACTAGATATGATTACCTAGAAACCCTCCAATGAGAAGGTAAAACTAGGGTGGGAATGAAACCCACAATTCTTCACTACTACAACAATAAAGTTCACCTATTAAGGCTACATAGTTTGACCATTTGTATGATCTTCCCTGTGAAAGGCCTTCCCTATTAAA
Source organism: Cupressus sempervirens (assembly GCA_028749045.1). NCBI lineage: Eukaryota > Viridiplantae > Streptophyta > Pinopsida > Cupressales > Cupressaceae > Cupressus > Cupressus sempervirens. The sequence continues at coordinate 253,642,466 of CM053791.1, read as the reverse complement.
GGCTTACAAAGGATTGTTAGATCCCACCTTATTAAAGGATTTTAACACCCTACTTAAAGTGTGCTTGGCTAAAGGACTTTAGAACACTCACTTAGAATGTCACCTTGTTAAAGGATTTCACAACGATTGTTAAATCAACATTAATACAAAGGATTTCATCCTGCTGATACAGTTGTTATAAAGTGTAGTAGAATGTTTGATCTGATACACTTACAATCTGTTATTGTTGATTTTATATCTCAATTCAGTCCATCTTGATCCTTTCTAATTTGATATGAAATTTCTATATCCTCGATCCTCTATTTTGCTAACTGATTCTATAATTTTTTCCTTCTTCTAAATCACCTTGAATGTATACTGATCAATTCACCCCTTTTACTTCCTTTAAATCTTTGCTAACATTACCTCCTTGTATAAATTCTCTAAATGCTCTCTCTCATCATCATGAATTATGGTGCTTCTGTTAGAAATGATTGAATTGATAATAAGAGTTGTTGGAATGATAAAGAATGTTCTCAATCATTGTTTTGTCATTGATGTCAAACTTACTACTTGCAGGAATGACAATTTCTTTAGTGATCCAAATATTATCAATTAGTTGGTTGACAAGGTGGTGGCAATCAATAAGATGTAACTAGAACACCTAGAGAAAGGTTGAAGTTATGATGTTGTAATGAAGTACTAGGATCAGCTAAGCCATTGATGAAAAAGTGTATTTGATAACATACTATAAGATACAAAAAAAAGGGCACACTGAAACATATTAAAGAGGTTAGGTGTTAGCTAAGTCTTTTAAAAAGCTCAACTAAGAGAAGGTGCCGAGTATATCATATAAGCCAAGTGATCTTCAGGTGCCAAGTAAAGAGTACGTGCTGAGTAACACAGTTTTTTGTAGGTGCCGAGTAACACAATTTTCTGTAAGTGCCGAGTAACACAGTTTTCTGTAAGTGCCGAGTAACATAGTTTTGTGTAGATGCCGAGTAACAGTGAGATGCTGAGCATCAGTAAAACAAATAATGCCGAGTTGCTGCATTATTTCGAAGATCGAAGATTCGCCAAAACTAAGCTGACAAGGTTATTACTTAGAAGTTTGTAAATTAAATAGAAGATAAGAATGATGAGCTGGTGGCACAGAACACCATGTAAAACATTTTTGAGGATACAACTGGCGAAGTTTTCTAGAAGAGAACAAGATATGGGGTAGATACATTGTATTTTACCTAATCCATATTGAAACCCTAAAAGTGAAGAGGGATAATTGAGTGGCAAAGGCATATTAGATCTCTATATAAGGAGTCATTAGTTAATTAATGAGAGAGGGGTGGTCAAGCATGAAAGTGTAAAGTGCTGAAGAAGGTGGAAAAGAGGAAAGAGAGCATAGTTACTCTATTTCAGTAAGAAGACCCCTGATATGGATGCATTAGTACAGTGAGTTAGAAGACTCAAGGAGACGAAGCTTGAATAGATGACAAGCAGTCAGAGCTGAAGAGATAAAAGCCAAGCATAAGGACTAAACTGAAAGTGTGATTTGAAATCTGCAAAGTATGTTGTAAGTTATATCAGATCAAAAGTTCATTGTTGTTACTTTCTAGCAATTGTAACAATTAGTTTAAATCCTATGGACTTAGGTTGGTTTGATAGCCATGAGATAAATCCTTTAACAGGGTGACATTCCCAGTGAATGTTCTAAAGTCCTTTAACCAGGCCCATTCCTAACAGTTTGGTGAAATACTCTAACAAGGTCACATTTAACAGTGTGTTGTAAGCCTTTAACAGGGCATCACTTCAGAAGAGTGAGAATCAAGTAGCATGTTACTGGTGGTTTTTCCCAAATTGGGTTTCCACGTAAATCATTGTGTCATGTGTTGATCTTGCATGTTTTACCTTTGCATGTTGATTTACTGTAACTTGCTAATATGATTGATTTAAGCTTGGATGGTTAAAAGGTTTATGAGTTCACTACATTTGGTGAAAAAAAAAAGTTTTATTAGGGCATTTGGGACCTTGAATAACTGATTCACCCCCCCTCTCAGTTATTCTAAAAGATTCTAACAGCTTCATCTCCCTTTAAAAAGACTTTGGTGGCTTAGGGTTAGGTATGAATCTATGATTGAGATTCATTAATTTTTCCCACTCAATTCCTTCCATTTTTATGATTGGTTTCATGACAATCACATATGGAATCCAAATAGATTCAATCTTATCTTCAAAGCTTTGAGATTTATCCATATGTTGGCTCAAAAAATGGTTTACATAGTTGTTTGTGCCATCACAAATAACTAGGTCCTTTCTATGTTATTTAACATTTGATGACATTGATGCTTGACACATACTATAATTCTATTTGGCTTGGCACTTGAACTTGCTTGACATCTTTTGTTCACTCAGCACTTGAACTACTTGACATCTTCTATTCATTGAGCACTTGAACTACTTGGCACTGTCTATTTTCTTGGTCCTTGATTTGCTTAGCACATGAGTGACTTAGCACTATCTATTTTCTTAGTCCTTGATTTACTTAGCACATGAGTGACTCGACACCCATTGCAACTTGGCATCTATACATATTATACTTGACATATGTTACCATTGTCACTTAGGTTTGCACCCTTGTCCAAAGCCTATGTGTGAGGACAACGTAGTGAAACATGGAAACAACCTCCAAGCTATGGGACTTGAACTATGAGGTTGAGTCTATGGAGAAGGCCAGCTTCCTCTTACTATCAAGATGCACCTAACTACTCTTGGAGAGGAAAAGGGGAACGAGAGCATGAAACCAAATCTACCTAATCTAATCTAAAGAGGTGATGCACCAAAATAGAGTGTTGGTACCAAACTCTACCCATATATGCACTATTGAACCAGAATGAAACTAAGGATATACACATTCAAACTTGCTTTAATCCAATAATCACATGCAGATCAGAAGACCAAGATGAATGACACAAGCAAAGAGAGATTCACTTATATTATCATTCATAGGCCAAGGAGATACGGTCATGTAGATCAGAGATCTCTACAAAACACCAGTAAGAGGCAAAGAATTCTTGCACTTTCATACCAATGGCCGAAGGATATAAGATAGAAAATCATGTGGTTCAGAGGCATAGGGGAATTTACACTGAGAATCTATAGAGCAGTAACAAAGAAAATAGAGAAAGATCAACCTTTACAAAATTTACAAAATTTGCCTTTATAGTGCAGGCATAACTGAGATGTCCTCCAACTATAGTTATTTCGTAACTACTTGCCATTAAGCCCTGCAAAGAAAAATCATGGAGAAAAATCTGATCTGGATATGGATCTAGATGTAATGATATATGATCTTTTGTGTCAAATAATGCCTTGAGAAGATAGAAATGGCACCATAACTGTGCTCTAATCAGGTAGATGGATCAATTGGGGGCGGTGGAGTACTCTTCCTTATCTCGCATTCATTTCTTGGTGGTTGGAATTGATCATAAATATCAAATCATGCAGAAAACCTAACCTCTTATCACCTTTGGTGCATGAATCAGTAGAGTCAACGAGTCAACCTGTCTTTGGCACCAAGACGAGCCACGTGGAATAATGAGTTTATTTCCTTTTGCCACCTCACGGGGTCCTCCTGAGTTTGACCATGTCCTTCTCTCACTAACTGTGCCATCCTCTCAAACCGTGACTATGAAAGCCTACAACATAACTGCCAGCCCTTAACTGTTAATCCTGGCTGGGCTCGCAAAGACATGTGTCACCAAGGCGCTATGTCACTATGCATATCCTCCGAGCACTTTCTCATAGCGAGATAGCGCCCGCTGTAGATATTCTTAGATCTAATGATTGTGAAGACTCGCCATATTACTACACTTTGCCCTTAAAACCTCTGGGCCCACGAAACAACTCAACACACCTGGCATCTGACTCGGTCTGAACTAGTACCATCCCTATAGTTTCATAACACTCGGCCCCACCCTGCTACATGTCGCTATGGTTAAAATTCTTGCAACTTTCCATAGCGAGATAACACCCACCGTTGATCTCCATGAGATCAATGATCATGGAAGATCTGCAATTTTTCTTGCCTCAAGCCTTGTCACACTTAGCAAAGAGGCACTATGTCGCTAATGCAAAACAACTTGCAACTTTCCATAGTGACATAGCGCCGATCGTTGATTTACCTTGATCTGATGATGAGGAACTTGCAGGCCCACAGAAAAAAAAATCATAAGGTTTGATCTTTTAACAATTTTTTGATATTTCTAGGACATTTAAAATAATATTAAATGGGGGAGTGATCGTTGGAAGGCAAGCATCTAAAAATTAAAATTTTGGTAGGGGTGCAAAAATAAACAACATTTTTGGCAACTCACAGGGGATGCAAGCTTGCTACGCATATGACCAGTGTCCTAAAGCATCCATTGGGCTACAAAGTCATAGAAAATATGTAGATTCTAAGCACTGTGAAACTCTAGCCCCACCTCTGAGAGGAAAACCCTGAAACCCTTGTCTCTACAACTGGAACCAAAGACCAGAACCTCCTTCTACAACCTTCAAAATTTCAAAACTTTTTGTCTCACAGTGAGACAGCTATGCTCGTGCACTTCTTGGAAAATAGGAAACTAATAGAAAGAAAAACTACTCTAATATGTACAAATATTTACAAGAGAGGGGTCAAACAAACCCATTGACTAGTTTGCTGAAATAATTTCCTTTCCTCACTAGTTGATTTCTTCCTTCATACAAAGGGGCAGGTAAATGGATTAGTAGGTATGACAAGGATACTGCTACATGAAATGAAGCTTTCAAACACTAGGGGTTTTCCTTGTGGAGCAAAACATACCTACTCCTCCTTGTGATAATCTTCCTCATGCTTTGGAGTGAACATGACTGGGGGCAACTTGTTGATTTGTTGCAGAGCTAGATACCTTATAGGGAATCCTCTTGATGGTGTAGGGCTAGAGGAATCATCCTTGACCACTTGACTATGCTCTGCAATGATAGTCTTCAAGTGGTTTGGAAGTGGCTCCTCCTTTTGATTTTTTTCCACGTCTTGTTCATGCTACCCATGAACCACTTCCTTTGGATCTACTGGTATGGTGTAACCTTGCACTTGTTGTTGTTGTGGAACATGCTCCTCATATATAGGTGATAGTGATTCAATATCCATGGAAGAGAAGAGAGAATCCAACTCATCCAAAAGATCATCCTCATCATTGATCTCATCCATTATAGTTTCGAAGATATGCATAGGTTGGGGAAAAACCTCAGGCAGGTTAGCATATTCCTCCTTAAGGACAAAGCTATCCTTGAGGCCTTCTTGTCCATCCTCCACATCATAGAGGGCTATCTTCTGCAGCAAATGATCCTCTTCCTTGCCTAGTAGCAGATCCCCATTCACTAGCAAGGGATCAAAAGCCATGACTTGCTCATCAAGAGGAGGAACAGACTTATTATCTTCTTCTTCTTCTTCCTCAACAAAAGAGGGAAGCTCTTTAGATAAGAGGTTTGGGTCCTCTTCCTTTGGCTCAACAACCTCCTCTTTGTTCTCCTCAGTAGACTACAACTCCTCACATGGAATCCTTGTGGGTTTGGATTCACTCTCCCAAAACTCTGTATTTGAACCATCAGAAGTCCATACAACTGGCCCACCTGGAAATAATCTAATAGTAATTGGCTCAGGGGGTTCATGACTAGTCCAATTCTCTCTTATAGGGGATGGAGGGGCTACAATAGCAGGATCTTTTGAGGGAGGGGGCTTCCTAAAGCTTGGGATGACATATTTTGGAGGGGGGGGTATCTACCTCGGCTTGAAAATGAGTTGATTGGAGCCTCATTTCCTGCCCTCTTGCTGCAACAACTTGCCTTGCAAGGTTCTCCTCAACATGTCTCTATTTTTCCCTCTCTTCTTCTTGTTGTTGGAGATAGGCCATCTCCTCCTATTTTTTGCCAAGCTCTTGTTGCCTTGCAACCTCATCAAGCTGCCTATCAAGGTGTAGCAATAGCTCACCTTGCTCAAGTTATCTATCCCAGGCCAATAACTGCTCATCTCATTCATCTATCTTCCTATCGCATGAATCCATCCTTCTTTGAAATTCCAACAATATATCCTTAAGTTCTTCAACTAAGGATGTTGGGGCTAATGGAGTAGAGGTAGGCAGAAGGTCAAAGTTTTGAGTAGCTTGGCTATAAATAGCTTGGGGTGGAGATTGAAATTGGAAATATGAGGGCTGAGGAATAAAATTTTCATGATATGGGGGGGAATAATGACTATTTCTATGAAATGAATCCATAACAAAGTTTTCATAAAAATTGCAATTTCATAGAAAACTTGAAAATCACAAAAAGATCAAAGGTGGTCTTTACATACCAGCACTGTTTCTGCATGAAACCAGTAGATTTGCACTAGAGTTGCCATGGTGTTTGACTGGATGCCTCCAAAGGCTAATGGTACTTAGAATAACACCCAATTTCTTAGTGTATCAGGATCAACTGGCTAACCAATGGACTTCAAATTTTCTGACCATTAGTCCCATTAGACATGCCAAAAAATGTTGTCACTTAGGTTTGCACCCTTGTCCAAAGCCTATGCATGAGGACAACCTAGTGAAAAATGGAAACAACCTCCAAGCTATGGGACTTGAACTATGAGGTTGATTTTGCAGAGAAGGCCGGCTTCCTCTTACTATCAAGATGCACCTAACTACTCTTGGAGAGGAAAAGGGGAAGGAGAGTATGAAACCAAATCTACCTAATCTAATCTAAAGAGGTGATGCACCAAAATAGAGTGTTCGAACCAAACTCTGCCCATATAAGCACTATTGAACTAGAATGAAACTAAGGATATACACATTTAGACTTGCTTTAATCCAATAATCACATGCAGATCAGAAGACCAAGATGAATGACACAAGGAAAGAGAGATTCACTTATATTATCATTCATAGGCCAAGGAGATATGGTCATGTAGATCAATGATCTCTACAAAACACCAGTAAGAGGCAAATAATTCTTGCACTTTCATACCAATAGCTAAAGGAGATAAGATAGAAAATCATGTAGTTTAGAGGCATAGGGGAATTTACACTAAGAATCTGCAAAGCAATAACAAAGAAAATAGAGAAAGATCAACCTTTACAAAATTTACCAAATTTTCCTTTATAGTGCAGGCATAACTAAGATGTCCTCCAACTATAGTTATTTCGCAACTACCTGCCATTAAGCCCTACAAAGAACAATCATGGAGAAAAATCTGATCTGGATACGTATCTAGATGCAATGATATATGATCTTTTGTGTCAAATAATGCCTTGAGAAGATAGAAATGGTGCCATAATTGTGCTTTGATCAGGTAGATGGATCAATTGGGGGTAGTAGAGTGCTCTTCCTTGTCTCACATTCATTTCTTGGTGGTTGGGATTGATCAAAAATATCAAATCGCGTAGAAAACCCGACCTCTTATCACCTTTGGTGCATGAATCAATAGAGTCAGCAAGTCAACCTATCTTTGGCACTAGGACGAGCCACATGGACTAATGAGTTTATTTCCTTTTACCACCTCACAAGGTCCTCCTGAGTTTGACCACGTCCTTCTCTAACTAACCGTGCCATCCTCTCAAACTCTGACCATGATGGCCTATAACATAAGCGCCAGCCCTTAGCTGTCAATCCTGGCCAGGCCCGCAAAGATATGTGTCACCAAGGCACTATGTCGCTATGCATATCCTCTGAGCACTTTCTCATAGCAAGATAGTGCCCATTGTAGATATTCTTAGATCTGACGATAGTGAAGACTCGCCATATTACCGTGCTCTTCCCTTAAAACCTCTGGGCCCATGAAACAACTTAGCACATCTAGCATTTGACTCAATTTGAACTGGTACCATCCTTGTAGTTTCATAACACTCGGCTCCACCCTGCTACATGTTGCTAAGGTGCTATGTCACTATGGTTAAAATTCTTTGATCTTTTCATAGCGAGACAACGTCCACCGTTGATCTCCATGAGATCAATGATTGTGGAAGATTTGTGCTTGTTCTTGCCCTAGGCGCATCACACATGGCAAAGAGAAACTATGTCACTAACGCAAAACAACGTGCAACTTTCCATAGCAACATAGCATCGACCATTGATTTACCTTGATCCGATGATGAGGAACTTGCAGGCCCACGGAAACAAATCATAAGGTTTGATCTTTTAAAATTTTTTTGATATTTTTGGGACATTTAAAATAATATTAAATGCGGGAGTGGTTGTTGGCAGGCAAGCATCTAAAAATTTAAATTTTGGCGGGGGTGAAAAATAAACAACAGTTACTAGCTCAGCATGAACTTAGTAAAAAGCATAAGTGTGTTGACACTCAATTGTCAAAACCAATCTAAGATCAACATCTTCAACTAAGCTCTTGTCTAGGGATGAATTAGCCAAACTAGAATTTATTTTATTTATTTGCATAATTTATTAACATGTGTTTTGAAATCATTTCATTTGCAGTTTGTTCACAACATAACTAGCACCATATAGGAAAAGATGTAAAGCTCATAGTAGGAAAGGTATGGGAATTGTTTTTCCTTGTATTAGGGCATAGATGGATTTAGTTAGTATTGATTTCAACAACTATTTATCTAATTATTTTAGAAATTAGTGTTTTGTTTATTTGAATGATTTATTAATATATGCTTTGAAATTCCTTGATTTACAATTTGTTCCCAGTATATCTAGCACAACATAGGAAAAGATGTAAAGCTTAGAGAAGGAAAGGTATGGAAATTTATTGTGACATCCTATCCCCTCCCTATAATTATATCCTTCATTCAAAAAATTGAATAGTTGTAAGAGATGGAGATTGCCACCAAGATATTATTTTCGACAAGTGAATTAAATCTTTAAAAAATAAAGTTAGATAAAATGCATATTAAAATAAGTCATATAGGCAACCCTAAATTAAATTAATTGAATAGTTGTAAGAGATGGAGATTGCCACCTATATATTATTTTCATCAAGTAAAACATAAAGTACACCAAATGCGTATTCAAAATCAGCCATACAGGAACCCCTAAATTAAATTAGGAAGTTTCATTCTTATCCTCATGCTCAGATTAGATGAATAGTTATAAGAGATGGAGATTGCCACCTAGATATTATTTTTGACAATTGAATTAAATCTTTCCAAAATGAAACTTAGATCAAATGCGTATTTAAAATCAGTCATATAGGTAGCTCTAAATTAAATTAATTGAATAGTTATAAGAGATGGAGATTTCCACCTAGATATTATTTCTGGCAAGTGAATGAAATCTTAAAAAAACTTACACCAAATACGTATTTAAAATTAGTCATATAGGAAGCCATAAATTAAATTAAGGAGTTGTGTTCTTATCCTCATGCTCATATTAGAGATTGAATAATTTAATAACTGAAACACCATATCCAACAAGAATGTCCTATAGGCAAAATTAAGCTTTATTAAATAGATTATAATTCAACAAGACCTTATTAAAGTTATAATCCTTGTGGAAAAAAATCATCCACTTGAAAATACTGATAATAATGTTAAAATTTTGTATTAAACACTTAATAATTTAATTTCTTTGATCTAAATATTAGTTTACAAAATAAGTTATTAACTTTAAGAAACATTACATAGAGTAGACAAAAGTTGTACATTAGTTTTAACTAAATAATTTTAACAATCTTCATCAAAACTATAAATTTTACCCTATTAAAATGACCTATCCATGTTATTTTCAAATAACAAGAATCTTAATTTTTTTGAAATAATAAAATAATCTTCCATTTTTTTGGATGAATAGACCTTTTCTATTAATTAAATATTAAAAATGCATATTCACAAAAAAGGGGCCTGGGGAAACATGATCACCCTGCAAGTTCACTTAGCACGTAGTTGGATAAGACAACTATTCATAAAAAAAATATTAACATAATAAAAGAAATCCCTTAGATTGCAAGAGAAGTTCCAGTTGAAAGAGGATCTTTATCATCAGAACCCAAAAAATCCTTGGGGTTGACAGATGGCTGAGCGGGAGCCTAGTCATCAACATGGGCAACAACAACATCATCAGTTACTTTCTCTCACTTTGGCCTAGGTGGAGAGATAACTAAATCCAATTGATGGAAAGCCCATTTAGGGTCTCTATGAGTAGAAGGCCAACCTACATCAAGGGTAGTAGGAGGAGCCACTAGGGATCAACTCAGACCCATCCTCCATGGAGGTGAGGCTATAATGTAGGAGCATCTTGGATGTAAGAGCAATCTTACATCACCAAAAAATATTTTCTTTTCGATATTTTCTATTTTAATAAGGACTAGTAGATAGGGGGGTTACTATTTCTAGGAACTTGCTATTTTTTGTAAGTTTTTCATATGAGCTCAGAATGTTTTGATTTTCTACAGGAAGGTTCATTTCAAAATAAAAGCCCACCATAAAAATCTCATTGGTCCAACTTCAATATTGGAGAAGTTATTATGGATTTTCAGTGGGAAATTTTGGAGAAAAATCTTCAAGCTCAATGTTGGAGGCCTTAGAGTGCTTGGAGTAGGTCCAAAAATTTGATGGAATGACACTTGCACCATTCCAAGCTTCTAGATCAGGAGCTTGTTGGAAATAATCAAGACTACCTAGGTTACTAAGAGGGGAGGGGTGAATTAGTAACCTCAAAAAATTTAAAATTAATTCAAGACTTAACAATATAAATCATTCACTATTCATTCATCTAATCTACTACATGCATGAGAAAGATAAACATTCATAACACATGAACATAGTATTTTGGTGACCCAAAAACCTTTCAAATAGAAAGTAAAACTAGGGTGGGGATGACACCCACATAACTTCACTACTATAGTATAAAGTTGGCCTATCAGGGCTTACATTGACCACTTCTAATAATCTACCCTATTAAGAGCAATTTGGACTGCTAGATCCACCCTGTTAGAGGTTTTACAAACATACAATGAAGTATGCACTCTATTAGGAGATTTATACAAAGAATGTTAAGTCTACCCTGTTAAAGGATTTGGAAAACTAATTCACCTGCTAGGATGAAATAGTAGATTTGACTTACAACTTGATTTGCTGATTAGATTCTTGAAGTAAAGATCACCTCTTGTGACTGATATGACTTTGCTGCTCCTTGATGACCTTGCTGAATACTCTGCTCTATTGTTGATTTACATTCACTCTTCTCAAAATATCCCATATTCATTCCTTGATCATACATTCATACATTGCAAATGGTACAATACAATACATATATACCATTCCAATAATTACAATTGCAAGGTCAACTAAAACACAAGTAAACAAAATATTACTGAGTCAGCCAAATAGTAGAAAACTCGAGTTCTGAAGCTGACTCAGTGAACTTTTGATACACGAAATCCACTACATTACTCAACATCATCATGTACTTGGTAGAAGTAGAAGCTCAGTCCATACTAATCACACAAAATAGCTTCAAACTCGATAACTATTGGAGACTTGGTTGATATAGTGTCACTCGATAAACACTACACATCCATCACTTGGTAGACACTAGCTTCACATCACACAAACTGATGATTCGGTAGAAATTATGAAGCTCGGTGACCACTATATGTTCAATGAACATTGTAAGCTCGGTAAACACTACTGGACTGCATACTCACTCGATAGCTTTATAAATGGTCGGTGTGAACTGCTTAAGTGATGAACTTGGTAACCACTGAATGCTCAGTATAAACTATAGATTGAGTGATGAGCTCGGTGAACATATAGAATCAAATAAGTGTTTGCCACTAATGAAAAATACAACATAATGGAAACAATCTCCCCCTTTGGCATTAGTGACAAAAACACTTATGAGCCTTATGTATATTGACATACTAATTTTTTGATTTTTCAAAATTGTCTTTATAAAACTATTGTATATACATATCTTACATATCTCCCCCATAAATATGGCATGATATATACATAGCCTTTATATGTACATATATCAATCTATTTTCTCCCTTATTTTCTTCACAAGTCTCTTATCATCTCTTACTCCCATGTCTTTTACTATCTCTTACTCCCCCTTTTTGACAATAATGCCAAAGAGATATGCAAAATATTCAAATAGAGACACCAAAATGTGAGAGAAATTCAGACTATACCTTTAGAATAAGAGCCAATGTCTTATCCCAATTGTCTTGTAGAATTTTGTAGGTGGAGAGTGCCAATTGAACTTCTATAAAAAGTTCAATCATATGATTTGCTATGGAGAAATTGTTATCCTAGACCAATGCTTTTGAATATGCAATGTGTTTCTGCATTGAGTCCATAACTGGAAGGAACATATTTTGGATATCAATAAGTGTAGATATGATCCTAGCTTCCTCTCTTAACAATTCTACCTACATTTCTAACAAAAATCTCACCTTTATGTGATGTGCTAAGTTTGAACTAGGGTCAAGCTGTAGCCTTTGAGTGCTTGCCTTCATATCTACATCAATCTTGCTCAATTTCTCCTTTATATCCTTGGTGAACTCGGTAACATCACAAAGCTTGGAAAAAAGTGATGTTACATTGGTGAAAGATTGTTCAAGATTGCTCAAAATTGTAGATAGCTCTATCTAGTTAATAGCAATGTGCTCAAGCACCTTATTATCAAACTTCTTCTCTGCATTTTCAATAAGATTTTCTTGGCTAGAAGTATCTTCATTCAACTTATTTATAGCTTCTTCCAATTGCAAAAAGATGTGCTATGATGAGTCCACATCAACACCTATAGCCTTAGTTATTATATTTTCAGCATTTTCAATTATTGTAAACTCTCCGTCTCTTTCATCTCTAAGTTGCTTCTCTCTTGCCTTTTGCTCCAAAAGTTGACTAACCAATATCATCTCATCAACTATGGTAGTGTCTAGATCCAACTTAGGAATGACAATTTCTTTGTCCAAATCAATGTCTTCATCAATTTCCTTACTAGTAAGTACAAGTTTTAGAGGAATCCTTGGTTTTACTTTTGAGCTTACTTTCTTGGACTTAGAAATGGAAACAATTGTAAAAATTGCTAGACTTGCAGTAAAAACTTGAATGGGTTCAACTGAAGGAAAATTGAAAAAGTGCTAACTGTATCCAAAATTGATGTGCTACCCAGAAAAGAAGTGACAATAGGTGGAGCACAGACTGGAGTACTTACAACTAAAGAACTGAGTCGAGCAAAAGCTAAAGTAGACAAAATTGTTGAACATGATGGGGCACTTACTAAACACATTGCTTATGAAGTTGGCACAATTGAAGAACTAGGTGCTTCACACACTGCTGAAGTAGATGGCTCAAGAGCTAATGAAGAGGGTTGTAGCTTAGTAAATGAAGTGGTAGAAACTTCCATTGCAAATACCTAGAGCTATGAGGTAGAAAATAATGATTGTGCAGATGATATATTTGAGGTGGTTACTATCACATTTTTTGAAGCTAACTCCAACCCTGATGATGTAGTAGTCTTAGGTGGAGAGTGAGGAAGGGAGGCTATAACTTGTGCTGCTATTTCCATTAGATCTTCTTCTTCATCTTCTTCCTCTTTACCTTCTTCCTCTTTCTCTTTATCATCCTTCATCACTTCCTGATAATCTTCAGCACCAATGGTAACACATGGAGTGTTATCTTCTTCCTCATCATCACTGTCATCATCATCATCCTTGATTTCCACTAGATCTTCACTGGGCTTATGCAAATGATAGATGTTTTTCCACATGTTTGTTGCATCTCTAACCACATGCTCAATGTCTTTAATCAAAATCAAACATGTATGGAATCTAATCATCATTTTACCTTCATTTTCTTTCATGGCTGCCTTTACTTCTACATTTGAAAGATTAGGCAGTAACTTCCTCAAAGATTGCTCATATATATCTTTAGCTATCCATACAGCAGATTCCCACCTTGGCTTTAATCTTGCCAACAATTCATTTTAGATTTGTGGAGTAATTTGATCTCGGGAAAATTTCCATTTTCCCATTTTGTTGAGTACTAACTCCTCAATCTGCATCTTTTATACATCAGTTCTAGTTTCAAACTTTAAAGCTTTGAAGTTTGTGATGCCTACTCCTTCTTCCATCTATTTTAACCTTTCCTAGAAGGTAAGTTGGGGCTTCATAAGTACAACTTCACTATCTCCTTTTCCTTTCCCTTTTGATCTTCTTGTGAATATAGCTATGGAGGCCTTTGGAGGTTTGGTAATGATTACCCTTCCTTCTTTGCTAGCTCTGCCTCCTTTTTAGATTCTTGTTCTTCTTTTTCTTCTTCTTCTTCTGATTCCTTAATATCTTCACCTTTACCCTCGGTAAGCATAAGAGGCCAGTGGCAGTTTTCATCTTGGCTATCTTCCTCTTGCCTTTGCTTATTACCTGGGGTAGCTTGATTTCAAGCTCAATTCTAGCTTTTGCTTCATCATATGTACCAAAAAATAGTAGCTTAGGGTCTATAGGCTCATTCACTAGTGCTTCAATAATATCTTTGGTTTCATCAATGTTTACCTCATATGGGAGAGGTTTTACCGATGCAACTCGAGGCTTGACTACTTGAATGTACTCTCTATCACAATCAACAATGAAGCACACATTATCTTTATAATCCTCAACAAGATTAGGAGGAATCCTGAACCTATTGTTCATATTTTTCTTGAAATCTTCAAAGTAATTGCTCATAATGCTATCAAAATTTATACCCATTTCTGTAATAAATTCATTAATCTAGTACAAAATTGGAACATCTTTTCTCCATACTATAGAACCTTTAGATGGGAAAAAATTTTGTACATAGAAGAAAAGGCATCTCAATAAAGAACCAAATTTTCAAGGATTGTTCTTTGATGTTCGGATGCTATCCATGTTTTTGTTCAACTGCTTTAGTAATAACTTTGACAGATCAAATTCCATATTTTTCTTCACAAATTTATATGCTAAATCCACTACCTCACATGACACATTGTTCAAATGACTAGAGCTATAAATCTTATGAGAAATTACATGAAACAGTGCTAATTTTCAAACCTCTACTATCCCACACAGCTAGGGTTTTCTTTTGGAGTTTATCTTGACCTAGGGTTTTGGTAGATTTGGATTTTCTTAACTTGGGAAGACCATAATCTTATGTATAATTTTCTTGGTAATTAAAAATGACTGCTCTAACCATAGTTTTCCATTGTGCACACGACTAAGAATGTACCTAATCCACTTAATCTGAAAGCTCTATGGCATGTGTGTGATATGAGTTAACCCTTTGGATTCTAGGTGCTTATACTCAGGCTTTAGAAAACCATCAACACACATTTTTTCTAAGGCACTATCCATCTCTAGGGTTAAAATATCTTGAATAGAGCACTTAAAATGAGTGTGAATTTCATTAATTAGAAGTACCTTGGGTGGAATTTGGGATTGAGCTCCATTAGGGTCCAGTGACTCTGCAACTATTGGAACTAACTTGAAGTTTGGCACTTTCCAGTCTACACCTTTAACTAACATTTCAAATCTTCTTTTTGCCTTACTACTGCTACTACTCCTAGATGCCATGGATGCTTGGTAAATGATAGAATTTTTTCAAACAAATTCTTTGCTAGAAACTTGCTCGAAATTGCTTAGATGCATCTAGAATCGCTTAGCTCTATGTATACTAAAGTCATGATGAAAAATGAAGTTGAATTCTACCCTTTTTGATGAAAATTCACCATTAATGCTAGGTACTATAATGACATAGTATGTGATAGACTGTCATCCACTTACTAGCTTGGTAGAAACTTGAGACTTGGTGATCAAACAAAAGTTTCATTACTCCTGACCTAGCTTGGTTGAGTCTGTGACCAACATTGCTTGGTAAGACCTGATCTCATGTGATCCTTTTGTATCTGAAATACTGATTTGGATCTTCTACTTTCTTTCATTTGGAACAAATCGAGATATAACTTGAAGATGTATTTCCAGTTCCTCCTTTTAAGAATCTAATTGAAATGGTGGAGTCACCCACTTCTTGAGTGACATGGCCATCATTTAAACTATTTTGCTTGGTAGATTTGGGAATCCACTACTGTCTCATCTGCTTCCTAATTTTATCAGCTTTAGCTTTCTTCTCATCTTCAACTCTTCCTATATTCATGCATTTTTTAGCTATATGACCAAGTTTAGTGCATGTATAACATCTTACTATTGTATCTCTCCTTCTCAAGTAGTGCCTTGTATAGTCTATGCCAATGTGTTCATATTCTCCACAATAGTGACATCTACACCAAGTATTGTAGTCCCAAGCAAATATTTCTTTGACAAGTTATTCAGCTAGATTGAATGGTTTGGATTTGCATTTAGTTTCCTTTTGACCTTGTTTCTTGCATTTATGACATTTACCTTCAAATTTTGGTTTCTCCTTGCATTCATTAGCTTTATGACCATGCTTACTGCAATTGTCACATTTTCCATTGAATTTCACCTTTCCATTGCTCCAACATTTGTTTGATGTATCACCTAACTTACCACAGTGATTGTAAGTAGGTTTTTGATTCCTTTGGGCACCTTTCTTGGAAGATTCACCTTCTTCTTTGTATCCAAGTCCTTCTTTCCCTTTTTGCCTATGAAGATTCTGCTCACTTTGCTGATTCAATTGATCCATGTCTACTTGAGATTTCATCATCATTTCATTGAGTTGCTTTTTCAGAAATTAGATAAGCTTTAAATCTTTCATTGATATGTCTTTTAGTGATTAAATCATTTCTTAGATTTTCATTTTTAGATCTCAGATTCATGATTTCCTCATTTGCATTTGAGAGCTAATTGATAAGACTTTCTTTCTAGAGGGATTGACTTTGAGTTTCATTATTTCTTGAGTCCAAGTCTTCACTTCCCTTATTCCTTTGTTCCAAGATTTCACACATTCTTATTGACTGAATTTCTTGTTCTCTTTTCAAATTTCTTACCTCTTCTTGTAGAAAGCCATTCTTTTCTAGGAGTTCTTTGATTGCCTCATTTCCTTCATCTAAACTACTTGAGGGGAAAAAGTATTCAATCTTTTCTTTAACATACTATAGTGGTCATTCATATGTTTTGCAAGTTCCTTCCTTCTTTTTAGGGATTGGAAAATATGCTGTTTTGCTTCCTTGAGTTGAGCTATGGCCATTTCTAGATCTAGCTTCCCATTCTCAATAGCTTTATCAAGTTTGAATATCTCCACTGTCCTTGATCTTTGCTCAAGCTATCAAACTTTATCCTAAGAACCAAAAAGCTCTGATACCAATTGTTGAAAATAATCAAGACTAGCTAGGTTACTAAGAGGGGAGGGGTGAATTAGTAACTTCAAAAGCTTTAAAATTAATTCAACACTTAGCAATATAAACCATTCACCATTCATTCATCTAATCTACTACATGCATGAGAAAGATAAACATTCATAACACATGAACATAGTATTTTGCTGACCTAGAAACCTTCCAAATAGAAAGTAAAACTGGGGTGGGGATGATACCCACAAAACTTTACTACTACAGTATAAAGTTGGCCTATTAGGGCTTACATTGACCACTTCTGATGATCTACTCTATTAAGAGCAATTTGGACTACTAGATCCACCTTGTTAGAGGTTTTACAAACATACAATGAAGTATGCACTTTGTTAGGAGATTTATACAAAGATCTTTAAGTCTACCTTGTTAAAAGATTTGGAAAACTAATTCACCTACTAGGATGAAATAGTAGATCTAACTTACAACTTTATTTGGTAATTAGATTCTTGAAGTAAAGATCACCTCTTGTGACTGATATGACTTTGCTGCTCCTTGATGACCTTGCCAAATACTCTACTCTACTACTACACTTTGTTAGGAGATTTATACAAAGATCATTAAGTCTACCCTGTTAAAAGATTTGGAAAACTAATTCACCCGCTAGGATGAAATAGTAGATCTAACTTACAACTTTATTTGGTAATTAGATTCTTGAAGTAAAGATCACCTCTTATGACTGATATGACTTTGCTGCTCCTTGATGACCTTGCTGAATACTCTACTCTCACATTCACTCTTCTCAAAATATCACATATTCATTCCTTGATCAAATATTCATACATTGAAAATGGTACAATACATTACATATATACCATTCCAATAATTAAAATTGCAAGGTAGCTAAAACACAAGTAAAAAAAATATTATTGAGTTGGCCAAATAGTAGAAAACTCAGGTCCTAAAGCTGACTCAGTGAAGTTTTGATGCACGGTGTCCACTACATTACTCGACATCTTCATGCACTCGATAGAAGTAGAATCTCAGTCCATACTAATGACACAACATAGCTTTGAACTCAGTAACTATTGGAGAATTGGTAGATATAGTGTCATTTGGTAAACACTACACATCCATCACTTGGTAGACACTGGCTTCACATCACACAAACTAATGACTTGGTAGAGACTATGAAGCTTAGTGACCACTATCTCTTTGGTGAACACTGTAAGCTCGGTAAACACTGCTAGACTATATACTCACTTGGTAGCATCATGAATGCTTAGTGTGAATTGCTTAAGTGATGAACTTACTTGGTAACCACTGAATGCTCGGTATAAACTGTAGACTGAGTGATGAGCTTGATGAATATAAAGATTCAAATAAGTATTTTCCACTAACGAAAAATACAACATAATGCCAACAAAGCTGGCATTTTCAAAAAGTGGTTATAATAGCCAATTAGAGAAATAGTTCAAGCATTATGGCCTTCCAAAGTTGGGCTACTTGAAATTCCTAAAATAAATATCAAAGTTGTATTTGGCCAACTCTAAGTGTATTGTTAGGGTCTATCAACCCTAGATTTTAAGTTGAAATGTCTATAACCTTCTTGGGTGGCATAAAATGGCCTATTTAAGAAATGCCTAAACATTTTCTAGAACAACTCTAGGTGATAGTTCACAACTTTATCTTGTATATTACTATAATAAAGGCACCCATATGGGTTAGCATATCATAAATATGAATTCTATAATTTTACATTTGCAACAATAGTAAGAAGTCCATATTTTGGTTCTCACATTTGTTGTTGTTTTTTAATTTTTGTTATGAGTTTATGGTATTAAGGAGAGCACC
This sequence comes from Cupressus sempervirens, assembly GCA_028749045.1. Lineage (NCBI taxonomy): Eukaryota > Viridiplantae > Streptophyta > Pinopsida > Cupressales > Cupressaceae > Cupressus > Cupressus sempervirens. The sequence continues at coordinate 253,623,389 of CM053791.1, read as the reverse complement.
CTTCATTAGGCTAAGTGATGGTGACCACTAAAACCACCACTAGGAGAGCAACAAGATGGTTGTGACCAAGGAGTATGTGAATGATGCACAAGCCTTCTCTGGCCTCTTTGATGACCATCAGCAGTATCTGATGGTACTCAAGCGACCATACAAGGGGCATTAATCCAATGAGCCAATAAATCCTATTGGTGAACAACCTCCAATTCCACCTTATCTATCTATACTTGAATATGCATAATCACATTATTACAAATACATGCTTTAGCATACATACAAACATGTATATTAAGAAAGTTGTGAGAATAAAAAAACATTGCATTCTTTCTAGATAATAAATAAAATCTCCATTTTGAAAGCATGCCATATCTAGGAATACTTAAAAGGGATCCTAGTCAAATCTCCTAGCACAGCCATATGCCAAGTAAAGGCCTCTAGGTGGAAAGGTTTAAAAAAATCATGAATCTAGAGCCAATAATTTTGGGTTTGTGTGTAGAACCAAAAATATAAAGGAAGCTTTTTGGATGACCACAAAAAAGACATCTAGAGTCCAAAATACCTAGATGCCATAGCCAAGGGTCTAATGGCAGCCCTTGGAAAAGGAGACACTAGGAAAAGTGAGCAATTCTGGGCTCTGTGATAGTTTTCTTAACCATGGAAAATCTACGGCTCCAAGTCCTATAAGAGAATTGCAAATGCCAACACTGGTTGAGAGTTTCAACCATTGAGAGATGGGGAACCAACCACCAATAGCCCTACTTGGGTTTGTAATTGGTCAAAGGAGTGGCAGGATATCACTTTCAATCATTCCACTATGGGTGAGGTGAATGAATACCAAGCCTATGCAAAATATAGGGAGGCACCATAGAAACTAGAAGTTCAACTATTTGTTGACCTTGATGATAAGCTTGAACTACACCTATAGGTCCTCCCATGAGTGAAGGCTCATAGTAACCCTAGAAAAGAGAACTTTGGGTGTCTTGATTACCTTTCTACATAAGTGCAGTGTGCTAGCTCCTTGGATTTTAGCTAGTGGAATGTCTTGAATAGAAAATAAAGGAGACCACCATAAATTTTGATGGTTCATAGAGAGCCAATCTTTGAACCCATTGCCTACCCAATGAAGCCAATGATTGATGGCTTCCCAGGATTTGAAAATTCTCTTAGCAACAAAGGTGCCCTAAATTTGCACTAGTTTAGTGGTCATGAGAAGGGTTTGAAAGTAAATCCCCTTCTAGGTTGGCTGATTAACTAGAAAGCCTAAAGAAATGTAGTGTCACAACAAGATTTTCCAGGCATCATTGTTAGTGAGAGCCTAGATGACCCATTTAGCATAGAGGGAAATCCCCTATTTGCAAGTGGATCGTAATCCAAGACTACTAGAGTCTTTTGAAAAACAAAAAAAATCTTAGGAAACTTTGTGAAAGTCATGATGCACAATATTATAGGCCTAGAGGAAATCCCTTAAGAGGTGTTCAAGCTTGAGGTATGAAGCTTTAGAAGGGCCCCAATGTAAGGAATAATAAACATGCATAGAAACTATCACTTTGGAACAAATTAAAAAAATTTCTACAAGGGAGAGGGGTTTGGTGATGATTATGTGCAGGATCATGGTATGCCAAAAAGTGGTGATCTAAAAAATACGTAGTTTTGAAATGCCTCAAAGCATTTCAAAATATATTCAAACTTTTTTTCCACCCATATTGACTCCAAACAAAAAAATTAATACCTTTATAAGGCCTAATATATCTTTGGATAGGAACCCTACATGGTCAACTTAAAAAATGTCCTGAAAATGTGCTTTTGGAATGTTCTTCTATGTTTTTTTAAAATTTCAGACATGTATCTAGCAATGTTTTTTTAGCCAATTTTGATGAAATTAAAAGAGTCTCTTAAGAATGTTATTATCTTTCCATCAATGTAATTTCTGTCAAATTATGGGTCCAATAAGTAATTATTACTTATTTTCTAATGGAGTTATGTATAAAGTGTTAATTGACACATTGATTAAAAATAACTATAACTTTGAAATGGTATAACATTTTTGAAATCCAAAAGATACATCACATTCTATACTTCTTATCCTATAAGGAAAAAATAAAAAATAAATTTTGTAGAGTTTTGAATTAGTTAAAGTTGTTAGATATGAGAGTTTGTTTATTTTGAAAATACTATAGTATAAAATTTTTAATTAATTAATTATTTAGAATAAAAATAACTAAAAATATGCATCACATCTAGGCATGAGTCTACTTCTTATATCTAGAATCTTATTAAAAAATATTATCATTTGATTTTGGTTAAGGTTGTCAAAAATACATCTACTTATTTTTGTCTTAAATTTTTTGTACTATTGTATTAAAATTCAAAATTTTGACCAATTCCCTTTTTTTTTCTTCAGATAAAGCCTAGTAGTTTAGAAACTAAATTCAATTTCTTAGAGATTATTTTCTTTGATTTTTTTTATAGAAAGTTCATAACAAGTTGAAAATTACACGTCAAGTTGACATAACGTTGATTTATTGATTCTTCATTGCCACTTAAGGACATAATTTGGTTGACCATGATCCTACACATTCCTTGATCCAACAGTCCAACTTCTTCTCAATCCATGCTAGGATGACATTCCATAGTTCCATAGGGGAAGCTTGAAAAGAAAATGGAATGCCCAAAAACTAAAAGGTTTCTCCATATTGAACCCACTTCCACCCATAGTGTTGGAACCATTGAGGGCCTGGAAAGAATGATTGTTTATAGATAAGGGTCTTGTGCCATTAAATATCAGACCTAAAAGTAAGGAAAAAAGTAGATAAGCATTGTAAGGCATTGACAATATTGCCTTCATCCTCCAGAAGGGCGAGAAAATAGTCATTGACAAAATGACCATTCACAAGCTGCATAGTGGAATCTGGGAGAGTTATGTCATGCACAAGACCTCGAGAGATAGCATCAACAAGAAGATAGTCAAACCCTTTAGTAGCTAAAACATAAACAAAAGGTGCTAAAGGATCCTTATTGACACAAAAGTTTACACCTTTGCTTGAGGTATGACCCTCAAGTGACCTTGTGTAACATGGAAGAAACCTCCAAGTGTGTGACTCATACTCTAAGGATGAATCTCAAAAGAAGGCCAACTTCCTTACTATCATGATGCATGTAAACTAAAATTGGGAAGGAAAAGGGAGAAGAAAAATTGAAAATAAATTATGAAAGGGAAAGGGGGTTGATGCACCAAGATAGAAATATGGTTACTATGTAATGCCCTGCTTGGGAACCCAAAAGAAATAAACCTAATATCTTACAAAGTTTACTACACTATTTTTATTTTTACTTTTCTTAAAAAATTTAAACAACATCAAAGTAACAATAATACAGAAGTAATATATACATACACATCAAATACACATAAGCAATTAAAAATACAATTTTGATTCCTCAAAGGTTCCTTCATGTTGAGTCACATTTTAAAAACTTTTATTAATAACTTTAAGTCTCAATTACTATATATATATATATATAAAGCAAATACATAAGTACAACTAATAATATGAAAGCACATCTAATGAATAACATCCACTGCCCATGTCATAGGGTATGTGAAAAATAGATACAAGTACATCAATATATAATACAATATCCCATAGGATCTCAAAACACATGATACATATATACATCAAATGAATAGAAGTCTTCAAGATAAGATGAAGAATGATAATGGTACCACTAAATTAAGGAGAATCCAACATTTGTCAATCTAAAGGAGATCCAAATGGTAAGATTACACTACCTCCTGACTACGTGGTCACCTAATTAGGCTCCTACTCCCACCCTACAGGAGAGATAATGTACAATCCTCACATATAAAATAAAATCATAAAATAATCCTAAGCAAGGAATCCTAATATCCAAAATTACCTCAAGGGTAACACAAACTACTCAAGAAGAAGAGATAATCAAAATCGAAAAGACACTCATTCCAATACTAACATCTTATACCAATTCAACATATGAATACCAAGACCAAAAATATACAACCACCTCAAAATCAATGTTAAGTGTCACAACCACAATGACCAATAGATAACAACTATTATCAATAAAATTAAACTACCAATCACTAAATTTAACAACAAAACAAGTTACTAATGAATAACCGATCATTCATTAATAAAAGTTAACTATCAACAATAAATGACATCTAATCAATGAGTAATAACTCATAATAAATGCACTATTAAAAATAATAGCCAACAAGTACACTACTAGAGGCAACTATAAAAAATATATGAAGGAGACTCAGGCTACATACTATGGAGTGTCATCACATGAGCCAACTCTAAGGTTAACTTGGTAGTCTCTCAAGACCCCAACCCCCTAATGAATCTATACAGAACTGGGACACCCTCTAGTGAAGATGAGGAAACTAGTCATACCTCTCAAGATATCATCTCCATCTCATCCTTAGTCTATACAAGCACTCAAGGCATGGACGAGGAAAAATCTCTAACATACCTTTTTAATGTATCTCAAGAAAAGGGTTAGGCAAGATATTTTAATTACCATATTATCGTGCTTGTAAAGACAACTTATAATGAGTTACCCTGGTAGCCACTTTGGGCCCCAACCCCCCATTGTAAGCCACTCTCATAGACATACACCTAGACTACCTTTCCAAAAATCACAAATCACAATAGTGTCCCATACCACAAAAGTAATATTGATCGAATTTGGTTCCTTAATAGGAAACTCAAAAAATAACATTAGTTCTCGAAACCCAAGTTCTCATAAATGCTCAATAGCATAAAGCTCATAAAAAAAAATCTCAATTCAAATCATAGAGTTCATCATAAAATCTAGTCAAATAATCACAAAAGAAATCTAAAAAATGCCTCTAGTTCACATCTTGACTTGGCCAACTAAACAACCCACAAAGAAAAACTATTCAGAAAATAAACATCACAAGACTATAAATAAAATATTAGAAAATATATAACTTTTAGCCACATGATTTAATTCCACCAATTTCTCTTATTTAGTTTGGATCATAAGCATGTGTTTAGAAATAAAGTAAGAATATACATGTTAATATAAATTGTTATGCTAATATACTTATTTAAAACAAAAAGTATTTAAATATCCAATCTTTTGTGCATATATAAAAGATCATGCAATATTACCATGTTATTAATTTAATAATCTTAAATCACAAATAATTTAATTAATAACATAAATGTATATTATTAGATTAAATACTAATATCAATTTCATTTCTAAAATTTTAATTTGACTTCTATTTAAGTCCAACATTAACATTTACTTTTTCTTTAATTCATAATGCATCTAGAAATAAAATTATAAATTTAATTTAATTATTTATAATTTCTCTCATAAAGTCAAATAGTAATGATCTAAATGATTGCAAAGTGAACTCTATCACAACTTCTCTTAAAATATAATAAAATTCTAAATATTTGTTTATTAACCTCCCTCTTGCATTAATAAATATAAAATAATTTATATGCAACTAAGAGTTTAATTATACTTAAATAATCATTAATACTAACATTCAATTTATAACTAAATGAATGATATTTATTTAATTTTAAAAATTAATAATTTTAAATTATTTTAAAAATTAATAATTTTAAATTTTTTTAAAAATTAATTAATTTATTTTTAAAAATTAATAAATTTGAAAATTAAATTATATTTTTATAAAATAAAAATAAATATGCAATCAATATTTTTACATGTCTTTGATCTCTCAAATCATGCAAGCATTCTATAGTTAGTTTTCAATTTTTAGCATATTTGTTTTCACATACATGTAACCATACTATTCTTAGCTTTCTAATTTAAGCATATTTGTTTTCACATGCATGTGACCATACTATACTTAGCTTCTATTTTTAATATATTTGTTTTCACATGCATGTAACCATACTAAGCTTTTATTTTTAGTATATTTGTTTTCACATTTATGTATACATTTAGTTATAATTTACTTCCCTCTCAATTAGTCTTTTACTTTCCAAATAGATATTGTAATTAAATTATTTTAGATGTAAGAAGAATATTCACCTATATTTAAAAAATTTATGATAATCACATAATTCTAATGACAAATTTAAAGTTGAAATCCTAACTATTCAATTTATTGTTTTCTTCCAATTTTCAATAATCAAAATTTTGTTACATTAGAAATGGGTTTATAAGAATACAATCACAATAATTTTCTATAGTTTTTCTATAATTTTCTCTAGTCAAGTTTTTTTGATTAATAAGTTTACTTTTTCAAAATCTCCAACATAATTTTTTATTCAACAATCAATACAGTAAATTAATAAGAAATATGCAAACACCTAGGAAGACATGAAGTAGATAGATCTTTCTATAAAATTCTACAATGAGTTTTCAAACTCTACCTCAAAACCACAACTAAAATCTAAGAAAATTTGTGAATGCATGCAAATTCAAACCCTCTGAAACTTTTAACAATTCTTTTGATCCAATTTCAAATTTTCTCCTTGAAACCCATGTGTGTAGAAATGACCTCAAATCTCCTAATAAAGAATTTAACTCTATCTAGGGTTTTCAATTTTTGAACATGTAAAGGCCTTTGCTTAAAATAAACTTTTACTATTTAATCCTTTCATGCACACTGAAAAGAATTTTTTAAATTAAAATATTATTTTGTATTTTATTTTCCTCTAGTTTATTAATTAGTGCAAGTACTAATTAAAGCATACTTTATTATTTAAATTAATAATAATAATCAAAGCTCATTGTTTAAATGCAACTCTAATTTAATTATTATTAAATAAATAATTATAATAAAGCAATATTAAATCTTTAATATTTAATATTCTAATTGATAGGGATAACTTTAAAAAACTCCTCTCAAGAAAAATATGTAAAATGCTGGCAAATTAAACATTAAATATGCAGGAAGAATTTCTAATTGAGGGCAATTTTTCATTTGAGGCAAGGGAGACAATTATTTTCTATTGGCAAAATTTTTCTTTTCGTATCAAAATTTAATAATAACTGTGACAAATTAATTTTTTTTTTTTGGTATGCAAATAAATGTAGGCAATTTTTTTCTTTGGTCATAAACATTTTCGTAATGTAAGAGGTGAATTAATTATTTTATATAACACAAAATATTAATATAGTTGGATAATATATCAGTTTCCAAAGAGAGATTATTTAATTTTTTGGTGAATTTATAGTCACAAGTGGTCCATGGTCCACATGCCAAGTTACATTGTACAATGTATGTGTAGTGTGTCAATCCATTAAGATTCAATTAATAATGTGCCCTTTTTTATTGCCAACTTGGTCGTCATCACTTTTAATGTTGTCATTTAATGGTAAAAGGAATTAATTTGGACCATTGATGTAATATAGATCAATGACATTAGTTCTATTTCAGGCCTAGTTTTAAATGACATACCATAAACTCTAAATCTTCCCAAAATTAGGACATGTGTCCCAAAGACTAAAACATAAAATAGTTGGGTAAACGGGGATAGTTAGAGACACACGTTAGTAAAATGGTAGGTGATGCTCAACCCGATGAAAAATATAATTTTATTTTAAAGGAAAAATAACATTGTCTAATAAGAAAACATTAGAGAAACACTAGAAATTTTTAAAAAATAATTGTATTCTAAATGTAGATTACATTAGCGATTGGACCAAGATTTGGAACCAATTACGTGTAAACTAATAAGAAATTAGCCCTAGATTTTGACCCAAATTATTTAATATCTCGGTGATATGTTGACCCCATATGTAGGTTTTATTCACCAAATTACAATTTCCCAAAGAGATAGCATAACCAATTGGCTAAGATTCGCCACTATAAAAATCAGTACTAATTGATTTGAAATGCAATTTCCTAAATTAGACTTATGAATTAAATCTTTTAAATTGAAGTACATATTTAATCAATTAAATATTCCCATAATTTAATATTTTCTTTTTAATCAAATATTATTTAATTTTATGATTAACCCAAATATTATATTTAAATCATTTACCAAATAAATCATGTAATGAAATCCACATAAAAGAAACATTACCAAAACAGACCAAAACTCAAAATCAAACAACATAGAAAAAGATAAACTCATAGGTTTAAAAAGGGTGGAAATTCAAATACATGTCCTCCTTCTCAAGACAAGTAATTAGGCTATGGCTGAGATTGGACCTAAACATTATCTCCCCATTCTTACCATTGAGTTATTGTGATAAGGCACACTCATTCTGGTAGTTTAGGGAAGTCAACGCCTAGTACCTACAATCCTGCATAAAAATTTAAACATGTACAAATATATATATATATATATATATATAAACTAAATAGGCAATGGAAAGGAGTGGTACATCATGTAGATCCTGACTAGCAGGTGACTACAAATCTCTCCCTTAACCACATTAGACAAGTTAGATAGAAAAGTATAATAAACACATACACCATACACATGCAAGTATGGGGTAAGTACTTTAATAAGTCTTGAGTATAAATCATCACATATTCAAACATAAAAACTCATAATTTGATATCATCATGAAAATAATCACGTTTACTAACAAGAACCATTAAAGTATTATTAATGTGCTAGTAATCATAATCATCAATCAACATGTGAAATATAATCAACTGAGTAATTTTTTATTGATTGACATGTAGTCCAAGTCATGAATTAATATCATTTTTATAAATCTAACATCCTTGAAACTAACACATGCATGAAATATGCATAAAAGAGTTTGGTAAATATAACAAAAAAAAATTATGGGTGGGCATTATATCCACCCTCCCTAGAATTAGGCTTACTCTTGGAAGTCGACTACAATGACTAGGGTAACTAAAAGTCAAAGAGTACTATCTACAATATCAAACAAAATGATCATTTAAGAAACTAATATAAGTAAGTTAACTATGTATACACTTTTAGTCACTTAGAGCAATATAATTCTAGTTTAATAATAATTCGAAAACCATATTGATCCAATGTTCATGTTTTTACAAATACTGATATAGATCCCCTAAAATGCTCCAAAAAAAAAAATTGACATCTCCCAATCATTGAAAAACATAAAAGGTATAATGTATAGACATAAATCAAAAGACATTAACATAAATTTTATGGGTTTCCAAGTTCCATGCTCAAAATTTCCACTGCTAATTTTTGTTCAAATCGTTTAGGTTTAAGTTTGATGTTGATAAATGTTTATTGTTTAAAGCATGTTTCATGTTTAACTACTTGTTAGTTGATGGTGCACAATATGTCTAGAGTTCCCAAAGTTGAAACTCGAGCTCTAATACTAGATGTAATGCCCTGCTTGGGAATACAAAAGAAATAAACCTAATATATTACAAAGTTTACTAAACTTTTTTTTTTTTTTTTTAAAAGTTTAAACAACATCAAAGTAATAATAATGTGGAAGCAATATTTACATACACATCAAATACACATGAGCAATTAAAAATACAATTTCAATTTCTCAAGGGTTCCTTCACGTTAAGTCACATTTAAGAAAGTTTTATTAATAAATTTAAGTCTTAATTACAATGTCCATAATCATAAAATAAATAAACACATGCATAGTCATATAAGAAAATGTATAAGTACAACTAATAATATGAAAGTACACGATGAGACTAAGATTTGCCTTTATTTTGTGGTGTTTAAGATACTTTGTTGATACTCTATTTGTCTTTGTTAAAACACTTATGGACCTATGTTTACCACACCTTTGATGAACCTATGGAGTAGAAACTATGTCATCTTTTGCTCATATTATATTTGGTATGCAGTATTTCATATAGTTATCAAAATGTGTGTTCTTATGTTTGAATTTAATTTGATAAATGTTTATTTGCAAACATGATTTGTGTCATAAATAACCTATTAATGAATACTAAAAGATGATTGGAGGGATTCAAAAGTTAGGTGTCAACAACATTCAAGGAGAAGCGAGCACTAAGGAGCAACCAAAGTGGAGAAAGTTGTAACAATTCTAGAAAACACAGTAGCAAGTAAGGAGGAGCTATGAAGATTCATTGCCTTCTTTGCATTTACTCTATGGAGAGCATATGTTAAAACTTTATTATTCCTATCTTAAGCTGTTATTTCTTTTTCTCGCCTTCAATTGTTCTTCCTATTTTCTCTCCTGCAGATTTAAAGCTAGGACATTTACTTTTCTGTTATAGAATAAAGTGTTGATCTTCTATATATGTAGGAATTGACCCTAGCATGTTATGTTTTTTTTAGCGAGTAAGAAGAAAAGTTCTGAGAGTACACTGTTAACTTTTATAGTTGTGTTTTACAATTTTGTGTTATGTAATGAATATCTAAATGGAATGAAATAGTTTTCTTTAGCTTCTATCCTATGTTAATAGTTTAGAGAAGCCAACCAATGGGGCCCACTTGGGAGATGGATTAGATTAGGATAGAATAGATTTATTTTCAAGCATTAGTAGTCTCTTAAGTAGAAGCAATAAGTTCCTTCCCATAGCATCACACTCTGTGAATGTTCTTGTAGCATATGTGAGAACAATTTTAGTGGATGAGTCAAGTTGGAATATCTGTTATCTTTTCCATTGTATTTCCAGTATTCATAGAGTTAAGTGTTTTACCTTCCTGCAGTAGTAGTGTAAGTTCTTTTCCTTGCATTTTTACTTTCCTACAACATAAGCTTAGTGACTCATTAAGAGACCTAGTGCACATACTGTGCCAACCATTTCAAGTATATGTCCCTGGGTTGATAAGATTAAATGCACCTCATGGTGGGGAAAATAGTCCTTAGTTTGAATATATTATTCCTAAGAAAGGCCTAGTGCATGACTATGATACACCTATTGTGAGGCGGTTCATTTTTTAGCACCGTTGTTGGGATGGTGTCAAGCTAGGAGCATTTTCAAGTCATAGTTTTTAGTTTGAGTTCTTTTTACTAGTGTGAAAAGCTTAATTGAATGCATCAAAGAGGAAGACGACGAGATGAACATGACATATTTCTTCTTGAAGGATCTGTTAATTTGAACAAAGAAGTTGAAGAAGAAGAAGTTGAGTTACCTTTTGAGGATGCAAGTCCAATTTTTCTCACAGCATCATCATCAAGAGCTGAACCCATAGATATATTTAGTCTCCAACCATTCACTGAAGTATTGGCTAGTTTCCTTGATAACACTACCATGAATCCACCAGTTGTTAATCATCCAGTGTCCAACATTCCATTTTAGCAACAACCTCAAATTCCATTACCACTAGTCATGGCACAACCTACTTTTCCAGTTCCACTTCCAAGTCTTGTAACCAATGCCAATCTCAAGAACATACCTCCCACTACTCTTTCAAAGTTCTATGGCCTTGCAACTGAAGACCCTGATACTTTCTTGTTTGATTTGGACATACTTTGTCATAGTTTTGACTACAAAATTGATGCCCATAAGCTTAAATTATTTCCAGTGACATTGAAAGAATCAGCTTTGGTTCATGGGCTTGGGAGCCAATGTAGCCACAACTTGGGATAAAATGCAAGCTCTATACCTGGAGAAGTATAAAGAATATTACAAAGTCATCTAGTACAATAGGGGATGATATCTTTAGGATATCATAGAAGGGGGAGGAGACATTGGAAGACTATGTTTCACATTTTCCATATACATTGCAAAAGAATCCTCAACATATATTGTCTAAAGATTCACAAAAGGTAGTCTTTTTGAGAGGTGTGAATGATAATTATTTGGAAGAATTGGACCTGATGATTGGTGGTGATGTATATAGAGCTTTTTGGGATGACCTCAAAAAGATCTGTCAGAACTATTCAAGGTCAACTATGATGAAAGGTTGAGGACCGCGTTCTATAGTCACTAAAGGGATCAATCAAGGCATTTCAAAGCTTGAGATATCCAATCTATTGTTAGATTTCAAACAAGACATTATTAATGATGTCGCCAAAGAGTTGGACACAATGACTATAAAGAAGAAGCAAGCAGAAGCCAAATTAAAACTAGCTGAGTACTGTCCTCATTGCTGGAAGCAAAAGAAGGATTGCTAATGTAAATTGGCTACAAGCATGGAGAATTGACATCTTCCAACTAAATATGTCAAGATAGATGGAGATGATGAGTAAGTATTCTTTGTTACTCAACGCCGACTATGGGCCCAATGTCAAGGTATGCCTCAGGACCCCTTACAAAGTTAAAATTCATATGGTAGTTAATGGAAAAATTGTAATACCCAGGGTCCTCCACAAAATCAATCCAATTGGAATAATCCTGGGAAAAATAACCCACAACAATCCCAATGGCTTCAGAATTCACAACAACCCTAGCCTAATCAATAGAATAACCAATGGCCATAGAACCAACATAACCAATAGAACTACTAGCAAAAATAGTAGAACCAATGGCAACCACCCCAAGGGAATTGGCAATCTATGAACCAATGGAAGGGATCTCAATAATGGTCTAACCAAAATACTGGTGCTCCACAATTACCCCCTCCAATTCAACAACCTACTTTAATGCCATGACCTGCAAATCTTGGACCTCAAAAGTAAACACAGTTACCCACACAACCTTAGCCAAATCCGAATAGCCAACAAACATAGTAGCCCCTGTATAGTGCTAATACCCAACAATATCCTTTTTATGCTTTAGGTGTTGTACATATACATTTGAGATCTAGAATGACTTTACTAGCACCTAAACTACCGCTTATAACTGAAATACCAGACTCTCCTACAACATCAGAACCTTCGGTTGCTGAACCTATTGATTCAACTAATGTTACCTTGATAATACCAGTTCAACCAACATTAGAACCTCCTTTTCTAGAATAATTGATACAAAATAAACCTGAGAAAACCAAGGAACAACCTTTTGACATTGTTGATTAGTTGAAAAATATACATGTCCATATACCACTATTTCAAGCTATTAAGGACATTCAAGTCTATGGAAAAGCTATCAGGGAAGCCTACTTAAAGAAACCTGGAAGGAAGAAAAAAGGCCCCACCGTAGTCCATGTTGTGGGACAATTGGCTAATACCATGCTAGGGAAAGTGATTACACCAAAATATTCTGATCCATGAAGTCCAGTAGTGAATGTCAGTATAAATGGTTAGTTTGTTAGAAATGCTTTAATAGATCTTGGAGCTGCTATAAATGTGATAACCAAGGATAATATGAAGAAATTGCAAATAGAAGGATTAAGTCCTACACCAACCATTCTGTAGCTTGCAAATAGTTCCACAGTCACTCCTAATGGGATGATAGAGAATATTGTTGTGACCTTAGAGTTAGATTCTCTAGAGTATCCTACAGACTTTATGATTTTGTCCCCTAAAGTCAATCTATCTAGTTATCTGTCATCTTAGGTAGACCACGGTTAGCCACAATTGATGTAAATATAAGTTGAAATTCAGGGAATATGACCGTATCAAATGGCCAAGCAACAAAGCAATTTGATTTATATCCTTCAGCCCAACCATTATCATATTTGAGTACATCTATTTGGCCAAATTTAGGAGATGAAGAATAAGAGTTAAATTCTATAGTACAACTCATGATGTTTCATAGATAGTCTTTTCTAAGATTGCAAGAAGAAGATTCAGTACTCTAGAGTATCCTCACTAACTCTTGTGTGGTAGAGAAAGATGTATCTAAAAGCTCTGTGTTAGAATTAATCACATATGAGGAATGTCATAAGAATTGTACTTTCCTCAAAGAACTTGAAATTCTTTGTTCACTCCTCCCTTGTGAATTAGAGGCAGGTCCAATCTCTAAAGTTGCTATGATAGAATCCACTACTACTATTAAATTGAGTAAAGGCCATAAACTACATGTTAATCCCAAATTAACATCCACATAGATGGAATAGTTAAAAGGATTTCTTAAGAGGCATTAGAAGGATTTTGCATGGTACTATGGTGATATGAAAGGATTGAGCCCTACATTGTATACTCATAGAATATACATTAATGAAGGTTGTCTACCACTCCGTCAACCCCAAAGAAGGATAAGTCCAAGCCTTAGAGAAATAGTCAAAATTGAATTGTAGAAATTGCTTGATGTTGGTTTCATTTATCCTATATCTAATAGTAAATGGGTATCACCTCTGGTTATAGTGCCTAAGAAAGGGGGGAAATGGAGAATTTGTGCAAATTATAGAGAATTGAATAAGGCTACTAAAAAAGATAATTTTCCTTTACCCTTCATAGACCAAGTTCTAGATACGCTAGCTGGAAAGATGTATTTCTCCTTTCTAGATGGGTATAGTGGTTATAATCAAATTAGTATTACTCCTAAAGATCAAGATAAAACCATATTTACATGTCCATGGGGTGCTTTTTCATATTATATTTTACCATTTGGTCTATGTAATGCTCCTGCAACATTTCAATGAGTAGTTATCAGTATCTTTGCTGCTATATCACATGAGTGTATGGATATCTACATGGATGAATTCACACCATTTGGAGTTACTTTTGAAGAAACAATGATGAATATTGAAAAGGTTTTGGTGAGATGTCAAGAACATAATTTGGCATTGAATAGTGAAAAGTGTTTCATACTCATGCAGGAGGGCATGGTACTTGGTCATTTCATATCCACTGAAGGAATACAAGTGGACCCAACTAAGATAGAGGCAATTCAAACATTTTCCATACCTACAAAATCAAAAGATGTAAGATTATTTCTAGGTCATGCTTGATATTACAGACATTTCATAAATGATTTCAGCGAAATAGCTAGTCCTTTGTATAAATTACTCACAAATGAAGTTAAATTTAATTGGACATCTGAATGTGATGAAGCCTTCCTCCAGCTTAAGAAACTTTTGACCACAACCCCACTTATACAAGGCCCTGATTGGAATTTACCTTTTCACACATATACGGATGCCTCTAATTATGCCATAGGTGTAGTCCTAGCACAGAAATCCAAAAATCTTGAAAATGCCATCTATTATATTAGTAAGAGTCTTCATGTCCCATAGCTAAACTACACCATGAATAAAAATGAATTGCTAGTAGTAGTTTATGCCCTAGAAAAATTTTGGCATTACATAACTAGTTATTCCATCTATGTTCATACTAATCATGCAACAATCAAATATCTCATGAAGAAAACTACTATAATAGGTAGGTTAGCAAGATGGTTACTATTGTTACAAGAATTTGACATAACCATTGTTGATAAGCCTGGACAAGCCAATGTTGTAGCTGATTATTTATCTAGAATCCATCATGATGATACTGACACAACTCTGGTAGATGATGCAATTCTAGATGAGAATTTGTTTCATATTGCTGTTCAAATTCCATTGTATGCAGATATTGCTAACTATATTGCAGCCAATAAGATACCAGTACATTTTTCTTATAAGGAAAGAAAGTTTCTTGTTGAGAAAAGTTTATATTTCTCTTGGATAGATAATCTTTTGTTCTATACTAGACCTGATTAAGTTATAAGAAGATGTGTGAGAGAAGATGAGGCATATAACATTCTACATGCATGTTATAATGAAACATGTGGAGGACATTTTGTAGCTAAAAGAATAGCTTTCAATATCTTGACAACTAGTTATTATTGGCCTACACTTCATAAGGATGCAATCAACTATACAAGGAAGTGTGACTAGTGTCAAAGGATGGGTTGACCAACAAGAATAGATGAAATGCCTCTTAATCCTCAAATGGAGTTCACACCATTTGACAAATGGGGAATGGACTTCATTAGTCCAATTGATCCTTCATCCAATGGGAAGTCCTATATTCTGGTATGCATTGACTACCTAACAAAATGGGTTGAAGTTAAGGCTATGAAGCATGCCCATAATGAAAAAGTTGTTGAATTCTTGTATGAAGAGATTTTTACTCGCTATGGTGTTCCTAAAGAGCTGGTTACTGACCAAGGTGCATAATTTACTTCCAACCTGATCTCAAAATTGATGAAATAGTATAACATCAGGCATAAAAAATCTAGTCCTTATCATCCACAAACTAAATGACAAGTAGAGGTTACAAACCATGAGCTAGAAAATATTCTAACAAAAATAATCCATTTGCATTGTCGAGATTGAACCAGTAGATTACAAGAAGCTATTTGTCCTTATAGAACAACCCGGAAGACTACTATAGGACTCACACGATTTGAGCTCCTATATGGAAAGGTGACAATGCTTTCAATTTAAATTTGAACATAAAAATCTAAGGAAAGCCTTGGCATTGGATATTGACCTTCCTGTAGCACAAAGAGAATGCCTTTTGCATCTTAACTCTTTAGATGAGATGCATAAAGTTGCTTTGGAACATATTGAACTGGTGAAAAAACAAAGGAAACAATGGCATGATTCTCATATTATTAGTAAACAATTTCAAGTTGGTGATTGGGCATTATTATATGACTTCCACTTCAAGGATATGCCAGGGAAGCTGCAGACACAATGGTTAGGACTATATGAAATCAGTGATGTCTTTGAGAACAGAGTTGTGCAACTAACCATAATTGATCAAGTTCCTTCCAAACTATTACTCAATGGTCACTGACTCAAGTTATAAAAAAGGCCACAAAAAAAATCCGATTTCCTGCAGTAGTTCCAACAACTAGATTCAAATACGACTCAAGCAACTCTTCCTATAGCCAAAGGTGTCAACCTTTCGACTGTTGTTCTTCAACATTAGTTTTTAGTTTGCATGCTCATAATAATAACTTTATGTTCGCATAAAGTTCACTTTTTGTTTATTTATTTTTCCATCTCATATCTTTATCTTCCACCCATCCACCTCATCTCATTTCTTAATTTTCCATCCACCCACTTTCCACATCATCAAATTTTCCATGTTTTCAATAAAATCTATAAATGCTGATAGATGCTGCCACTAACATTATTTTTGCCACCTTTTTTAGTACATGCAACAATCAACTCGACAGGTATAACATTTTCAAATGATCTTTCATTTATAAGTCCATAGATTTCATCAATTATATTTAATACTGCATGAAATATATAATGGCAGTGTATGCTAGTCCCTCACTCATACTAATCTAATAAGTGAGGACACTTGTCTAAAATTAGCAGGGGCTAGGGGAAGGTCATACTATCCAATGACATGTCTAATAATCCATGATGATTTTCTAAATCTTCGCATTACCCCTTATTAATGAAAATTTGTTGCCATAAGTATGCAAAGTAAGGCATTGTACTCCCTATTTTTGAATGATTTTTTTTGTCAAGCTACAATGTGACCTATTTTTATTTTTTTCATAATTTGAACCTTGTTTTTAGACGATTTCCACAGAAACTTATGATTTTCCTTCATTCAAATCTTAATTATTGTACATAACAATTTGTTATGGCAATTAATTTCTTCCTAAAGTAAAGTAGTGTGATGAGTCTAAGGAATAAGGTAGAGTTTGAAGCTTGAATTCAAAAAAATGGGAGAAAACAGAGTAGTAGAGGAAGTGCTAAAAAATGGGTAGGAATTTGCAAAGGAGAGAGCGAGTAGAGCACACTATGTTGCTCTCTAATGTAGAAGTTGTGAGAAGATTCAATGCTTGTGGATGGCTGGGTTATTGTTTAAGTTTAATGGCATATGATGAAGAGGTGGCTGTAGAATTTATTAGGACATTCAAAAATGGTGAAGCTTCTATTTGGGGCTTGACAGTAGTTGTAATAGAGGAGCGCATCACAAAAGTAATAGGGTTACTTGCAGTTGGAGAGCACTACTCAAGCACACATGATGCTAGGTCAGCGAGGCCCCAATTTACTGGACCACATGATGCTCAATTGGATGTCACAAAACAAGGATGTAAGAGGTTGCCATTGCCACCACCATACCTTGAATTAGTGATGCACATTATTAGGTATTTTACTTGTGAAGGCAAATTTTCTCACTTGCATGCACATCATTTCAAGCTACTTAGCTGTGTAAGGCATAATATTACTATGAATATTTTGAATTTCTTGTATAATATGCTTTGCATTAGTGTGAAGGAGACTTAGAAAGGGAAAGAGAATTCTATTACTCACCATACTTTAATTAAGTTGTTAATAGAGAGGTCTCTTAGGGATGTATCCCCTTTAACATGGGATGAGTTTATGCAACTAAAAAACCCTGCAACCCCAAGCTGGCCCTAGTGAATAGCATAGTGAGGAAAACATAGCTCCTAGCAGTGAGCCTACTGAACAAAACATTCAAGGAGCTAAAATTGAAGAGACTCAAGGAAATAAACAAGAAACTGCCCCTATTCAAGAAAATGTGCCTCCACTTGTACAAGAAATCCCTAAACCTGCTACTAGAGCAAAGCTAAGAGGAAACAAAAATTACCAAAAGAAACTTCTATTCAGCAAGAACCAAATCCTACAATTGTAAAAAAAAAGAGAATAAAGAAGGGTCTTGTGGTAATTGATCCTGCAACTGTGACACCGAAGTAGAAAAGTAGGCAAAAGGTTGTAACACAAGAAGAGACCCCTGTATGGAAAAGCCCTAGAATGACAGAGCACACTAGTACATTTGGGTTCATTTTTTGACTTTTATTGGTCAAAATTTTGACCTAGTTTTTGACCAAATTTGACCAACCCATTGGTTGATATTATTCCAATCAAAATTTCAACCAACTCACTGGTTGGTCAAAATTTTGACCAATCTATTGGTCGAAAATATTACAAGCCATTGTCTAGGTTCAATTAGGAATTGGTCAAAATTTTGACCAATGAAGGTCAAAATTTTGACCAACAAAGGTAGAAAAAATTTAGGTGTTGGTGGAAATTTTGACCAACAAAGGTAGAAAAAATTTAGATGTTGGTAGAAATTTTGACTAATGAAGGTGGAAATTTCAACCAACAAAGGTAGAAAAAAATTTAGGCATTGGTGGAAATTTCGACCAACAAAGGTAGAAAAAAAAATTAGGCGTTGGTGGAAAGTTTGACCAATGAAGGTGGAAATTTCGACCAACAAAGGTAGAAAAAAATTTAGGCATTGGTGGAAATTTCCACCAACAAAGGTAGAAAAAACCTAGGTGTTGGTGGAAATTTTGACCAATGAAGGTGGAAATTTCCACCAATAGCTAGGTGTAAATTTTTTTCAGGCATTTTATAAAACACTTCACATGCCTTACCTATGATATGACATTTTGCATGCATCCTGCACTCTCTCATCTGGCTGATGATGGATTACGCAGAGTGATCTGAAACCATGTTTCTAAAAAACACACACAATCAAATCCAAAATGAACTTGCACTACAAATGGATTGTGGAAATTTGATATTGTTAATTTTGCATGCATGTCTACCAGGACAAATATATGTTTAAGTTGTGATTGTCCTAGTAGACATGCATGCAATTTTACCAATATCAGATTTCCACAATCCATTTGTAGTGCAAGTTCATTTTGGATTTGATTGTGTGTTTTTTAGCATCATGGTTTCAGATCACTCTATGTAATCCATCATCAACCGGATGAGAGAGAGTGCAGGATGCATGCAAAATGTCATATCATATGCACGACATGTGAACTATTTTATAGAATGCCTGAAAAACACCAACGGTAACTAATATGAAGAATATATAATTAGTTATATGATTGAGACAAATCATGTACATTGTATGAAGATAGTCCATGGCTGACAGGCCCACCAAAAGATAAAACATATGATAAAAATAATTATTTTCATGTTTTTAACATATGGGGTACACATAACATGACTTATTATTGCACAATTCAACTAAGTTCAATTAATTAATTTCCACAAGGATTGTCCCCATTTAAAGGTGAATGTTTTGCCCCATTTCAAGCCTTTTGAATGTATAAAGAAATGGATAGCATGAAAATTTTAAGTAATGTCAAGCCATTTATTTACTTCATATATAATGTGAATAGAACTATTATGTTGCTCAACAACCACCAAATAAAATTATCATCATGTACCCAAAAAGGGATGGATGGAATGTCGGAACTAACCTCCAACTAACTACTATCACCATCCCTCTATATTATAAGTTATAGTGGTGCTCTAGATTTGCTCTATTCCATCATACACTTACATATCATACACCTTACCATAGTCCATATCAACAAGGTCAGAGAGATTAGTTTCATTTGATTGGTATGTGGAAGACCTTGATGTTGAGAAGTTGTGTGATTCACGTGGAGTAGAAGGTGTTTTGGTCCCTTGGAAGGAAGCTTCATCTCTTTTATCGGCTTCTTTATTTTTACTTGGAGAAGTATATTGCTTTGAATTGTCCCCATGGCTCCTTGCAGATGATGCCAAGAGTGTCCTTGCTATTATCTTCTGCCATAACATAATGTTCACAAAGTGTTAGAATTGTCTCTAGATGAAAAAAAACCATAGAGGCTTAATTGATATGTGATCTTAGTTAATGTACTATCTCACAATCAACTAGACGATGAGCTTCCTCAAAGCACTGAAGAGGTTTCAATCAAAATTTTAAACTATTTAAGTTTCAATACAATATATTCAAATCAAGAACAATCTGTTGGAAAACAAAAGAACCTACCAGAAGGACTATTACTAAGCATAATATAACAGAACTTACATTATAGCAAAAGTTGTGTGAACATTTTCAAGTGATATCAGAGCACCCACTTCCAATTATGAAGTCAACACCATACTGATAGCCAGGAGCTGGACACCATTTGGTCTACAAGTACATCCAAACAACAGTTTTAAGAAAATTACTTATTTCATACTCTCCACTAACCCCAAAAAATACTTTGGATATGGAATAAAGATAAATCTATTAATAACAAGCACAAGACCACAACGCAGAGAAAGTTCTAAATTGATAAATAATAAAACATTTAGCACAAAAGGAACAGATACTCTAAATTATGTAAACAACCAAGAACAAAAACTCTATAAATTTCGTCCTTGAGGAAAATCATAAATTTAGATGAAATTTTAGTTGCTTTGCTTGTTTGGCTCTACCAAGATCTAGGAATAATGGTGCATAATAATCATTTAGTTTATTTGTGGCAATTTTTACAGGTTGGTACACTTGATAATTGGGAACCTGCTGTATTGACTTTGAAAAGATCTAGTTATGAGATAAAGGGTAACAGGCAACGTAGGTTGGTAGTTAGTGAGAAGTATGCTTCTGTGTGAGAAATATAAATCAAAATAAAATTCAAACTCACAACCCTAAAATTTACTTAGTTAAACTATTATCGAGTACCCAAAAATTGCTCGACACTTAATAAATCGAGTGGCAGGAGAGTTTGCCGAGTGAGCTCCGTAAATGAAGAACACACAACTCGGTAACCAAAATGATTACCAAGTGAACTCGGTAGAAGAGTGATTACCGAGTGAACTCGATAGAAGAAGGCACCAAGTGTACTCGGTAGCCATAGGAGAATGGATCTCAGTAGAAGAAGGCACCGAGTGTACTCAGTAGCCACTGCAGAGAATGACTTCTACCAAAGACAATACTGAGTGCAAACTTATGACGTCAATATTTTCACCATTAAAACTAGAGACCCAAAACTTGAAATACTCAACAATAAAATTCACACTTGCAATGAACAAAGAAAGAGAAATAGATTCAATTAGGCCTGCTTGCTTTCTATTTAACTTTGATTCAAACTAATACAAGATCTAGGAGCATTCGGCTTCAACCAAAAAACCCTAAAGTAACCCTAAAATTGATAAAACTTCAAACTTTAAACTTCAAACTTGCAGCTCTAATGGCTCCATACTACAATGCCTGGAGCAACCACTGCTTCAACAGGTCAAATCAAACAAACAATAAACTTACAGAATGACCAAAGAAGAAACACGTGCAACTGCAGGCACAAAATGAACTTCTTTTCTCTACACTCTAATGACTGGATCTACTGATCACTTCTCTCTTCTTCCTTCTTTGCAACTTCTGATCTGCTCTTCTTCTCCTTCTACTGGGTCAAATGAAACTGATCATTCCTTTTTTTATACTTGCAAAAATTTTTTTCCCCCATTTTTGAATTTGAAAATCTCACCTTCTTGTATTAATGTTTTCTATCTATTCTACAGGTTGTCAAGTGGTAGGTGGGCATTTGGCTCTAGGGACAAACGACCAATTGCACTAAATATTCCAACACTCCCCCTTTGTCCCAAGCCAAACAAACAAGGATCACTGCTGATCCAAATCAACTACACCAAGACACTCTCTTAGGTGTACAAAACTTCCAATGCCTAATGGTTTGGTAAAAATGTATGCTAGCTGCTGCTCAGACTTACAAAATTCCATTTTGATATCCTCATTCTCCACCAACTCTTTGATGAAGTGATATCTGATTTCAATATGCTTGCTTCTCCCATGGAAGACTAGATTCTTGGACAATGCAATTGAAGAGATGTTGTCACAAAAAATTGTGGTTCCATCCTCTTGCCTTTCATTCAAATCTGTCAAGATCCTTCTTAACCAAATTGCTTGACATGCTACTGCATTTTTTGCTATATACTCAGCCTCTACTATAGATTGAGAAACAATAGGTTGCTTCTCGGATGCCCATGAAATTGCACCTAATCCCATATGAAACATATATCCGAAAGTTCTCTTCCTATCATCTAAACTTCCAGCCCAATCACTATCAGTATAACCAACCAATTTAAAATCATCATTTGCAGTATACAAAATTTCAAATCCCTTGGTACCTTTCACATACCTTAGGATCCTCTTTCCCACTTGCCAATGGGAATCCCTTGGTGTTTCCATAAATCTAAAAATCAAACTTACTGCATGCATTAAGTCTGGCCGAGTTGTAGTCAAATACATTAAACTTTCAACCATACTCTTGTATAGTGTTGGATCCACTGTCTTGCTAGAGTCTTCCTTGCTCAGCTTCAAACCTACTGCTGTTGGTGTGGGGGCTGCCTTACTATTTTGCATTTTGAATCTCTCCAAGATCTACCTTGCATACTTTTCTTGAGAGATTAAGATGTCATCATGCATTTTTTTTACTTCTATGCCTAGAAAGTACTTCAAGAAACCTAGGTCTGTCATCTCAAATTCATTTTTCATGGCCTCTTTGAATTCACCAATTAAAGCCTTGTCATTTCCAGTAAAAATAAAATCATCTACATACAAGACAACAATCAAAACATTTCCATTTGTTGTCTTGATGTAGAGAGTAGGCTCACCATTGCCTTTGCTAAAGCCATTGCTCATCAAATATGAGTCAATCCTACTATACCATGCCTGTGGAGCTTTCTTGAGCCCATAAAGAGCTCTCTTTAGTCTATATACTTTATTCTCTTCACCTGCAACTTCATAACTAGGTGGCTGCTCCACATCTACTTCTTCCTTCAATACACCATTTAGGAAGACAGATTTCACATCCATTTGGTATACCTTCCATTTATGCTAAGTTTGAATTGCTATGATAGCACACACGGTTTCCATTCTTGCAACTGGGGCATAGGTCTCATCATAATCTGTTCCATACTATTGTTTGTAGCCCTTGACTATCAGCCTTGCCTTTTGCCTATCAATTTTGCCTTCAGCGTTGCATTTAGTCTTGTAGACCCATTTCACTCCAATCACTTGCTTCTTGGGAGGCAATTCAATTAGCTCCCATGTCTCATTTCTTTCTATAGCATCTATTTCCTCATCCATGGCATTACACCATTTCTTCTCCTTAATAGCTTCTTCAAAATATATTAGATCACTATGAGAAAATAATGCAAAATTAACACTTTCATCATAATCTTCATACCTTTCATCTTGGTATATCTCCCTAAGACTCTTGGTCTTTCTTGGTAATAGGGAGGAGAGTGTGGGATTAGAATCTTCGCTGCTATTGCTTGGCACTGACACTCGGTCATGCCTAGAGGAGCTCAGTAATGACTGAGGTTGCTTGCCTTTTCTTCTATCTGCTCCTTCTTCTTGCTATTCATCAGCATATTCTTCACTCATAATTGGCACTTTACTTGAAGTGCTTGGTGACTCATCAATTGAACCATATCAAGACTGATTTTCAAGAAATTCCATATCTCTTGTAAGCATCATCTTGTTGTTCAATGGGTCATACAATCTGTATGCCTTTGATTCTGGGCTGTACCCTGTGAAAATGCATTTCACACCTTTATCATCAAATTTTTTCCTTTGCTCTTTAGGCACATGTGCATATGCAACACATCCAAACACTCTTAGGTGCTCAACTGTCCATCTTCTTTGTGACCATGCTTCCATAAGAATTCTATCACAGACTGCCTTTGTAGGACACCTATTAATTAGGTAAACTGTTGTTGCCACAGCCTCTCCCCAAAATTTAGTTGGGAGACCTTTCTCTTTCATCATGCTCCTTGCCATTTCAACAATGGTCTTGTTCTTTCTTTTAGCCACTCCATTCTACTGTGGTGTATAGCTGGCTGTGAGCTCTTTCTTTATACCATGTTTCCTGCAAAAATTTACAAAAGAATTGGCGGTATACTCCCCTCCTCTATCTGATCTTAGAACCTTGATATAGTGTCCACATTCTCTTTCATCCTGGGCTTTAAATTTTACAAATTTATCAAATGCTTCAGATTTGTTCTTTAAGAAATACACCCATGTCCTGCGACTAAAATCATCAATGAATGTCATAAAATAAGTACTCCCCCCAATGGAAGTAACTTGCATAGGACCGACTAGGTCAGTATGCACTAACTCTAATGGATATCTAGCCCTTCTAGAATTTCCAGAATTAAAGGGAAGCCTATGTTGTTTACCCAAAATACAAGCCTCAGTCTTGTCACATGAATTTCTTATATGTGGCAAACCTTCTACCATTCTCTTATTTGACAATAAATTTAAACCAACATTGCCAAGATGACCATACCTGAGGTGCCATAGCCATGAGGGGTCTTCAATCACACTCCTTAGAGCCGATTGTGTGGGAGGTGCAGCACTAACTTGAGATGAGAAACATGTCTCAATCCTCAAGGGAAACATTCTGTTCTTGGTCATTTGAACTGCTGCAAGTAAATTCCTGCTCCCATCCTTTTCTTGAATGATACACCTGTCATTCTCCATCAGCACTTTGTATCCATTTTGAATGAGTTGACCAATGCTCATCAAATTGTGCTTCATACCAGGGGTGAAATACACATTTTGTATTTCCCTTTTCTCACCTTTCCTGGTGTGGACCATAATAGATCCTTTGCCCACAACTGGTAGGGTTCCATTATTACCCATCTTAATCTCTGATTTGAAACTCTTGTCAATGAAGGAAAACAAGGTTTCATTACCACTCATGTGGTTGCTACATCCACTGTTGAGGTACCAAACCTCAGGGCTTCCTTCTTCACCAACATTACACATAATGAAGGCATCAGCATTAGGTCCACTTCCCATATTCACATTAGCCATATTTTCTTGTACTGACTGATCATTCTACTTCTTCTAGCATTCACTTGCATATGCCCATATTTATGATAGTAGTAGCATTCTACATTACTCTTATTTGAGTTGTAATTTTTCTTACCTCCTCTTGAAGTATTTTGTGAGTTACTTGCTCCATCTGCTCTTCTTGAGCTTTCTGCTGCAACATTTCTTTGTCCTCCATTACCTCGGCCTCTACCTCTGGAGTTTCTGCCTGAGCCATTTTTTCCTCTCCCCCTTCCTCTTGGATTTGATTGAGCCTTGAATGCTTGCTCTTGGGTAGAAGAAGATGTTGATCTATTGATCCTATGCTCATGGGTTTGAAGTGTAGCCATCAACTCATCCATTTTTAAAATAGTGAGGTATTTTGCCTCTTCTATGGTCACGACCAAATTGTCATATTTATGAGGTAAACTCCTCAATATCTTTTCCACTATCCTCTGCTCTTGATAGTCTTCTCCATTTGACTTCAGCTGGTTAATCACATTGGAGGTCCTTGAACTGAAGTCTGCAATTGATTCATTTTCCTTCATCTGAAGGTTCTCAAACTCCCTCCTTATATTCTGTAGCTTTACCATATGGACTTTATCAGTCCCCTTGAAGTTTGTCTCAAGGATATCCCAAGCTTTCTTTGCATAATTTGTTGCTGCAATCTTGAGAAATATTGTCTCTGTCATTGCTGCCTCAATAAGACTTAATGCCTTTCCATCTTTCCTCCTTGACTCTTTCAAATGAGTCTTCTTTGCATTTGTGAGAGTAGCATACTGAGCTGGGTCTGTCACATCATTGAACTCATTAACTACAAACTCCCACAAATCATTAGCAACCATAATGGTTTTCATCTTCTTTGCCCATGTATCATAATTTTGTCCATTGAAGGGTGGTGACTGCTGCTATATCTTTCCTGCATCTCCTGCCATGATAAATATTTCAAGAAAACAAATTCCCTAACTCACTTTGGATGTGGGGCCTCAAAGCTCTGATACCATGTGAGAAATATAAATCAAAATCAAATTCAAACTCACAACCCTAAAATTTACTTGGCACAAACTATTACCGAGTACCCAAAAATTGCTCAACATTTAATAAACTGAGTGGCAGGAGAGTTTACTGAGTGAGCTCGGTAAATGAAGAACACACAACTCGGTAACCAAAGTGATTACCGAGTGAACTCAGTAGAAGAGTGATTACGGAGTGAACTCGATAGGCAAAGTGATTACTGAGTGAACTCAGTAGAAGAAGGCACCGAGTGTACTCGGTAGCCACTATAGAGAATGACTTCTACCAAAGACAATACCGAGTGTAGACTTATGACATGAATGTTTTCACCATTAAAACCAGAGACCCAAAACTTGAAATACTCAACAATAAACTTCACACTTGCAATGAACAAGGAAAGAGAAATAGATTCAAGTATGCTTGCTTGCTTTCTTTTTAACTTTGATTCAAACTAATACAAGATCTGGGAGCATTCAGCTTCAACCAAAACTCCCTAAAGTAACCCTAAAACTAATAAAACTTCAAACTTTAAACTTCAAACTTGCAGCTCTAATGGTTGCATACTACAATGCTTGGAACAATCACTGCTTCAACAGGTCGAATCAAACAAATAATAAACTTACAGAATGACCAGAGAAGAAACACGTGCAACTGCAGGCACGAAATGAACTTCCTTTTCTTTGCACTCTGATGACTGGATCTGCTGATCACTTCTCTCTTCTTCCTTCTCTGCAACTTATGATCTGCTCTTCTTCTCCTTCTACTGGGTCGAATGAAACTGATCATTCCTTTTGTTATACTTGCAAAAAAAAATTCCCCCCATTTTTGAATTTGAAAATCTCACCTACCTGTATTAATGTTTTCTATCTATTCTGCAGGTCATCAGGTGGTAGGTGGGTGTTTGGCTCCAGGGACAAACAACCAATTGCATTAAATATTCCAACATTTTGAACTCAATATATGCACTTTCTAACTCTGTTATTTATGTCATATGCAATATATGAAATTCATGTGTGAAGGCATTTAATAATTACTAGTATTTGATGTATACAATTTATGTATCTTCAATTATTGTGGAAAGGCATTTTACTTTCAGAGTTTCTATGAACGTTTTGAAATTCTTACAACATACACATTAGAGATTCTGATTTATGGAGTATGTGGATAAGGGGGAGATTTTTGTATAAAACATTTCTTACCTAGCTATATTGGAGGAGATTTTTATGGACAACAACTAATAGCTTTCTAAATGTTGTATGCTGGAGATTGTGATCCCCTATGAACATCAGGCACAATTTGTGTTAACAAGTGTTGGAGGAGTTAGTATTGCTTTAAGCTCAAGTGATGATAACCTGTAAGTTCCAATCTGGATGCTTATAAGAGTGAACCAATGTTAAGATACACTTCTTTTATTAGTCTTGTTGCATTCCGTAATAATCTAGACATCAGTATCAAGATGCATGTATTATAGAATAAAATAGGGCCATTTAATTAAATATTTTTCACAAACTATAAACTGTGCATTGAAAAAGTTAAATAATTTAATTTAACTTAATAAAATAACTTTATTAATGTATAATTATGTCAATGATAAATAAATTATCTTTGTATTAAGGATAATCACCTACATACGTATTTTGGAACTTCAGCAGTGATTTCAATGGAAACCTTCTCTGAAACAGACATCCCAACCTTGCCTGCATATGTATCTTGGTTCATAGTTTCTTACTGTTTTGTGTACTCAATCTTTTTTAAGCTCTCTAAGACTTGGTCTTACTGGTCTCTCTACTATTATTTGAACTTATGCTTTGTGGGAGATAATTTTGGTTATATTTTTTATGAGTTGCTTGCAATAGCTATATTTGTGCACTTCACTCCAATATTTTGAAAAAAATCAAAGTTCTGTTTGATACCAAAATGATAAAAAATTGATTTAGAAAGACAAGATACCACAAACTTTTATGTTTGGACTTTGACACAGTATTTTTTCTGCAAAATATTTTGAACTCTAGATTTACCTTTTTGAATTCCATTTTATAAACCACCTTTTATATAAGTGCACAAATGAATGTATGTCTGCATCCATGCATGTGTCTTCATAAATTAACATAGATGTAAATGATCATAGGTAAAGGAAGGCATGTTCTTTTACCTTAATGCCTTTCTTGGCCTTTGGCTCCTCATCGCTTTCTTCTGAGCTCTCATCCTCCTTAGAGCTGCTCCCCTCAACTTTTTTTTGTCGGTTGCTGCATTTTAGTGACCTAAAAATATGAAACACCACAGTAATTATCAGGATTATGAAACATACAAGAATATATTACGTGCACATTAATCAACTGCACAGTGAGAGATTTTTTTAGATTGCATTAAATGTAAGACCACAACTGTAATATACCCAAATTCAAGACTGACAAATCCATGTACGATATTACAAGGTTTAATTAAAGATTTGAAACTTGTATGATCTTCAAGAGGAGCCCAATCTTTATATTCCAATATCCCAAGGAGGTCCTCTTACTCCATGCCATTATTTAAGCCAACAGGTACAAAGACCATATGAAGACATAGAATGCTAACCAAACATTTTCTAAGCAAATGGATAAAGATCATAATGACATGTCAACAACGAGATATCCTAATCCCTATAGCATTTTTGCAAATAGTTGACAAAGAAAAAAGTTGTCACACTTCTCATTTAGAAACAGAACTTCTACGCTTCTTGTCATGATCAAAACAAGCTACATGTTCAAAAGACAAGCTACATGTTCAAAACGTAAAGAAGCTGAATATTAAACGTAAGATATATAAATCTCAGCCACATTAATCAAAAGAGAGGACATGCAACAAAGGAGAACAAGCAATCTCAAAATATAGGCAAATGGAAAAAAATGTTTGGTACCTTCTGAACTGATTTTTGAGGTGTAGGCTCTTCATCACTCTCCTCAGAAGAAGACTCCTCCTCACTGCTACTACTTCCCTGTTTACCAATTGATTTGGCAGGAGTTTTCTAGAAGGCATTTATGTGTTAATATAATCCCCAAATAGAAAATATGATTACATATCACCGTCAGGTTACCAGCAACAAGAAATAAAATATAAACATGACATACTTTGGGTACCAGCTTTTGCGGAGCAGGTTCTTCATCGCTCTCATCAGAAGAGTCTTCTTCACTACTATTGCCTCCTTTCTTAACAGCAAGATTTGGGGCATTTTTCTAGAATATGATCAATTTAAAAAAAAAAAGATTAAATACTAGTTACTCAAAATTAAAAGATCAGCAATTAAAAGATAGACGCTGTATTAACTAACATCCTATGTAACTATTCAGCTGAATGAGAGCTTTGGGATAAGCTATAGGCATCCATCAAAGCATAAAGGATTTTGTCAGACGGTGTAGACGAAGTAGTAGCATTTGCCTTGGGAGACATGCTTGCAAAATGGAAGCATAGATAAGTCAGGTGAACTGTTTGACAGGATCCCTGAACGTAATGTGGTCATCAAAAGCCATGGTTGCTGGATATGCACAAACTGGGCAATGAAATAAGCTGTAGCACATATTATACACTCAGGATCAGCATTTTGAACAATCCATGGATGTTGTAAAAGCTTGTGTAAAGGCAGCCTCTTTGAGGAATCTTTCTGCAGTAGCTGCGTAACCATGATAACTAAACAATCATATGCTGGCAGATTTATAAATAGAAATTGCAAATGAGCAGATCTCAAGGACTCTGAACTTATCTTTGTAACAACGTTAACAGTCTAAATTTCTGAAATACACAACAATGGTCCCATTCAATGATTCAAAATTGAGGGTACCATACAATGTTCAATTTACCAATGCTTGCTGTAATTGTCTTGGTAGCACCTGTAATACATAGCCACCATCTCTAACACCCAGACCACAACATTTGGTGCGATACAGGGTTACAGGAAATAAAATATTTGCTGCAAATGAAATATTTGCCCCAAACACTAGGAAATAAACAAACCTTGTTAGTTCATTTCAAATAACCCTATAAATTTCTCAATAATTTTGCCCAGAGTTTATTATTCGCGACACTCACTATAATCTTCAATGTTTAACAATTGCTGAAATGGCAGTATAAATATACCAAGCCCTTACAACACAACGGTAAGTTGTGAGCCTTTCATCTGAGTGATCTTGGATTTAAGTCTACTTGAACTTAAGACATAATAATAATTAATTATAACAAATAATAATAAATGATAAATAATCGAAGCTTCAGCCCATAACCTATTCAAAAGAAAAGTGACCTCTAAATTTTTTATATTTCTCAAATAATCTTGGTTTGTGATTATAAAGTTGTGCGCCCATCGTCAAGGTAATGAGAGCTCAAATATTATTGCCATCTAAATACTCCATATGCCACCCACAATATTCATTAAAATTATAATCCTCAAACCATACTTCCACAAATCTCATTCCATGAGCCTTTGATAGTCTCCAGTGGTAAAATATTATACTGCATTTCCATTCAAATATTACAGCCTTTCAAATGATAACGTTGTCCGATAATTTATTTAGACATTCATAAAATATTCACCATAGCCTACCAAAAGATAATACTGAGCACCCCAAATATTTATCGAGTTTGCCTTCAATATTGATCATTTCTTAAGTGTCTCTGCTACATCATTGGAGAATGGCCTTGTATGAGACCATACGAAGCAACGATTTCGACAGAGACATGACCCAAGATTATTAAGTATCATGAGTCCCTACGTAATGGTGATCTATAAAGGGGAAAGAGCATTGAATAGGGAACAGATAGGGAAAAATCTCAGAATGAAGTATACAATTAGTATAAGTGCTGAGAATAGAGAGTACAGTAAGCAGCGACTAAGTAAGACACAGCAGATGGAATTAGTACTCAACACCCAATCGTGTATTATGGATTTGGTTTAATCTTTGGATGGGTTATCAACTAAATTTTGTGCCATATACATGATTGGTTGAATAATGGTAAAAGCAATACCTTGCTGTGTATTTCTTATATAATTATTGATTACCGAATTTGAATACTATGGTTTCCTTCATGTACATTAAGGGACCTTGATAGGTATGACAGTAATATATTAGGATCCTTTTATTGCTTTATATATATATATATATATATGAAACTAAAATTATGTATGGAATAGAAAAAGAAACATAAGAATAGAAGATTATTAAATATATTTCATATTGATCACATGGAAGGACCAATAAGGACATAGTTACTTATATTTGGTATTGAATACATATCATCTGCACACATCAAAAGAAAATACATATTATATTATATGGCTGACAAAGTATGGTATGACAGCATACTAATATGCTGTATGTAATCTGAATCAATGCTGAATTACAAATATTATATCTGAATTCTATGGTGGGTGAAGAACTGATATGTTGTCATTTATATACACATATAGTAATAGTAATAAATCAAGATTATATACAATAAATATACATTCATAACAAATTTATATATATGTAATAATCAGAGAGATAGTTTTGGACATTGTGTACAGATGAATGCATGAAATGGATGGTTTTAGAGCACTCAGCACAGACACTCAGCATTCAGTACATATCATCATTCGATTGGAGCACTCAACACAAACACTCTAGTCAATTTTGTTCTGTAGAATAATAATATGCTGAAGGTTTGCATAAACAAATTACAAATCACTAAACCAAGTTATTATTATACACACCGGGCAATCAACAAATGAAACATATTGTAAAAGCTTCATGTGTGCATTTTCAAATCTAGGGACATCACACAAAGGACTGTCTTCCTTTCCACTACCATATGCCCTGCAATGTGAATTGAAATATACATATACAGAGGAGAGCATATGAATGATTCAGATCTGCATATGTATACATATACATGTATATATACTTATGGGAGATAGTTTGCATACATACATACATACATACATACATACATACATACATACATACATATATATATACATATACATATATACATATATAAATCTCTACACACACACACACACACACACACACATATATATGAGATACCAAAAAAAGCTTAGACATTTTAAATAAATCTCATGATTAGGTCGCCATAAGAAGAAATGAAGATAAATGACCCCTTTGATATATAAAAAGAGGAAGATGCCATTACTTGCAACATAAGCCATAACAAATAGAGCCAAAGGCTTAAGGGTCAGCACTAATCCAATCAAGAAACTAGACACTATCATCAAATTAACTACTATTGTTAGGCTCCAATTAAATGTGGACTTCATTATGTGTGGACAACATACACACACACACACACATACATACATATGTAGATATGTACATATATGTATATATGTTTAAACACATATATAACATGTGTGTTTATATTCAAGAAAATGCAATTGGTAGGTATAAAGCTAAATCACACAACCTTTGCTAGCATTATTGATGCTTGTGCCAAAACAAGAGCTTTGGAATAAGCTATGGACATGCATTAAAGCATAAAGAATTTTTGTTAGATGTTGTAGTCACAATTTCCATGGTAGACATGTTTGAAAAATGGAAGCATAGACAAGCCATGTGAATTTTCTGACAGAATTCATGAACAAAGTGTGGTCATGGCATGCCATGATTGCCAAAAATACATCAAAATAGATTTCATGAGATTATATAAATGTTTAAGTTGTGATTAGACCAATATCTTGAGCCTTATACTACACTCGTAAAAAAAAATGATGGCTTTGCTTACCTCAGATGTTACTCTAGACCCAAAAAGCCATCCAACACCACGAGGACTAATTGCCCAAGTCTCAATATCTTCTAGGTCACTCCACATTAAATCACAAAAGGGCCCTTCATGTGGTATTTCACAATGCCTGTCAATGACTCTAATCTGGATGTAAGAACACAGACGTATCAGATCATAAAACTAGCCTTAAGTTCAAATCTTTCAAAATTTAAATCACAGATGCTTGTTTAAAAAATCTTGCAATTGACTTGATCAATTGCTCGTATGTTAGGTGAAAGTCCTCCATGGACAAAAAGGACCTAATTTTAATAGCCAATGAAATGAGATTAAGTTCAAGAAACACAACTATTCTTCTTCACATTTATACATAGCCACCTCCAGTCATCTTGGAAGATCAAACATACACAAAATCTATGCATTTGCATAAACTGTAATACACTGTGATATTATTGATAATTGTAAAACCACCAATAGATTACAAATATATGTTTTCAACACATACCAGTACAATACATGCTTGACACTTAGATTTTTGGAAAATTTTATCTGGAGAAAATCTAACATAGCGTTGACTCCCATACACAACAACACTAACACCAAATCCACTACCAATCTTTCCTTGGGCTACGCAGTGAGCTGTCTAAGACACATGTACCAAATCAAAATCAGCATTTGTTATCTTCTCTGCATAGTTTCCACAAGATTTGGTAAGTTTTTGAAGTACTTGCCTCATGATGAAGAAGGCGGGATGGATCTAGAGGAAATGCAGCGAGTTGCTAATCTTTTGAATCACGAACTCTCTGCATTATTGAAGATGAAACCAAGGGACTTCTGGAAAATAGGTAAGTTTCTTGGGACCCAATTCACAATTTTATTCAAAAACATCAACACAATTCACAGACAAGAATTCCCCATAAAGCTTGGAATACCTTTTGGCTTAGTTTTATAGAGGTTTCAATTCCTCCAAAAGTTAGTCTGGACTTGCACTGAACCTTTTGTGCATAAAAGGTTGGGTTTTCATAGTGGTAATAAGATAAATACACTCGTGCTCTTTTGGCACACGAGAAATTATTTTGGGCATGCTAGGGTAGTAGTTTTATTCTTGGTTTTTGAGCTCATTTGGTCCAAGATTACTTCTTTTTAAGTATTACGACCCAAGCTAATATCATGCCATTGTAAGCCTAGACTTACCCATTTAAAATATAATAGATTTTTGGTGATTTTTTTATTGTTTTTCTGGGACCCTTTATAAACATCCCCAAACAAGTAACATCGAAGACACATACTACACTTTGGAGTTATTTGTGTGCCTAAGTTGACCAAGTGCTTTTATCTGACCTCATTGCTTTACATTACATATTTTTAAGGTGGAGTAGATTGCATCAAAGATTAGAACTCTGACTAGGGCCAGCGATGTCTACTTAAGCCCACTAGTGAATTAAACTACAGATTGCATCAAAGAATAGAACTTTGGCTAGGGGCTAGAATGTCTACTTTAGCCCACCAGTGAATTAAACTACTCTTTTTTTGGAAAGTTAAGCATGTTTACATAGTGTAGAGATATAGAGAGCTTAACCCATGCATCATAGATAATAATATTTGTTGTTTCTATCCATATCATTGATTACATTGCATTTCACAAAGCATAATTCATAGTGCATAAATGATAGCTAGATGGTTACTATTGACAAAATTTTAACAACAACATATTTTGTACGAACTCAATGTCAACCTATAATAGCATAAATTAAGTCAAAGTTCCAAAAATTACTGTATCTGAGGTATAAAAGACCACAATAATAAAATATACTGGACCATGAAAGTAACAATGTTGGGTTGTATAGGGGAAGGACCATAGTGTGCTTATGGAGAGAACTCTAACTATTGATTTGGCCTATAGATTACTTGTGTTTTTAGGATAGAGCAACTGGTAAAGATATAAGACATCAGTGCATGTACTAAGTTGCATAGGACCATAAGTAGCTTCCATTATCTGCAAGCAGAATTCAAATTGCCAGCCTTTAATCAAATTTCTAGGTCTTGGTGAAAACATTAATGCTAGACAAATGAAAAATGGTGTACTCTTGCTCTTGCCTGCAAAGGTATTTGTAGAAGGTTTTTAAATAGCACCCAATCACTACTATTAGCAACTAGTTGGTATTTTCATGTAAATTAGACAACTAATTTGATTAGATGTGTGATGCAATAGTAGTTCAATGTATTGGCATAGTGTATGACCTCTCATTGACCTGCAAAAGGTTCTGTACTTATATGTAGAGAATGATACAACAGATTAAATAGAGTTATGAAACAATAGGAAGATAATTGTAATAATTTTATCATGTTGTAGCATATTATATGAAAACAAACATATATGTGCAATTCAAAAATAAATGCCCTTCTTTGTCCCTGTTACAATCAAATAACTCAAATGAAAAAAATGATTAATTTCATATAGAATAATTAGTACACTTTTTTGAAGACTCTGCTTTCAACATCATCATCAGTTACAACAAATGTAGATATCTATAAGCAAAGCTAAAGAGAGAAAGTTGATGTACTTTATGGTTGCAACGTGAAGCATGGGCTTAAATGTTGAATGACTTGAATACATGGTAGATCAATAACAAAAGGATCCAATATAATAAGTCAACTGACAAAAATGTTTGATTCGATGGACAAAAATTAGTATGTTTCTTTGAGGACTCTACTTTCAACATCATCATTGCTTTTATCAAATCCAATATTTGTACGCAAAGACAAAAGCAGAAACTGAACTACTTTGAGGTAGCAATATGCTAAAATGTTGACCTCGATACATGAAAAGTTAATAAAAAAAGGATATGATATAATAACCATTGAGTAAGGTTGTGTGTGCTAAAATGTGAGTGAAAACCATCATGAAGGAATAATTAGTAGTCATTTAAGCCTGACTAGACAATAACTCAGAGCCATCAAAGCTTGGTAAAATGAAGTTGCACAGGTTATTATACAACATCAAGCACACTTCTTACAAAACTGATATAGAATTATCTTTGATAGTTTGTAATTGGGAAAGAAAAATCTATATAAGGCACAAATTTAAATAAAATCTAAAACTTGCTAATACTTAAACTATGATAAGAAGTTATTTTAGCCTTATAAAATAGATCGACTAGTAGTACCAATAAATTATGAAGTGTAATCTTACATTGGCTACACATTATTTCTCAATGTCTAAAGCCTTTCTCAGACTTTCTTCTCGCTTCTCAGCCTTAACCATAGCAACTAAGTGAGCAACTCAGTCATGTTTACAATTTTCATCAGCTTCTCCTGCAGTTAGCTTCAATTGGTCATATTTAGATATCAATTCCTTGCACTCTAATAATATGAGCCCCGTGTTATATTGGTAATCATATACCCGCAAAACCAATGCCAAGCACAAAGGAATTATTAAATAAACAATTTAGAAAGAATTCATCTATGGCATCACTCTTAATGACATAAATACAATAGCAGAGGCAAATAACATTGTGTACAACAGACATAATATAACGTTGTAAACTAGTAATGTTAACTAAAAAAGAATTTTTTTTGCTACATTGGTCTTCTGTTATAGAGTAATCTAACATATTATAAATGTTCCAACCAAAAATTGGAAGCATATTTCAACTTTATTTAGCTGTCTCCACAAGCAAAAATCTGTTGTACACTTTTGTTTATTTAACTTCCTGATACTTATATATATATATATATATATATATATATATATATATATATATATATATATATATATATATATATATATATATATATATATATATATATATATACAAACTACAAAGGTACAAATACAAATCTTTGAACTACCAAAATATATTCTATATGTTACTTTAACACACAAATTGTAACGGTACAAATAGAAAAGTTCGGACTACAAACCACTCATGATAATGTTAAGGATATAAATGAACAAAAGTAAACAAGCACCAAAAACAAAGCATGAACTCTTTTGTTAATAATATGAGATGTACTTCCATGCGATGCAATTTAACTATAAATTCAAACTAAAGGCAAATATAAACAAACCCAAGTTTGAAATTTGGTAGGCATGCCCCTTAATTTTCTTTAAAGTTTGACACTTTAAATGGTCAAGGTTACATATGATCTGTAGTATCTATAAACTCATTTACAAGTAAAATTGCAAAACATAATAAGAGTGTAAAAAAAATAGTCCAACAAAAAACAATCTAGTGGTAAGATTGATTGGCATGTACCAAAATCCTTTAGTCGTGTAATACATAAATGGAAAAAAAATCTAGTGTAAGATTGTCAACACAAACCAAATTGCATCAGATAGGCAACCTACTTCAAAACAACCACAATGATGCAGGTCCACTAAGACAAGGCTAAAAGTAAATGTCACAGGTACTTTTGATAGAAAATATATACACCAAGCATGACTTCTATGCCAAATAATATTCAAGCTTGATAGTCCATTCTCAATGTATTAAGTTAGAGAATAGCTAGTTTTAACCACTTGGGAAAAGAAATAACAAAATAATGTCGATAAATAGAAAACAAAAGTTGACAACTATTTGAAATCGACAAAAAGTAGAACACCTTGTGATTCAAAGTGTACAGATCACTCAATAAAAATAGTATAGTAAGAAAAACATCATCCAAAATTCAAAATAGAAAATGACATGCCTGAAATATGCTATTGGCAGATAGTAGGACCAGTACTTGTCGCCTAATAGAAGGAGCCTAATTTAACTTGAGTAAAGCTAATAGTATGTGGAAAACTTGAGTAAAGATAATAGTATGTGGAAATGTCAAAATTTATGAAAGGAGGCTCAATTATATCTCCTTAATGTATGACTTGACTCTCAGAAGCAATATTAAAATTAAAAAATATCACTTGTCTGTTAGCAGTTTTTAACTAACGACTGCTA
The DNA here is from genome assembly GCA_028749045.1 of Cupressus sempervirens. Classification (NCBI taxonomy): domain Eukaryota; kingdom Viridiplantae; phylum Streptophyta; class Pinopsida; order Cupressales; family Cupressaceae; genus Cupressus; species Cupressus sempervirens. The sequence goes on along the minus strand of CM053791.1, from coordinate 253,585,323 downwards.
AAAAGAATTTTCAAGACCATTATAAAGAGATGTAAACTAATTATGAAACCATCATCTTATTTTTTATATTGAGTGTTTTTGTCCTATAAAATTATGGCAATCATAGGCCAACCCTATTAGTGACATTATTAAACAATTAATTGCTGAGAGCACAGAGCATATGTCTTTTGCCTACCAAATTTAAGGTGCTAATGGTTAAGCAGTAAGCCTATAGATAAATTGTTTAAAAAGTAATGTAGTTTAGTCTTAACAAAGCCTTCATCAACAAAAAATATTTAGTTACTACTGAGTCCTGATCAATGTAACCAATGCTTTGTTTAGTCCTATAAATGCTACTTTTATCTTGTTAATTCAAACTAGCATCGTAGGTGTGTTCAATCATATTTGACATCCATTATCCCAACTTATAAATTGAGAAGGTCGGAGTTAACAAGAGATGAAGCATTTTAGGCAAAACATTATGTTATCCCTCATGTATGATTTTGACAGATACTATTAGTGTCCTATTACTGAAAGTTTTAAATTCAGTAAATATTTCCTATAGCTTCCTCATCTAATCAGAGGCAATAAAGACCAGAAATAAGAAATAATTTGGCACTCCACTAATTTGAGAGACACTTAAGTAAATTTGAAAAATAAGAGCTGAAATCTGTCATTCCTATGAAGGATCCTAGTTATTTGTACCTAAATTTGGCAAAAAGATTAGCATTTATACAAATTGTGAAAAAAGCCCATATGAAAGATTGTAGAGGATTAATGTACCTTGAGATAAAGGAGTAGTGCGATGGAATTGGGTGTGAAACTAATCTTGTTATAGCCATAGCAAGATCTGCATCTACTTTCAACACCAGCCCTACCCTCTGCAAAAAGCATGTGAAAATTCATAGAAAACCCAAATGAACTATTTTTCCTTCTTTGACAAAAATGGAAGAAACAAAAATCCTATAGAAAGATCGAAACCACCAAAGAAAATACATTAAAAATCTTAAGAGAAATAGAATTAAAAAGAACAGATCATTATTCAACTATTCTCTTCATAGTTGCAGTGGAAAAAAAATTAAAACCCCACTGCGATAAGTCTATGGAGAATGTAAGTCTCTAAACCCTAAACCAAGGAGACCGACATTTTACGAACAAGATATATAAGAAATTGATCCCTACCAGAGGTATGTAAATTTAACAAAATCTAAAAATCAAAGTGTCCATTACAAGTACCGATTTGGTTGACTGCAGTAGCAGATGAAGTATCTTTAGAATCCATGCCCATAGACTTGTTAGACCTGTTGCTGAACCCATGCGTGCAAAAGACAAAGTGAGAAATGTTTCTTTTTATTTTTTCGATGTATAAGCCCTGTGTTGGTCAAAATTTTGACCAACATGGGCCTTACATGTAAAATAAAATAAAAATTGCTTAACATTCTGACCAACCTAAACTTATTTAGTTGATGGTCAAAAATTTTGGTAGAAAGTGAGGTTAAATATAGTAGTGGCGGGTTTCTAAGGATCCTATGTTGTCTAAAACATCCACCAGGGAATCTCACATGCAAATTATTTTTGATCATTCTCCCCCTCATTCTGAGATAACAAATACTCCTAACAATCTTACTGCAAAGTGTGGAAAATAAATTAAGGAAAGTATAGATGATACCCTAGTAGATTTACCAAAAACTTCTAGCCATAGGGATGAAACAGTTCCTGAGTATGTTGATCCGAATACTGCCTTAGTTATACATAGATCAACATGGATCAATAGTTTGGAAAAGTATCTATGGTAAAAACAAAGAAGGAGGAAAAGGGATCATGAAGGAGAAGGCAACAGTGCTATCACCCTATAGAAGCTCCTTTTTCAACTTTATGGACAATATTTGTTTGCTGAAGCATTGTGGAAAGAAGAAAATAAGAAGATGAATAAGATTATGGTATCAAAAAATAAGGAAATTGTAGAATTGAAAGAACAACTAGAAAGCCAAAAATAGCTCATGGACCATGCCCTTAAGCTAGCTGACCAAGCCCTTGCTTGTAGGCCACCACCTAGAGTCTATGCTCTCTGCTTGAAAGAGAAATTTCTTTTGTTTTAGTTATTGTTAACTCTCAAGAATGTGAATGCAAAGTTTAAGTCAGCATAGGAATTTTATGGGCTGTATCAAACTTTACCACCATGGCAGCAGAACTTATTGTGTGAATTATATGTTCATAACTTTGTTATTCTTGTAGAGACTAAGAGGAATCCTTTGCTTTACATAAGAGATGTACATTTAAAAGTTCTCATGTCATTGGAGTAGTTGAATGACTATAGAGATGAGGAGAGAGTAGAACCTTCACCTTCGAGAGCAGAAAGTAGTAAGCTAGAGGAGATGCTCTGGGATTGGTTTACATTGACCTATGGAAATAAGAATCCAACAGTAAGGGAGAAGATATTTGCTGCTAGAACTAAGGTTTATGCTGAATATGATTTAATTTGCCCTACTTTTCATTTTAGAGAGCCATGACCAGTGTAAGGAGTAAGTGGGTGAGACTACTTGAATCTCTTAAGAAATCAGAACCACACAACCCTATTAACTTGGAAGTCGCACTACACAGAGTTCCAAAATATTTAGAATTGGGAAAGTAGCCAAGACCAGAGTTGTGGTGTCCTTTAATAATGTAACCTCCAATGTTCCTATGGCCCTTGTATGATATCAATGTTGATAGAGATGATAAGTTGTAGGAAGATCATTGGAGAGAAGTGTGGGAGAGAACCATAGGATTTTACAACACTTTTAAGAGCAACAAAAAGGGGAGGGCAGAGATTGGAGAGTTTAGGTCTCTAACAAGGAAGTGCAATGCTTGAGGACAAGTATTAGTTTGGTAGGGGATAGATGATGAGACTAAAATTTGCATTTATTTTGTGGTGTTTAAGATACATTGTTGATACTCTATTTGTCTTTGTTAAAATAGTTATGGACCTATGTTTATTGAACCTTTGATGAACCTATGGGGTAGAAACTATGTCATCTTTTGCTCATATTATATATAGTATGTAGTATTTCATATAGTTATCAAAATGTGTATTTTTATGTTTGAATTTAATTTGATAAATGTTTATTTGCAAACATGATTTGTGTCATAACTAACTTGTTAATGAAGACTGAAAAATGATTGGAGGGATTCAAAAGTTAGGTGTCAATAACATTCAAGGAGAAGAAAGTGCTAAAGAGAAACCAAGGTGGAGAAAGTTGTAACGGTTCCAAAAAACATAGTAGCGAGTAAGGAGGAGCTATGAGGACTCATTTCCTTTTCCGCATTTACTCTATGGTGAGCGGATGTTAAGACTTTATTATTCCCACCTTAAGCCATTATTTCTTCTTCCTGCCTTCAATTGTTCTTCCTATTTTCTCTCCTACAGATTTAAAGCTAGGACATTTACTTTTCTGTTAGGGAATAAAGTGTTGATCTCCTATATATGTAGGAATCAACCCCAGTGTGTTAAGTTTTTTTTAACAAGTAATAATAAAAGTTCTCAGAGTAGACTGTTAACTTTTACAGTTGTGTTTTAGAGTTCTATGTAATGTAATGAATATCTAAATGGAATGAAATAGTTTTCTTTGGCTTCTATCCTATGTTAATAGTTTAGAGAAGCCAACCAATGGGGCCCACTTGGGAGGTGGATTAGATTAGGATACAATAGATTTATTTTCAAGCATTAGTAGTATCTTAAGTAGAAGTAGTAAGCTCCTTCCTGTATCATCACACTCTGTGAATGTTCTTGCAGCATATGTGAGAACAATTTTAGTGGATGAGTCAAGTTGGAATATATATTATCTTTTCCATTGTATTTCTAGTATTCATAGAGTTAAGTGTTTTACCTTCCTACAATAGTAGTGTAAGTTCTTTTCCTTGCATTTTTACTTTCCTACAACATAAGCTTAGTGACTCATTAAGAGATCTAGTGCACATACTTTGCCAACCATTTCAAGTATATGTCCCTGGGTTGATAAGATTAAATGCACCACATGGTGGGGAAAATAGTCCTTAGTTTGAATATATTATTCCTAAGCAAGGCCTTGTGCATGACTATGATATACCTATTGTGAGGCGATTCAATACATATAATGAATAACATCCACTGCACATGTCATAGGGTATTTAAAAATAGATACAAGCACATCAATATACAATATACAAGCACATCAATATACAATATAATATCCTATAGGATCTCAAAACACATGATACATAGACACATCAAATGAATAGAAGTCTTCAAGATAGGAGGAAGAATGATAATGATACCACTGTATCAAGGAGAATCCAACATCTATCAATCTAAGGGGGACCAAAATGGTAAGAATACACTACTAATCATGCTCCCGAGTCCCACTCCCACCGTGCAGGAGAGATAATATACAATCGACACATGTAAAATTAAATCATAAAATAATCCTAGGAAAGGAATCCTAATATCCAAAACTACCTCAAGGGTAACACAAATTACTCAAGAAGAAGAGATAATCAAAATAAAAAAGAAACTTATTCTAATGCTAACACCTCATACCAAGTCAACATACAAATACTAAGGCCAAAAATATACAACCACCTAGAAATCAATGTCAAGTGTCACAAGTGCAATGACCAACTGATAACAATTATCATCATTAAAATTAAACTACCGATTACTTAACTCTAACATTAAAACACCACTAATGAATAACTAGTCATTCATTAATAAAATTCAACTATCAACAATAAATGACATCTAATCAATGAGTAACAACTCACATTAAATGCACTATCAAAAGTAATATCCAACAAGTACACCACTAGAGGCAAATATAAAAAAATCATGAAGGAGACTTAGGCTACGTACTATGGAGTGTCATCACATGAGCCAACTCTAAGGTTATCCTAGCAATCTTTCAAGACCCTGACCCCCTAGTGACTCTATGCATAACTAGGATACCCTCTTGTAAAGATGAGGAAACTACTCATACCTCTCAAGGTATCATCTCCATCTCATCCTTAGTCTATAGAAGCACTCAAGGCATGGACAAGGAAAAATCTCTAACTTATCTTTTTAATGTACATCAAAGAAAGGGCTAGGCAAGATATTTTGATTACTATGTTATGGTGCTTGTTACACAACTTACAATAACTTACCCTGTTAGCCACTTTGAGCCCCAACCCCCATTGCAAGACACTCCCATAGACATGCACTTAGACTACCTTTCTAAAAATCACAAACCATAATAGTGTCCCATATTACAAAAGTAATATTGATAGAATTTGGGTCCTTAATAGGCAACCCAAAAAATAACATTGGTTCTCAAAACCCAAGTTCTCATAAATGCTCAATAGCATAAAGCTCATAAAATATAAATCTCAATTCAAATCATAAAGTTCATCATGACATCCAGTCAAATGATCACAAAAAAAATCTCAAAAATGCCTATAGTTCACATCCTAACTTGGCCAACTAAACAACCCACAAAGAAAAAGTATCTAGAAAATAAACATCATAGGACTATAAATATAATATTAGAAAACATATAGTTTTCAACCACAAGATTTAATTCCACCAATTTCTCTTGTTTAGTTTGGGTCATAAGGATGTGTTTAGAAATAAAGTAAGAATATACATGTTAATATAAATTGTTATGCTAATATACTTATTTAAAACAATAAGTATTTAAATATCCAATCTTTTTTGCATATAAAATATAATGTAATATTATCATGTTATTAATTTAATAATCTTAAATCATAAATGATTTAATTAATAACATAAATGTATATTATTAGATTAAATACTAATATGAATTTCATTTCTAAAATATTAATTTGACTTCTATTTAAGTCCAATATTAACAATTACTTTTCTTTTAATTCATAATGCAACTAGAGATAAAATTATGAATTTAATTTAATTATTTATAATTTCTCTCATAAAGTCAAATAGTTATTAACTAAATGATTACAAAGTGAAGTCTACCACAATGTCTTTTAAAATATAATAAAATTTTAAATATTTATTTATTAACCTCTCTCTCTCATTAATAAATATAAAATTATTTATATGCAACTAAGAGTTTAATTAGACTTAAATAATCACTAATACTAACCTTCACTTTAAAACTAAATGAATAATATTTATTTAATTTTAAAAATTAATAAATTATTTTTTAAATTTATATTTAATTAATAATTTTTTTTTTTTTTTTAATATGAAAATTAAATTATATTTTTTATAAAATAAAAAATAAATATGCAATTAGTATTTTCACATGTCTTTGATCTCTCAAATCATGCAAGCATTCTATACTTAGTTTTCTATTTTTAGAATATTGTTTTATCATACATGTAACCATACTATAGTTAATTTATATTTTTAGTATATTTATTTTCACAATTATGTAACCATACTATACTTAGCTTCTATTTTTAGTATATTTGTTTTCACATATATGGATAGGTTTAGTTACAATGTGCTTTCCTGTCAATTAATCTTTTTCTTTCCAAATAAATATTGCAATTAAATTATTTTAGATGCAAGAAGAATATTCATCTATATTGAAAAAATTCATGATAATCACATAGTTCTAATGACAAATTTAAAGTTGAAACTCTAATTGTTCAATTTATTATTTTCTTCCAATTTTCAATAATCAAAATTTCGTTATTTTAAAAAGGGTTATATAAAAATATAGTCATAATAATTTTCTATAGGTTTTCTATAATTTTCTTTAGTCAAGTTTTTTTATTAATAATTTTTTCTTTTCAAAATCTATGACATAATTCTTTATTCAACAATCAATATAATAAATTATTAAGCAATATGCAAACACTGAGGAAGATACGAAGTAGACAGATCTTTCTATAAAATTCTACAATAATTTTTCAAATCCTACCTCAAAACTATAGGTAAAATCCAAAGCAATATGTGAATGTATACAAATCCTAACCCTTTAAAACTTTGAATAATTCTTTTGATCCAATTTTGAATTTTGCTCCCCAAAACCTATGTGTGTAGAAATGAGTTCGAATCTCCTAATAAAGAATTTAACTCTATCTAGGGTTTCCAATTTTTGAACAGGCAAAGGCCTCACCTTAAAATAAACTTTTACTATTGAATCCTTTCACGCACACTTAAGGAACTTTTTAAATTAAAATATTCTTTTATATTTTATTTTCCTCTAGTTTATTAATTAGTGCAAGTACTACTTAAAGCATAGTTTATTATTTAAATTAATAATAATAATAAAAAAAAATCATTGTTTAAATGCAACTCTAATTTAATTATTATTAAATAAATAATTATAATAAATTAATATTAAATCTTTTATATTCTAATTAATTTGTAATGCAACTTCTTAAATTAAATCTTTTAAATTGAAGTTAGTATTAGTGATTTATAAATTGATCAATTAAATGTTATCATGCTTTAATATTTTCTTTTTAATCAAATAATATTTAATTATATGATTAACTCAAATATTATAATTAAATCATTTACCAAATAAATCACATAACAAAGTCTACATAAAAGCAACATTACCAAAATAGACCAAAACCCAAAATTAAACAACACAGACAAATATAAACTCACAGGTTTAAAAAGGGTAAAAATTCAAATACATTTTCTCCTTCTCAAGACAAGTAATTAGGCTATAGCTAGGATTTGACCTAAACATTATCTCCCCATTCTTACTATTGAGTTATTGCGATAAGACACACTCATCTTGACAATTCAAGAAAGTTGATGTGTGGTACTTGCAATCCTGCATAAAAATCTAAACAAGTACATATGCATATATATCTAAACTAAATAGACAATGATGGAGAGTGGTAGATCATTTAGATCTCAACTAACAGATGACTATGGCTCCCTCCCTTAACGACATCAAACATATTAGATGGAAAAGTAAAACAAACACGTACACCATACACATGCAAGTATGACGTAAGTATTTTAATAAGTTTTGAGTATAAATCGTCATATATTCAAACGTGAAAACTTATCATTTGATATCATCATGGAAGAAATCACATTTACTAAAAAGAACTATTAAAGTATTATTAATGTGCTAGTAAGATCGAGTAAAAGTACAGACACGTGTCACCCTTTTACAAAGAAAAAAGCTAACATCAAAAAAAGTTTTAAACTTCAACAATGTAAAAGTCATATTTTTGTTTTGAATTTAAAGTTGAAGTAAACTTATGGAATGTCTATAAAAGGATAAAGTTTATGTGTGTTATTTTTTTTAAATTTAAAAAAATAAAAATAGTATATTTTTTATAAATTTCAATGACCTTTTTTGACAATGTTACAAACTGAGCAAATTAGGGGTTATAGTTCCCACCACAGAAACAACTACAAATAAATGTATTTTCATCTAAATTTGAAGTATTTTGTTGACAATATATGTACCTAGAACTATCAAAAATAAATTTTGAAAAATATTGTATATTTTGTCTGTTATAGCTATTCGAAGTTAAATTTTTCATAATTTAATAGTTTTTCATTCCCACCATCTTTTCCCTAGTAATTCTATGTTAACCATTACTAATGTTATATATTATTGAAGATGAATCTCTCCTCTAGAAAAATTCATCATTTTAATTTTTTTTTTGTTATCATCTACTTATTTTTATATTTTTCCGAATGTGCATAATCTTCAATGTTGAAATATTTACTTGCTTGATTTTGCAATTATTGTAATTGATATTGAGTGAACTATAAAAAAAATTATATTGGCATATAATTCTAACTAAAAGTTCTATCCAATGGTATTTTTTTTGAAACCCTAATTCTGATGATGAAATTGGCCTCTAAAGTGTTAAGTTCTTCAGAATTGCAAAAAAAATGAAAGAAAGTGCCACATCAGATGACAAATAGACAATTCTAGTTGGATCCAATCTGGTCAGATCAATATGACACAAAATCTATCCACACAAGGTCACATGCACGAGAACCTTTAAACAATAGAATAGGTTTTCTATTTGGAATGTAATGTTTTATTTTTTTAATTGTTATATTTAATTAAGTAAAATAGGTTTTTTAAAAAAATATTTTAAAGGTAAAGTTTTATTTTTAAACTATTATATTTAATTCAATAAGCTTTAAAAAATAAAATAGGTTTTCTATTTGAAATGTAAAGTTTTAATTTTTTAATTGTTATATTTAATTCAAAAAAATAGGTTTTTTTAAAAAAAATTTTTGAATGCTAAATTTTATTTTTAAATTGTTATATTTAATTCAATAAAATAGGTTTTTTATTTTAAAGGTAAAGTTTTATTTTTTAATTATTATATTTAATTCATAATTGTATTTTTAATAGTAAAAATGTAAAGTTTTACATGAAATTTTATTGAAGAAATATTTAGAAATTAGATTTTTAAAGTTATTTTTGTATTGAAATTAATAAATTAAATTTATTATTCATTTAAAATGAATTAATTAATTAGATTTAAATAGATTAAATTAAAATGAATTTATGCATTTTAAAATATTATGAAAACTATTAAAATTATTAAATAGTTAAATTATATATTTTGTTTAATATATTTAATATATTTAGCAATGCTTTAATGCAACTACTTGTCTTAAGATTTTGTAGTATTACAAAAAGTCAAATACAATAAGCTTCTAAAGTTGAAAGTTTTTTCTGAATTGTCTATGATCCATTAGTATTTATGCAATTGAATTTGGAAGTCTTTTGCGTGCAGGTGATATCAAGCTCTCTATTTAGGTTTTTGTGCAATGGGGAATAAAGTGAAAAGAACAAAAAGATATGATCGAGTCAAAGATGACCAAAAGAAAGAATGGAAAAACAATAATATAGAGCCACCAATTGAAGATCCATTAATTGAAGTTGAAGAAGATCTTGTTGAAGTTCCAGGAAGTAGTAGGACATTTGGAAAATATGGTTTACAATTGAAAAATTTGATGGAGATGGACAAAGACAGTCTTTTAAGAGAAATTGAATCATTTGAACACATGATGCCTAAAAGTACAATTAAGCTACATCTAAAAAATATGTGGGAGGAATTTTTTGAAAATAAATCTTTAATTGGTAAAGCACAATTATTTGTCAGATTATTTAAGAAAAGAGAAATGAGTCCTATCCTATAGTTTTTAGGTGTGAACAATAAGAAATGGTTAGAAGATAATGCAAAGGCAATAATAGTTTGGAATTTGAGAGCTGCATTAAATCCTATTGATAACAGAATTTGAGTAGCTGATTTAAGAGCTGCATAGAGAGCATTGATGACTATGATTACGAAAAAGGACTTGTCACAAAAAAACCAAGTTTGAGCACTTCTCAAAATGCGCAATCTATCTAGAAGAACTGCTCAAAGATACATAAAAAGGAGAAATTTGCTTGATGAGAACATTGAAAAGAATTGGGTTAATATTTGTCATCTTCCTTGAAAGGATAGATTTTTTAAAGATGTTAGAAGATAGGTTGTTGAATATTGGACCAGCTAGTCACATGTTTCTTCCAATAGAAGAGACACTATACAAATCAAACATGAAGAGATAGGTATGAAAATAACACATCCAAAACACTTTGTAGACACAACACAAAGTGAATTAATAGAAGCTTTCAAAAAAGAATTTTCAAATGTGAAAATTTGCTAAAGAATGTTCAAGATAGGTTATGCCTATGTTTTGTATGCATAAATAAGGTACATGAAACTTGTTGTCAAAATTATGTTGAGTTTCATCTTTATTTGCAATCTTTTAGAAAAGCTATGGAAACACTTAAGCTAGATGTGATAATTCCTATAAGCACAACACAATTTGTCAAGTCTTTGTTATGTGATAATGCTGAAGAGTCAAATGAATTCAATGTACAATGCATAAAAAATGCATGTACAAATTGTGGAGAGTTGCAAAAATTTCCATATGAAATGGACAATACTGATGTCTGAACACTAGTTGTGTGGAATAGATTTGAGTATTCAAGATATATCGAATAAGGAATGGAGAAGACTCAAAGAAAATAGCTTTGAAGAAGAGCAATTTTTCATATGGTGAGTGTATGGATAAATTTAGAACTATGATTTATCCACACACCCAGTATTGTCATGGTGCAAGATGGAAAGCTAAATAGTTTCAAGATTCAAAAAATTATTTTCTACTATGATGCATTTTATCAATTGTAGAATTCTCTGAACACTATACTTTTTCCTCTCAGTTTGAAATTCAAGCTAAACATTATCACTCAGATCAAATTGCAATTTTTATACAAGTTTCCTATAGACATGCACAATTTGAGGAGGATGGGGTAGAAAGTATTGATCCAGATGAATGCATTATCATCAAGGAGGTCTATTTTTATCTTAGTCATGATAGGGTTTAGGATAGGAGCTATGTAGCTCATTATTTTGGAATGTTCTTTGGTGGTCTAGTAAATCTTGGGATAAATGCTTCAGAACTTTGGATTTGGCTTGATGGTTGTACTGGTACATGTATTTGAATGTTAAACATTAAAATTTCATGCACATATTTAATTAATTGAACAATTAATTATATATAGATTTGATTGCTCATAAATTTATTTTATTTTTTTCTTAGGGGAATTTAAGACTGCAAAAGCATTCAATTGGCTTACACCATGACTTGCGAGATGAAATGTTAAGTTTCTTTGGAACTTATTTCAAAGTGGTCATAGAAAAGGAGAGCATGATGGAGTAGGAGCATGTGTAAAGCGTGCAGTTTGCCAACATGAACTTTTAGGTATAATATTGTTATGTACTAATCAAAATCAACGTATATGATCATCTACTAGATAGTTCTTTTATATTTTGTTAAAATTGATACAATTTTCTTTCCTATACAGGTGCAAAGATATACAAAGAAAATCAAGTTGTTGAATGGTGCAAATCTCATTTTCTCCTTGTGATACAACATATAATAAACATTTTTTATGGGAAGTGAAAGGTAAGATTTTTTTTTCTTTGACGTGATTACTTTAATATTTTGATTATTGACATAGATACTTCCCAATTTAATGTGTTAAGATATTGGTCAATCAAATCCTTACAATTGTCAACCCATTGTTGGAATTAGAATATTGCATCAACTAATAACTATTGGACAACAAAAACCTCCAGCAATTCAAGTAAGAGAAAAATCATGTTTTTGTGATGTTTGCATTCAAAACAATGCAATGGGTCAATGCAAAAATATTGTGACAGGCTATGACTCTGAATGAACAAGGACAAAAATAATCCTATGTATTCAACTAATTATGAACGTGAGTTTCTACAAACATGTTTCATTTTTATATTTATTTGTCTTCATATTTAAATTTATTTATAGTTTCCATTATTTTTGTACATTTGTCGGTGACATCTTTTCTATGAATGTGGATCCTCAAAATGTGGAAGGTGTGGATTATTATTTACTTATCTGCACAAAAGTGAAAATCAAGTTGACTGAACCATGTACAAATGATGATAACTAGTCATATCCAATTGGTTCAGTTTTTATAGAAGGTATAGATTATCCTCTTATGAGATGTATACAACTAATTCGAGAGTGAAAGATTAATTATAAATAATTATTTCTTTTCTATATTATTAAGAATATCAAATGAAGTATATAAGTAGGCACCTATTATCAACAAATGAAAATTGACCACAATGGTGTTCAATTTATTGAATACATGCCTAGCTAAAATGTTTTACATTAAAACCACTTAATTTTAGCCACAAAGATTCAGTTTGACATTATGCCAAAAAAAGGACATAGCAAACCAAAGTGGAGGTTAGATATTGAGAAGCATGAAAAGTTGTTGGAGATTATTAAAGATAAAGAGGATCCCGACCATATGTATCAACAACTTCTTGATTGATAGATAGGTTTAATGATTCATTAAAATATTTCAAATTTATATATACATAAATTATTTTTCAGTAGGTATACTTGTTTTTGTTTTTTCAATATTTATACACTTTTACAAAATACCTAGAAAATGATGTAAGATGTATTTTCATTAATTTATAGAACATGTAAATTTATTACACATTAAAAATTATCTAAAAAATAATGTTTTTATTTCTATTTACATTTACATTTTCTATACACTTTTACAACACACCTAGAAAATTATGTAACACATATTTTCATTAATTTATAGAATGCATAAATTTATTACACATTAACAATTATCTAAATAAAAATGTAGGAGATATTTCAAAAATATGTTACCACATTTACGTAAAAGATATTCTATAAATGTAAATATCAAATATATCAACTACAGATAAACATGGTCACATAACTCATGAAAAAATCATATATGTTGAAACTATAAATGTAAATGTTCACATAACTCATGAAAAATCAAATATATCAACTATATATGTAAATGGTCACATAACTCATCAAAATATCATATATGTCTAATATAAATGTAAATGGTCACATAACTCATCAAAATATCATATATGTCTACTGTAAATGCAAATGGCCACAGAACTCATGCTAATATGAAATATGTCAAATATGAGCGTGCTGTAAATATAAAATGTCCCATAGCTGTAAATCTAAATGATATCATCATAAATCAATATCAAACATTATGTTTATGACATATATGAATATCAAACATGATCACATCACACTCAACGATGTGATCGATTGAGATAAGATCGTGAACCCTATGTCCAATATAAGAACAAATGTATCATGAGCATGTGTATAAATTCAATAAATAATAACATTAGCACAATTAAATTTACCCACGACTTAGGATGACTAGGCTCGACAACTATCTCTCCATCTCCACCCTCATGGGCTATAGATGCAGTTTGTATGCAATAGAAGAAACAAATATGTCACAAGTTATACTTTACTAAAGTTTTAAATTATATAAGATCTATAGGTCCAATTAAATAGACATGTTTGTAAATTTTTACCTGTGTCTCCTACTGCATAGGATGTAGAGGTGTCTACAAGTCACCATATGCCATCGTCATCACAAATTTATGCCTACCTATCTCACTCAAGTCTATATCACTAAATGTCACATCTTTGATGTCAAGTGTAGGATCCATGAGAATATCTATGAACAATGAACATCGTGGTGGGTAAGAATCTACCTCAGTAGGGGGGCTATATCCTCCTCAGTTATGGTCTGTGTTGGAGCTGTAGCTACAACTTGTATGTCCTTCCCATAACCACCTTGTGCCTTTGATGTATCTCTGATGATACCACTCACATATGATGGCACCACACTAAGTGGCTATCTAGTCAATAACTAAATAGCTTGATAGGTTGAAAGTAGATAAGTGAAAAAACATGTAATGATAGCCCTGAAGTGATCTACTGAAGACTCCATGGAGACATCTACTAGAGATGGGATGTCGACCTCATAACACATATCATCACCTTAAGATGATGTAGTAGTGTGACCACCTATAGATGCAAATCATGAGCGTGTCATGTACCTATACACTCGGTTAGAAGACATCTCATGCACTTGGATAGCAATAGTGGCAATCCTCTCGTATAGATCTCTATGTGTATTATCTACAACTCTATCTCTAGTTGTAGCTAACTCCAAACATTTTGGCATCACCAAAATGTTTGGACCAATAAATACCCATTTATTAATGGGTATAGGAGTATCTAGGTGTCTAAATTTATCTGAGAACCTAACCTAACCCTATCCAACTTGCCTAGGGATATTGATGTAATCAACTTCTCAATATAGATAAAATTTCACAAATAATTGTTTGCAGAAATATAAGGGGAACTCATCCTTTTGGGGCTACATGTGATGTGCAACCAACTGACAAGGATACATGAAAAGTTCCACCAATGGATTAGTGCACCTCGTAGTATAGTACCCGTTGTCCTTTTACAAAGGTCGATAATATGGGAACATGTTCTTTACACTCTCCATTGAGACCATCTCATCTATCTCCCTCCATTGCAAACCACCACTGACAACACATGATAGAGCACTATAAGAAGTGTCCAAACTAACACTATCATAAGGGTTAAAACCCTTGACAGTGCACATCATGTTAATAAGCTCATCTCTAATCATAGTCACCTTATCCCTATGTTTTAGGATAGGTGAAGCCTATAGACTTTGATCAATAGTATCAAGTGCCCTTTGTAAGCACTGAATAATGGCTCCCTATCCTAGGTACTAGTAATCAATCTATGGGATGAACCACTATGGGGACAATCATGTACATTGGCCTCTCCAAAATCACTACCCCCTGATGCCATACTGATGAAATATATAAGAAAAAAAACTAGATAGATGATAATAGAGATCTGCACATACATACATATACATATATACATGGATTATTATATAAACTAATTGAATCAAAACACACTAAATGAATCTTGCTAAATAAACCTATTGTACAACATATAAAGAAATGTTAACTAAATTACATTTTTTTCTAGTAATAGCTACAAATCAAATTTAGATAATAACTTTAGGGATTATGGGATTAGAGAGTAGTTTAGGGTTTAGAGATATGGGGTTTAGGAGTTAGAGAGAAGTTTAGGGTTTAGGAGTTAGAGAGTGATTTAGGGTTGGGAGAGATAAGTTATGTAAATTCTATAGAGAGAGATGTTTATGAATTATGGGGTTAGAGAGAAATTTAGTGTTTAGAGAGATGTGGTTCAAGTCTTAGAGAGAAATTTAGGGTTTAGAGAGATGGGGTCTAGGAGTTAGAGAGAGATATGAAAATATGTAAGAGAGAGAGATGGATGACATGGGAGAAATGAAGTTAAGTTAGGGATTAAATGGGCTTAGAGAGAAGTTTAGGGATTAGAGAGATGGGGTTTAGGAGTGTAAGAGATGATGTTGTGTGTGTGTGTGTGTGTGTGTGTGTGTGAGAGAGAGAGAGAGAGAGAGAGAGAGAGAGAGAGAGAGAGAGAGAGAGAGAGAGAGAGAGAGAGAGAGAGTAGGTTAAGGTTGGGAGAGATGAGGTTATGTAAGATAGAGAGAGATGAGATGGGAGAGATGAAGTTATGTTAGGGATTATCAAGTTAGAGAGTGGTTTAGAGTTTAAAGGGTGATGGGGTTTAGGAGTTATAGAGTAGTTTAGGGTTTAGAGAGATGGGGTTTAGGACTTAGAGAGTGATTTAAGGTTTAAAGAGATGGGGTTTAGGAGTTAGAAAGTAGTTTAGGATTTAGAGCGATGGAGTTCAAGAGTTAGAGAGATAGAGGGGAGAGATGAATTTATGTTAGGGATTATGGGGGTTAGGGTTGGGATGTATGAGAGAGAGAGAGAGAGAGAGAGAGAGAGAGAGAGAGAGAGAGAGAGAGAGAGAGATGGGAGAGATGAAGTTACATTAGTGACTAAATGGGGTTACAAAGAAATTTAGGGTTTAGAGAGATGGAGTTTAGGAGTTAGAGAGTAGTTTAAGGTTTATAAAGATGGGGTTTAGGAGTTATAGAGTGATAAAAATATTTAGAGAGATAGGGTTTAGGGGTTAGAAAGTGGTTTAGGGTTGAGAGAGATGGGGTTTAGGAGTTAGAGAGTGGTTTAGGGTTTACAAAGATGGGGTTTAGGAGTTACATAGTGATTTAGTATTTATAGAGACAGGGTTTAGGGGTTAGAGAGTGGTTTAGGGTTTAGAGAGATAGGGTTTAGGAGTTAGAGAGTGGTTTAGGGTTTACAAAGATGGGGTTTAGGAGTTACAGAGTGATTTAGTATTTAGAGAGATGGGGTTTAGGGGTTAGAGAGCAGTTTAGGTTTTAGAACGATGGATTTTAGGAGTGGGAGAGATGATGTTACATTACATATTATGGGGTTAGAGAGTAGTTTAGCTTTTAAAGAGTGATGGGGTTTATGAGTTAGAGAGAAATTTAGGGTTTATAGAGATATTTAGAGTTTATGAGTTAGAGAGGGATAGAGGGTTAAAATTTTGAGATCTAGAGAGAGAGAGAGAGGTTTTGAGATTATATGGTTAGAGAGTGGTTTAGGGTTTAGAGAGCAATTTAGGATTTAGGATCTAGGAGTTAGAGTCTAATTTGATTCAATGTGAGAGTTTTAGTTCAAATTTGATAAGGTTTAATGTTGTGATTTAATTACATTCAATGTTAAGTTTTGCTCCTGCCTATAATTTATAAGGTTCAATGTTAAGGTTTCAATTAGAATTTATTTGTGTTCACGGTAAGAGGTAAAGTCCAATTTAATTCAATCTAACAGTTTTAGTTACAGTTTACAATTGTTTCTAAACCTTTATCTTTATAAAAATTTCTAATGATTTGTAATAAAAACAAAATAAAAAATATTTAAATTCTCGAATTTACATCTAACTAATTTTCTATATTTAATAATTTTTTTCCATTGTTTTCTAAAGTTTCAAAAGTTTCTAATTGTTGTAGTATTTTCTAAATTTTCTAATATTTTCAAAAAGTTCTAATTGTTCTAATATTTTCTAAATTCTCTAATATTTTATAAAGTTTCAAAATTTTCCAATTGTTATAATCTTTTCTAAATTTTCTATATAATTTTCTACATAATTTACTATTATTTTCTATAAATAATATTTTACAACTGATCTAATTTCTTTAGTAATTTCTAAGTTTTACTAAATTTCAATACTTTTTCTAAAATTTATCTAATATTAGAGTACTTAAAAACATAAACATACAATAATATTAAAAAAATTAAACTCTTTAAAACAATCTACATTAAAAATATAGATTAAAAACCATATTTCTACCTAAGAAAACATAAAATAAAACTTAAAACATATTAAAATTTTTATGAGAAATTGCTAACATACTTGATCTGGCCAAATGACTCTTGTAGATCTTCCTACTCTATAATTCTAGCAAGCTCGTGTAATAACAATGACTAGCGGATTTGTCTTTTGTGGTTTATATAATTTTTGTTGTTCCAGCTAGACCCCTATGGATGTGTATACACCACTTGGCATATAGTTGGTGCCATATGGTTTTAGCTAGATTTAGTCCCCCTAGAAGCCGTCTAGTTGGATTTTCTCTCGTCGTAACTCAAAAGTTAGCCCCAAAGGTGACATAGATATGTACTTTCACCCAATCATAATCATCAATCAACAGGTGAAATATAATCAACTAAGTAATTCTTTATTGATATACATGTAGTCCAAGTCATGAAATAATGTTATAATTATAAATCTAATATCCTTGAAACTAACAAACGTATGAAATAGGCATAAAAGAGGTTGGTAAATATAATGGAAAAGCAAACTATGGGTGGGCACTACATACTACCTTTGCCTATTAGTACACTACATATCAATGAAAACCCAAATGCACCAATCTTAACTCTATTCTACCTTCAAAGAAACCACATACAAGTTTGGAACTACTTGAAGTGCTGAAAGGAAAGGAATTTCACTATACAAAAACTAATAGTAGACTTAACACAACACCTAGATCTAAGAAAATGGAAAAGAAACATTCAAAACAAGACAATAAATATACACAGATTAATGAATGGAAAGAAGTGATAAGAACATAAATATTTATCAATAGTAGGCAAAAGGAATAAAATAACAGAGCATAAAGTTGTTCTCATGAAGTAGAGAAGAACCCAGAAAATGTATTTACAACTGCCTTTTAAAGAGTTCATGCATAACTTGAATCTAAACATTGAGTTCAAACCCCAACCAAGGTGGAGTTGAGTTACAGAGAGCAATAAATATATATCAGAATGAAATTTGAACTTGATATCATGTTTCTCATAGAAGTGATAGGAAGAAACCCAAATCCATATACCCAGTTGTAAGAGGGCTCTAATGCAAAAGATTTGATTACTACAAGCATTGAAGAGGAATGGAGATGCATTGGTGCCATGGAAACAAGACCCAAATGTCAGTTTGCATTGAAGAAATGGTCCTTGTAACATGTCATGGCCATAACAAATCAATTTGTACCACTATAAAATATGTGGGGTGGGATAACATGAGATGTTAACTTGCCGCAAAAAATATAGAGTTGACCCACATGGAATAAATTTGATCTGCCACAAAATAGATGTGTGCCATCGATGTGGATCTTTTTGTTGAAATGGATGGTCTAGATGCTACAAGAATCTCCCCAACAGAGGATTAAAACACCATTGTGGATCCAAGATCTTCTTCAAAACAAATGGACAACTGAGATGCATTTATGAAATCTCCCAATAAGCACCCAAATATTATGGCCATCACATCCTCACATGAGAAAAGAAAACAACACAAAAATATGAGGGTCATTGGATTAGAGAAGAGAAGCTACCATGTGGCATAAATCTAGTAGTTGACACAATTTCCAATGCATAGTTGAAGAGGTAGCAACAATTTCACAATTTCATGGAAGCCAAAAGTGATACTTTTCAAAATGGAAAAAATAGGATTACACACAAGTTTTTCCACTACCATGTGGCACAAACCTATTAGACATAAACTCAATTTTTTCATTTTGTGGAAGCAAGAAAAGCCACTTTCCAAAATATAAAATTTTGCTTTTTTGGAAAAGCAAAAAGGTAAGCCTTTTGGAATAGAAAAATTTTCTATTTCACAAAGGTCATGAAAGTACCTCTTCAAAATGGAAAAAATGGTCAACACAAAATTTTAACCCTTGCAAATGTGCATGTTAACCTAGAGCTCGGTCAACAAAGGAAATGAACCAACTCAACAACAAAGGAAACTGAGTTCTTTTGATTAAAGAACAAACCAAACCAAAAACTAAGTCACTCAGGCAAAGAGTAAGCCAAGCTAACTTAGTCAATGAAGAACCCAAGCCAACTTAGTTAAAGAAGGAACCAGACTAACATAAAATGTTAGCCTCCAAATTTTAGCATGTTTACCAACAACAAACAATCCAACCCATTGAAGATCTCTCTGATCGGTTATTAGTGATGAGCTAAATGGGGGAAAAAAATGGCCAGCAATACCCTTGACGGATAGATTTGTAGAGCCCAAAAGCTTTAGATTTCTGATCATTTATTGTAATACAAGAAGAGGCATCACCAAAGAGCATCCACACTGATTATAGAAAGACTGGGCTGAATCCTAGGGCTTGAAGCTTGTCCAAGATGAAAGGTCATTCAATCTGATCATAGGCTTTGGCAAAACCAATCTTAAGAAATATAGCCTATTATTAGTACTGATGAGCCCACTCCATACTTTCCCAAATAACAATAACATTATCTAGAATGTATTTAGATTTAGTGAAACTAGTTTGTTCAAGATGAACAATATTTGGGAGCAGATACTCGATTTTAAGGGAGAGAGCCTTGACAATAATCTTGTAGGAGACATTCAACAAAGTGATGGGCCTCCAATTGCATATGTCTTTAGATTCATAGGATTTAGGTATGAATTTGATATTAATCTTATTGATAATGCTTCCTAGAGAATGGTAATTATATGCTTCTTGGAAAACCTAATGCAGATCTTGGCCAATGTCCTCCCATAGAGCTTTGTAAAATTTGCATGGGAAACCATCACATCTAGGGGCTTTATCATCAACCCTAGATATGATAGCTTCCTTAAGATTAGAAAGCATTAGCTTATGCTCATATAAGGAATATTCCTTTGGAGAAAGACTATTGGGAGTGGTAGCTGTAGACACCTAAAAACCTTTAAAAAATAAAGTATTTTTATTTTCTGAAAAATTCCTGATGACATCATCATTAATTAATTAATTAATTAATTTATTTTTATGCCATTAAATCCCTTTATCTTAATTAAAAATATTTAATTAAGGAATCCCTCCCAAAAATGTTTAAATCTTATTTGAACATTATTTCCTTATTTATTAATTATTTAATTAATAAATTGACCAAAAAACCCAAAATAAATAAAAAATTTAGTTTTTGCCCAAAACTTGGCCAATTTCCTTAAGACCACTAACCTCTTCCAAAATCTTCTAATCCTTTTTTAATTTTAATTAAAGGCTAATCCCATCATTTCCTACCCCTAATCCCAACTCAAAATATTTAATTAAGATTAAATATTAATCCTCATGTTTATTAAAAAAGTCTTAATAAATATCTCCTCATCCCAAACCCTTGAAATAAATAAAACTTTATTTATTTCCTAAAAATCTAATTTATCCTCATCCTAAGAAGTTCTAGACTCTTCTAGAAAGTCTTCATCCTCATCCTAGGAAATTCTAGACTATTCTAGAAAGTCTTTATCCTCATCCAAAGTCTAGACTCTTCTAGAAGATGTCTTTAAACCTAATCCTAATCCCTTCCTAACCTTGTCACATTCCCTAAACATGGGTTAGAACTTACTAACCCAAGCCAAAGTTAACAAATATCTCCTCTTTCACCCACCCTCATTAAATGCCATCCACTTGCCTATCCCTAAGCTAATCCTAAACCATCCTAATCCATCCTCTAATAATTTGCACAAGCCTAAGCAAGCTTAAAACCCTCCTAATCAAGCCCAAGTCAAAATTTCTCTCATCTCCCTCAAAATATCTCAACCATAAAACTTTATGAAGCCCACTAGGCCATAAATGACTCTTCCAAGCCCTTTTATTGCTCTTACAAGCCATTATGAGGGTCTTTATGAAGATTTTATCCCTTGAGCCTCTTTTGTTGACTCATCTTTCCCCTTTCCTCCATCCTCTCACCATGTGACATGTGTCACTCCTTGATTGGTTGTAAGGAAGCACAATCCATGTGCTCTCATCTCATGCGATCTGAGCCCTCCATGAGCTTTTTCCCATCCTTGCATCTTAGCCCTCAATCCCTCAAGCCTCTTGCCTATAAATTGGATCCTTCCCCTTTGCAAAATAACACAATCCATGAAGTAAAGTCATAATGCCATTTTGAGAAGCCATTCTACATCAAAACCATACACTCACACCCAAATTCCAACTCCATTTGAAGCCATTTTTGAAGCATAAGCTTGAGCATACATCCTATCTATTTAGACAAAGCCACTCAACAAGAGAGCTTCTTATTGAGAGAGCCCATTAATGGCTCATATTCTCAATTAAGAGCTCATCTTAGTCTATCTTGAAGTTTATGAATTTTGTTTAGTTTGTAGAAGTTTTATTTAAATTTGGTTTCTATTAGCATACTAACATTGCTCATATACATTTTGGCACACTCGGTGGGACCTCGCATGGGTCATCTTCATTAGCTTTTTTAGTCAAGTTTTGTATGTCATTTGCTAATTTTGGCTAATTTTGTTTGTTTTTTGTGATTGGTAGAATTGTATAAATTGGTTTTGTAGGTTCACATGAGCATGAAAAAGACAAAGGAACTCATAATCTATCTCATAGTGTTTGCAGATTTTTCAAGCTTATAGGTGGACAAAGCACTTGGAATTCTTCTTCCTCTTCTTGTCTATATTCTTCTTATTCCATCTACTTCTTCTTCTTCTTCTTGTGGGAGATCTTGGCCATTTTTTTTGAAAGAAGCAAAATCATACACACTTCTTTTTAGTGCTTAAAATGAACCCCTAAATCATACTTAAATCCATTAAAAACTAAAAATTTGCAAAAAAAAAAAAAAGCCTTTTAACAAGTGAAACTAAACCAATCCAATCATTTGCATCCTTGCAACATCAAGGTTTTAGATGCATTCATGCAAAGTTAGGAACACTTCATTTTTGAGAATTTAAAAAGAACTTCAAGTTTCCATTTCAAAATCAACACTAAGTGCACACTAAAATCTAAATCAAACTCAAAGCATCAATCAAGGATAAAATGAACCTCATTTGCAAATATTTTAAAGTTCTTTTAAAAATCTCATGAAAACTAAGATTCCTAAATGGTTGCCAAAAATTGTCCTAAAAGCTTTGTTATTTGTTCCAATCAAATGTCTTGTTGCAAAATCTTGAATGTTTCTTAGGTTTTTCATGCATCAAAACAATCTAGGAATATCATTTTTTGAGCTTAAAACATGCAAACTAGAACACAAAATCTTGAATGAAAACCAAAGTCGAAAGAGTAATTTTCACTTTTGAGTCCAAAAAAATCTTGAATGGTCTAAGGTTAAAAAAAAGCACTTCAAAGTTCTTAAAACAACACACAAAATCTCAATCTTGAATGCTCAAAGGAAAAAACTTGAATGTTTAATCACTTGTCTTTGAATGCATGTTGCTAAAATCACTTTTGAGTGCCATGGATTAAAATCAAGTTTGTTTTTTTTATGAATGCATGATTAAAACAAAAAATCCAATCTTGAATGCCATAGATCAAATAATCATCTTTTGGGGCATAAAAAGAATCTACATTCTACAAACTTCCTAAATTATAAAAACCAAATAAAGATGCTTAAAGTGAGTTTGTAGTTGGACTCACCCTCTTTAATCACCCATCAATTTAACCATTGGTTGCAATCTCAGTGCCATCTATGGGGATGGGTCCACCTAAAAGGGTGTTAAGTGATCCACAAAGATCAAACTTCACTTACTTATGTTTTTATTAGTTTTTCTAACTTAAAAAATTCCTTGAATGCACATTAGGCTCGCTAACACTTCATTTGGATATTAAAATTGAACAAACTCTTGACGTGGAGGGCCTCTAGGCGTGCGCTTGGCAATCGAGTTTCACACATATTTGTTTTGGGCTTAAAACAAACTCACACTCAATCTTGAATGCATAACAATAAATGAACATTGCATGGTTTGGACGCATTTTCAATGGCGCTCGCATTTCTTATGTTGACGATCTCTCGACTTTCATTATACTGACGATGCTGTCAAATTGGAATGAACATTGTATGCCATAATCAAAAGTGTTTTCAATCATAGCTTACAAAATCTAAATCATCAATTGGAATAAATGCGTGTCTTTTAAAGCCCAAGATCATGTATGTGGTCTTGTTTTACACTTTTTAGGAGGCCTTCTTGGGGATTTCATCACCCCTTGGGACGACCTCAACTCCAGCGTTCCGGCAGAGTATAAAAATTGGGAGGTGAATCCAAAGACACCTCTCTTGGAATCAAGATTTTGTCACTCGGACTAAGCCTCAAGGAACTTTATACCCTTGAGAAGTGAAAGAGGAGAAGTGGGTTACCGCTCCTCTCGGCTGTGTGACATCTTTTTGGTTTCATCTATGGATTTGGGCCTCACGTACCTTGAATATATCGAGGACTCCCTAGCTATAACAAATTTCATCCTTGTAGAAAGCTTCCTAGGATGTTGGTGTGTTTGACGTGCTTGCTCCAAAATTTTGTCTGCTTGTTTAATCATAGCTTTTGAATGAATGTTTGCCAACTTTGGTCAAAATCCCAAAAAGGAAAAAATCTCCCAGCTCAAGGCATACTTAGCGTAGTCACTACCTCATCAGAAAATCATCCAAGCTCCCCCACTACAACTGAATTTATCTAGTTCCTTGCTTTAGAACAATCCCAAATCCAAAGTCTCTCCAAATCATCCCCCCTAGCTAGCTAGCAACCCAATCCAAAATCAAACCCAAGCCTTTAGAGAGTTGTTGTCATTCTGCTAGAATTTTCTATCCAATCAATCCGACCAATCCACCAGCCTCACCAAGGTTATCCCTTGGACAAAGCTTTGTCTAGGTTAATCTAGCTTTGTCACTTGTTATCCCTCATCACCTTGAGCTAAAGGTTGGGATCCACAAGTGGTCAATCTCGTGTCATGCCCATAGGATCATTAGTCTATCCTTAAGTTGATAGAATATCCACCAATCCAGTGCATAGGAAAGCAAAACTCTCACTTTTTGATAGCATGCCCTTGAAGTCTTCCATCCATAGGAAAGCCAAAAATCTCCAGCCAATCCTCCTTAGGTCTGTCATACAACTTTGACTCTCCCTAGGAAATCTTTCATCATCCAATCCAAAATTTGTGCTTAATCCAAATCTAACCACGAGCTTCCATGTTCATCCATATGCAAGACCCCATCCCCATCCGACAAATCATCAAATAATGAAATCCCAAACCTATCATGATGTGTTCGGTCGTATTGTCCTTGCTCCCGCCACCTCCTATTCCAATGATGATAAAAATCTTGTTGACTATGATGGGTATATTGAAAGCCTTAGAGGCCTTCCACCAACCATCCCCCAAAATCCAAGAGTTATTCCAAACTATCTAGTCATGCCATCTGATATCCCAGCTTCTCCTCCATCACCCAATCAACCCAGCTTCCAATCTTCCACCCTCATCACACCAGCTATTCCTATCAATCCACCACCTCCACCTCTGACACATGAGTCTCCAAGGAATCTCCTAGAGGAAATACAAGAAAAGCCGCCTCCAACAGTCGATAAGCCATGTCATCTAATCCAACCATGTGAAGTAGTCAGTGATGAAGCTTCCCCATCTATAATATCACCCCCATCTCCCATAGCTATCATCTCCATACCATCCATCAAATTGCTTAAAATCCTTCCACTTCCTGCAAGCATCAAATTCCCACCACCCATCGAATCGCTCCAAATCCAATCCACATCTCCTCCTCCAAGCATTATCCAACTCCCATATAATGAACCTCATGCATCCACTCCCATCCATTCCTATCAAGATCTTGTCCAAAAGCATGTTGAAATATCCTCCGACAGAATAGCAGATCCCGCCATCCCACTTATTCCCCTACATGATCCACTTTTACCATCCCCTCCATATCTAAATCCTACCTTCTTACTTACTCCATCTCAAGATCCCTTTCCCTCAGCCCACTCAACTCAAGATCCTATCCTCCCATCTCCTCTACTTCATGATCATACTTCTCCCATAATCCATGATGATAGATCCATCGAAGAAGAACTAATTATCATATTCGAAGCCCCAACTCCTTCAGCTAGTAATGGACTCACATCTTGTGTTCCAAATAATGAGCATCATACTGAAAAAAGAAATGAAAATGTATTTCTAGATGTCGGTATCCCCACTATTTCTGCATGGTCCCAAGTCCTTCCATCTCCACCCCAAAGTTCCCATCCATCTTATTCTGTATCTATTTGGGGCCCTCATCCTACTCCTTATCTCCAACCCTCCATTTTTGGTCCATATATCCCTTATCTAAATTCCACACCCTTTCCATCCATTTTGGGTCCTTACATACCTAATATGAATCCTTTATCCCCTCCATCTATTTTGGGACCTTACACCTTCCCCGTTTCCATCTATTTTGGGACCATATCTTTCCTTCCCTCCATCCATTTTGGGCAATTATATCCATCTATATCCTATGTTCCAATCTATCCTTCCATCCCCTCAAATCCACCAGCTAGATCATCAAAGGCACTCACCCTTGAATCCCTTCCAACCTTTAAACCCTATCACTCCATCAATTATCCCTCCATCTCCTCCATGCTCTCGATCCCATCCCATGGCTAATAGAAGCATATTGGATGCCAAAATAAAATAGCATAAATCCAAAAATCCACAAAAATCCAAGTCTCAACATGTCCCTTCTAAAATACATGTTCAAAACAAGAAACATTTAATTCCAATCAAAGAAAAAGTCAAGAGGCCACAAAACCCCAAGCTAAAAAAGTCAAAAATCATGTGGATACCCAAGATGCTCATAAAAGAAATGCATCTCAAAGAAAAATCTCAATTGGCATCCATTCATGCTACTCAAAAAGCCTCATCCATCCATCCTTCATCCAAATCCCCATATAAGCATCCTTCATCCCCCCAATCCACTTTTAGTCCATATGCTTCTTATCCTAAATTTCCCATCCTCCATCTTCCAACTCTACTTTTAGTCCTTATCTTTCTCTTCCTCCATTTTCTCCTCAACCTCGCTCAAAACCATCTTTCCCACTACTTTATCACCTCTCAAGGTGTGTGCCAATGATGATCTTTCCATTTTCCAAAACCATTTACCCACAAGCCTTATGTCTTCACATCCATTATCTGTCAAACTCCCACCCACCATTCCACTTGTTCAATCCAATCCTTTTTCATCCATCCTACCAACATCTATAAGCCAAAATAGCTGAAGAAAGCCAAATTCATTCCAGCTAAGTCCAAAGTCAAAAAGTCAAAAAAAAGAAAAAGAAAAAGAAAGCATCGACTGGTGAAAACTTGGCAATTCAAGCACCTTGGACAAGTACCATGATGAAAACTTGGCAAACAAGCATCATGTGTAATCTCGCCATCCCCAGCTTAGCCTATCACCCGCATGCTTTTGGTCATCTCTTGACATCCAACTCCATCTTCCAATCTATCCACCTATCCTCCACCCTCCATCTTCCATCTCACACCATCCACTTATCTCCTGCAACTTCAACCAACCATCCTAGCTATCATCCATCTCCCTAGCCCCTTCAAATTTTTCCATCCTAGCTTCAATCCTATCACATCCATCATAAGACCTCCTTCTGCATGTTATCTTCTGATTGGGGGCACTATATTCCTTGGAGATCTTGTCTTGTCCATCCTCCCTTGTCATTGGTATCTAGCTCTAGGCTATCCTCATGCAAACCCAATGTCATCTCTTTATATCCATCATAATCCTAGCTATCTACCATCCTATCCAGCCATCTCATCCTGCTCCTCTAGCTATCCTTGGTCACAAAATCTCTCAGCATCATTGGATGCATCCTGCCAACTCCATATCTTTCGCTATCACCCCACCCTTAGCTTTTGCATCTTGCACAACATCCAACCATCCCGCTATCCTATCATCTTAAGCTTTTGCCTACTTGTAACTATCTTGGTCAGCTTCAGCTTGTAAATATCTTGGTTCGTCAGCTTGTACATCCTCTTTAGCTTAGTACCATTGTATCTATCCAGCTTTTGTGTCAGTTCATCCTTGCTCAACATCTTGCACACATAGCACAACCCTTAGTTAGCTATCCCAATGCATCCTTTAGCTCAATCTCCTATCACCAAAGTGTTATCCTTCTTAGTTCAGCTTGCTAGACGCATCTCTCATCTAGGTCCACCAGCTTAGGTGCTCTCTGATAGATCCTTGTAGGATATAGCTTTCCTCATGTCTAATCTTGGTCCGTTAGTACCTCATCCTACCCATCTCGCTGGAAAATATTTCTCTTGTGGATTTTCACTTTCTTTTGATTTGGAATCTTCCCTTTTGGGTCTTGAAGTATCTTTTCCAAATAATCTTTTTGTTCCCTCCTCAAAGTTTCCATGATCTTCTATATCATGGTATACTGTGAATGGGGCAATCCGAGTGTAAGGTCTTGATCATGTCTTTTGTTTGTTTTTCTTTTCTGCTTGTGGGTTACCTAGTGTTGGTTCCACGCTATTTCCTTTAGAAATCATGTGTGATGCTGGGGCAATCCTTGCGTGTTTGTTTTGAGTCAGTTCGTCAGTCCTCTGGACAGTTGGTGAAAGGGCCTTGATGTTCTTGGTAACCTTGGCAATTAACCAACAGTCCTATAGAAAATCTAGTGCTCAACTACATGGTGGTACTTCTCTTTGAAGTATCCCCCTGCTCAAAAAGCTTCAATGGTTTTCCTTCATCTCCATTGTCCCCCATCCATATCCAGCATCCGTCTCTCCTACCCCAGCTTATGCATCAGTATCTCTTTGAATCACTCCTCACCTTTAGCTTTAGGGATCCACAATCCTAGTCTTAGGGATCCACCAAGCCTCATCTTTCGAGATCCACAATCCTAGTCCTAGGGATCCCCGAAACCCATCTTCCGCCAATCTGACTCTTTGAAATCCTATTGCATCAGCTTTTTAATCCCCTCATCCATCTCCCCATCTTGGATTCCTTTTATAGCGC
The DNA here is from genome assembly GCA_028749045.1 of Cupressus sempervirens. Taxonomy (NCBI): domain Eukaryota; kingdom Viridiplantae; phylum Streptophyta; class Pinopsida; order Cupressales; family Cupressaceae; genus Cupressus; species Cupressus sempervirens. The sequence continues at coordinate 253,556,694 of CM053791.1, read as the reverse complement.
TTCACTCCTTCATCCTCTGTAATCCCTGAGATCTTAAGCTTGCTTCCTCTTGTGCCTCCGATTCTCCTTTATCATTCTCCCATAGTGAGAGTTTGAGTTAACTAAACCTCTTCTCTTAAGCCAATCTGAGTCTTCTTGCTCATCTCGGATTCTTGTACTTTTCAGGAAGTCATCGAGCCTCGCTTTCTCTCCCCACCGCCTTTTTGAGGGGCCATCTTGTAGTCCATTCTCTCCTCTTCTGCTCTAGCCTTGGGCATCTTATTTTCTTATCTTTGATGCCATGCCACTTGCGGCATCACATCAAAGAGGAGCAAAATGTAGACACCTAAAAACCTTTAAAAAATAAAGTACTTTTATTTTCTGAAAAATTCCTGATGACATCATCATTTATTAATTAATTAAATAATTTATTTATTTATTTATTTTTATGCCATTAAATCCCTTTATCTTAATTAAAAATATTTAATTAAGGAATCCCTCCCAAAAATGTTTAAATCTTATTTGAACATTATTTCCTTATTTATTAATTATTTAATTAATAAATTGACCAAAAAACCCAAAATAAATAAAAAAATTTTTTTTTGCCCAAAACTTGGCCAATTTACTTAAGACCACTAACCTCTTCCAAAATCTTCTAATCCTTTTTAAATTTTAAATAAAGGCTAATCCCATCATTTCCTACCCCTAATCCCAACTCAAAATATTTAATTAAGATTAAATATTAATCCTCATGTTTATTAAAAAAGTTTTAATAAATATCTCCTCATCCCAAACCCTTGAAATAAATAAAACTTTATTTATTTCCTAAAAATCTAATTTATCCTCATCCTAAGAAGTTCTAGACTCTTCTAGAAAGTCTTCATCCTCATCCTAGGAAATTCTAGACTATTCTAGAAAGTCTTTATCCTCATCCAAAGTCTAGACTCTTCTAGAAGATGTCTTTAAACCTAATCCTAATCCCTTCCTAACCTTGTCACATTCCCTAAACATGGGTTAGAACTTACTAACCCAAGCCAAAGTTAACAAATATCTCCTCTTTCACCCACCCTCATTAAATGCCATCCACTTGCCTATCCCTAAGCTAATCCTAAACCATCCTAATCCATCCTCTAATAATTTGCACAAGCCTAAGCAAGCTTAAAACCCTCCTAATCAAGCCCAAGTCAAAATTTCTCTCATCTCCCTCAAAATATCTCAACCATAAAACTTTATGAAGCCCACTAGGCCATAAATGACTCTTCCAAGCCCTTTTATTGCTCTTACAAGCCATTATGAGGGTCTTTATGAAGATTTTATCCCTTGATCCTCCTTTGTTGACTCATCTTTCCCCTTTCCTCCATCCTCTCACAATGTGACATGTGTTACTCCTTGATTGGTTGTAAGGAAGCACAATCCATGTGATCTCATCTCATGCAATCTGAGCCCTCCATGAGATTTTTCCCATCCTTGCATCTTAGCCCTCAATCCCTCAAGCCTCTTGCCTATAAATTGGATCCTTCCCCTTTGCAAAATAACACAATCCATGAAGTAAAGTCATAATGCCATTTTGAGAAGCCATTCTACATCAAAACCATACACTCACACCCAAATTCCAACTCCATTTGAAGCCATTTTTGAAGCATAAGCTTGAGCATGCATCCTATCTATTTAGACAAAGCCACTCAACAAGAGAGCTTCTTATTGAGAGAGCCCATTAATGGCTCATATTCTCAATTAAGAGCTCATCTTAGTCTATCTTGAAGTTTATGAATTTTGTTTAGTTTGTAGAAGATTTATTTAAATTTGGTTTCTATTAGCATACTAACATTGCTCATATACAGTAGCAAAGCAGGCTTGTAAAGACTGATCATGCATAGCAGATGGCCCTTGTACATATATATATTTCAATAAGTTCTCCTTATTTTGAAAAGTGATATCACCTAACTTGTGATATGCTTAAGAACATCAACCCTCATGAATTTCTTCTTAGTTTATGGTGTGTACACAGACATCAAGTCTCATGATGCCTACCATAAGAGATCACGGTTTATCTATAGATATTACATCTCATAATATCCACCATGATTATAGAACATAATGATCTTCTATAGATATCACATCACATGATATTTACAATATGTCCTTATAACATTCATGACTTGTCCATGAACATCAAGTCACATGATAGTAATCTAATCATTATAAAGTTGTCACCTTATAATGTTAGTCATCATTTCATTATAAAATATTGTCACCTTTTAATAATGTACATAGGGTAGGCCCATATGTCATAGAGTCACACATATGACAAAAAGGTTTACACTTTAAACATCTTTATTAAAAATAATACAAATTCACAAAGTTGAGACTCAATCTCATAAACTTACATTTCAACCATACCAAGTTTCTTTATGAAGTGATCAACCTTCACTTTAGGAAGAAGCATGGTGAGAATGTCAGGTTTTTTGATCACCGATATTAATATATTCTAACTAAATAGCTCTTCTTTCCACCATGTCTCTTACATAATGGTAAGGGATTTCTATATGCTTGGATCTATCATGAAATACCAGATTCATAGACAACTTGATAGAACTTTGGTCATCACAGTGAATAGTGGTAGGTTTGAGAGGCTCAAAAAATAAGCCAGAAAGAAATTTTTGATGCCACACTACTTCTCTTTCCCCCATTGTTGCTGCAATGTACTCTACCTCGATAGAAATCTGAGTCACTAAAGCTTACTTTTTGTAGATCCAAGAGATCATAGCTGATCCTAAATTGAATGAACATCTTGATGTGCTTTTCTGATCTTTTACACTTCCCACCCAATCAAAATTAGTATATCCATGTAACTTCAAGCTGCTATTCTCATATTTAAGTTCATACCCAATAGTGTTTTGAAGGTACCTTTAAATATGTTTCAAAGCAACAAGATGTATTTATCAAGGTCCATAGATGAAGAGAGTCAATTCATTCACTACATAGCAAATATATGGACAAGTATTCACAAGATACATTAGAGACCCAATTATCTATCTGTATAAAGTGGGGTCTATAAGTTTGGACTCAACACTTTCTTCCTTTAGTTTGTGTAAGTTTGTTTCCATAAGTGTTAACATAGGTCGACAGTTGGGTAAGAGCACCGAGTTGTGGTGCCAAAAATGTGACACATTTTTATTTTTTTTTCAATTTTCAATAGCGCATATGCACTATAGCACCAATTAAGACCTTAATTGGCATCATCCCTCGAATCCATTAAGATCCACATAGCATTTGTTAGTGGTTAATTAGATGTTTGGTGAGTTAAGAGGGATGAACAAAAAAGATATTATGCAAATAAATTGTCATATCAAGATGTTAAAAAAAAAAGAAACACCAAAAGGTGTAATGTGTGCATTATTTAGAAAACCTAGTGAACAAAATACTATTAGAGAGGATACTAAATTTTTCCCCATCCATTGGTGCATACACGATGCTATTAGAAATAATTTTTGGGATAGATGGTGGATGGTTTTTGATGCCACTCCTTGCAACAATCACGAGGTCCCCATGTATTTTTTAAAGAAATTGTATTGTGAGTTTGTCCTTGGGGAAATCTCGAATTATTTTAATATATTAGACTTCTAGGGTAGAGGTTGGGGGGTCATCATTTGAGAGGCCGAGGGCATGTCATGACCCTAATGTAGTCAGGGCACCTATGGTCAAGCCACAGGGTGAGCATGTGACTACTCCTTTAGTTGTCAAGGAACATGTAGAGGCCAACACTCTAGGGACCATTAAGGCTTTGATGTAAACCCTCATTCATTGAATGAGTCCATTAGTTGAGGGGGAGCCTTTTGTGTGTTGTGACCACATGTGCACATTGTATGTGGATCCTTATGCACATTTAGCACTCATGTTGGAGATGGTGTAGATGATGGGCTCATCACTAATTAGTTCTTGAATAAGACATTTGGCATTGATACATAGGAAAATTACAATTATAATTTACTAATTTGATCACATTTCATATGTATAGTAAATGATTAATTAATTAACATCTATTAACATTATTCAAAATTTAGGGTCAGAGTGTTGGCGGGCCTAGCACTGATCCCCTGACCACATTTTTTGTCCCTTCAATGAGTCCAGAGGTATGTATCAATTTAATCATTTAAATGAATACTATATTTATTAAGTAATCATATGAAGGATTGACAAAAAAATTTATGCATGTGCATCAATTCTCTATAGGACCATTGACATTCACTATAGACTCCAAGCCTAGACATGACACAAGCTTTGTAGAGGTACATTTATTTCATGTTAATTTAATTCATTTTATTATATTTGTTTCATGTTTCATGTTACATTTAATTTTTATTGTATGACATGTAGCTCTTGACATTGGAGACTCCTCCTCATCTCCAACAATCCATCAATCATGGAGTGGCTGCAGTTATGGCTAGTTCATAGCCATTGACTAAGGTATAAAAGAATTTTCTTGGTTTTAGTTGTTGTTTATAATAGCTAGTATTTAAATTTCTAATTTTATTTATAAGTGATTATATTGATTCAATTGTTGTAGGGTCTTTTCCCACCTGATTGTCCACAAGCCTTCAAGGTGGACTTGTAGAGTGACTATGTGATTGTGATAAGATAAGAAAATAATTAATTTTGTGTGTACATATGTTTCATTTCAATGTATAATAATTATTGATTCATATCTACTTTGTTTGTATCAGCTTGAGTTAGAGAAGAGCCTCAACAAGAAGACAAGAGAGCATTTAAGGAGGACCCCATCATTGCCACCATCTCCCTCCACAAAACAACCAAAGGCCTCTAGAGATTTGTTTCCTTCCCCTTGTGGGAAGGAGAAGATATAGTTGATAGACATGTACATGTATAGGCATCAACGAACATATATGTTGGATTTTATGTCAGTGGACATATTTGATATACATTTGATGTATATATGACATTTTATATTTGATGTATGACATTTATTTGATGCATGACATTATTGGTTATAATTTTATATTATATGTTTTTTCATGTGTGACATTAAATTAGACATGTTCATTTATGACATTAAATTCAATACCCAATTAGTTCAAAACTTTGATAGAATATTGATTAACAATAAAATTTATCACTATTTAAGCATAAGTTTATCATTTCCAATATGTCATCTTCATATGATTTATGATGTTGTTCATGTTTAAAGTTTATCTTCTCTATCATTTGTTTATCAAGTTTAATTCAATACCTAATTAGTTTGAATTTTTGATACAATATTGATCAGCAATAAACTTTATCAGTGTTAAAATAGCTATTTTATCCCCTTGCTTATGTTTGAACTTGGTGTGGGGCCTTGTGTTATCTCCTAGCTTAGGGGAGTGGGGTAGTAAGGTTTCATGGTTGGTGGATAGTCTTTTATCCATTGAGTATTTTTGCAGAGTTTTTCAAGAGCCTTGGATGATCTTTCTTCACATATTCCAATTTTGCATCTTTTTTTGTGTGTGACTAGATGTTGCAACACCATATTTTTGTATCATGACTATGATATAATACTTATGTATTCATTTTTTCTAGAGATCACATTGGAGGAGAAAAATGTTAGAAGTATATGAAAATATGATATACAATGATTACTTGCTCCTTGTAATATATGTATGTACACATATTTAGTTGCAATAAAGAAGAATGGGTATATCAAGATGATTGTCCTTGGTATGCTTATGTGATTTTTATGCTATCTAATTGTAATAATGGATTCAATTATTTATAATGAAATATTGTTCATATATTTATGATGGTTTTTACTTATGGGAACTTATGTATGCATTTCTAGTAGTAATGTTTGGGAACCTATAAGAACTTGGTTGTTGAGTTAATATAGAATATTCATATATTTAATTAATGAGATATATCAAAATATTTAATGTTAGATGAATTGAAAATGAAATGTATGTACTTCAATTTTGTGATAAAAAATAGAATAAAAATTATTCCACTTTTACCCTTATTAGTTATGTGATCTATTAGGTTCCCTGCAAGGGGGATACAAGGAAGAATTACTCTCTAGATTTCTTAGATTATCGGATGAATTTCTTGTAATATTGTGGTTATTGAAATTGAGACTTGTAATGCCTTTGATTCTTTAGGTGTAGATAGGCCACAAAACTTACAAGCAAGTTAAATTTACTACCAGTCTATTTTACTTTTTAAATAACTTATATATATATATATATTAGACATAAGACATAATCATACTTCAAGAGTCAAAACAAAATCTCAATTCAAAACATATATATATATATATATATATATTTATATATATAAGAAATAATTATAGTTCAAGAGTCAAAACAAAAGTTCAATTCAAAACATAAATTATTACATATAGCCAAAAATTTATCATTTGCAATTTATGTCATTGTCATATTGATTTATGACCTTCTTGTTCATGTTTAAAGCCCGCCTTCTACATTATGTATCTAAACACTTATCATAAATTATTATTACAAATATATAACAAATCTAAAACTGAAAACAATACATTACATTAATTCCAAGGTTTAGTTATGATGTAGAGCCTAATAGGATTCTCAAGGTTTCATTAATTCCATATGTTAGATTTTCCATCATAGAATACCAATTGCAATGGGCACTCACATGTATTCGAATGCATATATTTGCTTATATGCACAATTGGTCAATGTTATACCTTATAGAAGATATAATTTTATAGGTAGAATGATGTAGAGGTTAGGGTACAATAAGCATAATGCTGATGTCAATACAACAAGAAAAATTATACACCCAATCTTCTACACCTTGACACAACAATAACACTAAGGGATCATCATTAATCCATACAACTTTACACTAGCAAACTTGGCTTCACACCAATGAATGGTGGATTCTCACAAATAAGGTTGATCAGCATGTTAAGGGGGTTCATCCCAACACTAAAACCAAGGAACCATGGCCAAATAGCAACCCAAACACGAATTTCATAACTTTGTCCTCATAATGCAACATCTAGGCTACTAGCCCTTCCAAAGACAAATTAGGCAACAAGTACCATATCTTCCAAAAGACTTTAGGAACTAATTAGCATTCCAAGTACCCTTTATTGAGTTTTTTATATCCCCAAAATGGCAAGTGCTGAAGCCATTTACAAGCCTTCCAAAACTGGACTATTATATGGGCCTAATTGCGCCAATTAGGTCACGTTAACAAAGGAAGTACCAAAAATATAGTGAGAAAGACCAGAAAAATGCATCCAAAAATTAGGTTAGGACAAGGGAAGGTAGTTTCCAAAGTTTCACTTATTGATTCAAACCTTGAGGCATGCAAATTAGAAAATTCCATACTATAGCAGAGTTATCACATAGTAATGCCAACTCATTTGTGAAAATTTTGTAAAGTAAATCAAATGCATAAGATAATTTTGTCAAAACTTAAGAGACAAGGAAACAATCAAACCCCCTATAGACTTGAGTCCTTATCAATCCAAAATCATGACAAGAGGAACATCATTAACAAAACAAAAAACAAAAAGGGGTATGATTTCCTTAGTAATATTTGTGTGTTTCAATTTGAACTAGACAAAGGATATAATTGAATGGTTTGGGACATTTATCTGGCATGCTAATCAATCCTATTACAAAATATTTTTCTTCTTCTCACAAATTTTCCTATTTGCATATGTGTGCACCTCATAAATCAATGAATCTATCACCATGGAGACTGGATATTTATGTATATGCTAGGATAGGTCAAATGGTCTAGAAAATTGTGTTATTGATAAGTAAGCTTAGATCTTTTTTCACAAGTCAAATTGTGATAGTACTAATGGAATTCAAGTGTGTAATTTTTTAGTCAATCTCATTATCCCATGTTTCATGAGTAGTGGGACACAAGAACCCATCTCTCATGAGAGTGAATAGAACACTTAGCACTCATTGGATCTAGGTGATTCTTATAGAGTTGAGGTACATGGACTTCCTATGATGTCACCCACCCTAGTACTACTCTCACTTCACCACACTTAACTATAAAGTTTCATCTATGGTTAAACCCACTCTTCCTACAACACAATTTGCAAAACCTTCACCAAGTGTTGTGCCTTATGAATCATTCATTAGAATTCCCCTTAAGCTCATTGATTGATAAGTAGGAGACATTTCTACAAGAAGTCAAATTGTGATATTGCTATCAAAATTCAACTGTGTAGTATTTGAGACAAATTCATTGACCCATGTTTCATGAGTAGCGGTTTACACAAATTGATCTCTCATGATAATGAATGGAACACTAACACCCATTGAATCTAATTAATGCTTAAAGAGGTGAAGTACCAATACTTCTTGGGAGGTCACCCATTATAATACTAATCCAACTCAAGTGCGCTTAACTAAAAAGTTTCCCCCATGGTTAAAACCACTCTTCTTGTAACTCCATTTGTAAAAGCTTCATCAAGTGTTGTGCCTTATGAACCATTCATTAGTAATCCCCTTAAGCTTGTTAATTGATAAGTAACATATATATTCCACAACATCTGAAATTGTGATATTTCTATCAAGATTCAACTATGTTGTTTCCAAGTCAAATTCATTGACCCATGTTGCATGAGTAGTAGTTTTCATGAACCCATCTATCATGAGAATGAATAGAACACTCAAGATTCATTGGATCCCTACTTATCAATTAACACTTGCCAATCCAAACAATACACTACACCATCTTGTTAGCTCCTAGAACCAATAATCTACATGCCACACACTAGTGATCATCATGACACAAACCAAATAAATTGCAAATCCCAAATCATGCACTATTGCAAGTCTTCTATCTTGCTTTATGCTTTGAGATATGCCTTGTCAAAGATCAAATCTCTATGGAATTTAGTGACCCTTAGGGACATTCTAGTTTGGCATGCTTGAGAATGTTCAAGTGCTGAATGGGATGGGAGGAGGTTGGGGATAAGGTTTACTCAGCCACCCAAAGCTAATAGAGTAGACAATTAGATCCCACAACAAAAGGTGAGAGAGATTTGGTAGTTGGCAACTTTATACTGATGAACACTACAAGTTTTAGCATCACCCGAGATGGCATTGCAAAATATAAATAGATTATGATCTTTAAAAAGTGAGAGACTTTATTGTAGGTCTCCACAACATGATCCTATAGGAACTAGAATTGCATCCATACCTTGCACAAGCTCTAAGATATGCCCCGTCAAAGATCGCAGCTCTATGGCATTTAGTGACCCTTAGGGACATTCTAGTTCAGCGTGCCTGAGAAAATTTGAGCACTAAATGAGATGGAACAAGGTTGGGGATAGGGTTTACCCGACCACTTGGAGCTAGCAGAGTAGATAGTTTGATCCCACAACGAAAGGTGAAAGAGATTTGGTAGCTAGCAACTTTGTACTGGCCAACACTACAAATTTCAACATCACCTGAGATGGCATTGCAAAATAAAAATAGTGTATGATCTCTAAAAAGAGAGAGAGGTTATTGTAGGTCTCGACAACATGGTCCTATAGGAACTAGAATCACATCCATATCTCACACAAGCTTTGAGATATGCCCTGCCAAAGATTACATCCCTATGGCATTTAGTGACCCTTAGGGACATTTTGGTTTAGTGTGACTGAGAATGTTTGAGCGCTAAATAGGATAGGAGAAGGTTAGGGATAGGGTTTACCTACCCATGTGGAGCTAACAGAGTAGACAGTTTGATCCTACAACAAAAGGTGAGAGAGGCAGTTGGCAACTTTGTACTGGCCAACACTACAAGTTTTAGTATCACCCGAGATGGTGTCATAAAATCAAAATAGAGTATGATCTCCAAAAAGTGAGATATTTTAGGTCTCTACAACATGGTCCTATAGGAACTAGAATCTCATCCATACCTCACACGAGCTCTAATATATGCCTTATCAAAGATCACAACCCTATGACATTTAGTGACCCTTAGGGACATTCTAGTTTGACATGCTTGAGAATGTTCAAGTGCTCAATAGGATGGGACAAGGTTGGTGATAGGATTTACCCAGCCACCCAGAGCTAATGGAATAGGCAGTTTGATCCCACGACCCTTTTTCCACGAAGTTGCAAATTTGATCAACTTTTACAACTTTCAACAATGCAACTTTGCACAAAAAGTGCAATTTTTACATTTTTCATTTGATTTCAATTATATGAATTGAAAAAGGTTTTAAAATAGTAAAATAACTTATTTCCAAATGCTCAGTCTTTCACCAATTCCCAAACTCCTACAAAGTTGTCAGCATTTTTACAATTTTGCTTTGACAACTTTTGCAATTTTTGGCAATTTTTGACATCTTAACTTCTAGATGCCTAAAACTTAACCTAAGGACCCTAAGGACCTTTATAATCTTTCAAGAAACCCAACCACTCCTATTAATTACTAATTACAAGGAAAACCTTTCACAAAGACAACTAATCACTAGTTGCTCTTAAAGGGCATCACAAGGCTTATTTGATACAAAAACCCACAAATAAAAATAATTACTAGGGGTGACTTACAAGCATGGAAAGGTTATATTTAGTCCAAATTAACATGAATCCAACAACAGATTTAAACTATGCAACTTTCATTGGCTAGTTGCTTCACAAACTTAAGACTAGGCTTGTAGGCTTGAACATAGAAAATCACAAACATCTCGTCACAACCCAAAGAAAATAATCACTAATTTGGATACCCTTTTCAGTTTTATAAAACATACTAAATCCTTGGGATCTCAAGAGAAGTATGTAGCAACTGAGTTTTTTAAGGCTCACTTAGGAATGTAGGCAATTAGGCATCCATCAACAAAGGAAGTACCCTACCCCTTGAGAAAAAATTCAATCCAAAAATTGGAACATGAGGGGTATCATTTAATATGATCACTTACGAATTTTTAAGCCTCAAAACCTTCTTTGTAGTGAGTTATGGAAGATGTTGCTACAAATTTCTAGCATGTAGATGGATCTTGCATGCCTAGGGCATCAAATTTTTCTCTCTAGTCTCATTCTTTTGACCTAAAACCAAAAGGAACATAAAACACAAATTCCTAACTTAGAATCCACCAAGGGTCATTAATTTCCCATGGTGGAATCTCAAGATATGAGGAAAAATAGATGAAACCTTAGGTAATGACACAAAATAGGGACAACAGTAAGTAAAATGGGAATATCTTGAGTTTTAGAGAAAATTAGAACCTCATTACAAGTGAAATATAAAGAAGATTCACAAAGCTATCCAACCATACTAGATATCCATAGTTATATGTGATCAACTTGACCAATGAGCCAGTGTTTTTCATGAGTTTGAGTATAATAATCTATTTTTTGTTATGATTGAGTTCAATATTTTAGTCTTCTTGTTGTTTAGTGTTAAACATGATTAGTGTTAGTGTTGATAAGTGGTTTTTACCATTTGAGGACATCTATTTAAGGTTTCCACAAGAGTTGTATGGACATGTGAACAACAAACATTGAATAAAACTCCGATTTTCTATCTTTTTCTCTATTGTTTCAATACTGTATGGCCTATACAGATTGGTAGGAGTGAAAGTTTGGAATGACTAGATAGAGTATTGAGTTATTTTTCCATTTCATTTGGTTTGAAGCCTTTATATTATCTACAACAAAAGTTACATTAGTTTTTGTAGAGGTTGGTCAGATTTATCCTAAATCTAAGGGTGTCTTCAAGATGGCCTCCTAACTTGCAATTCCACTGTGGGATCTCAATGAAACTTTTGGGAACACAAGTTAGGAGAGGGTACTTCAAGATGGTATAGATTTAGAATTGTCAGTGTAGGTTACCTATTTTTACCAGCAAGCCCTAGACCGAACATTGCTATATGTCTAGTTTAGATTTGAAGAAGAAAGAAGGTTCGAGCTTCCAAACTAATTGATTTGACCTAGGTGAAGGGTGTAGGAGGATTAATTCGATGTAAAGAAAATTTACAAGGGGTGGAGTTAGGTATGTGAACCCATTTACTTATACTTCCTTTGTAACCCAGCCTAATCTAGCCAATTAGGTTTGTGACTCAAAGTGGGTGTGAGTTGGTGCTAGAATAGAGTCAAATTTTGATCTTTTGGAATCTCTAAGAGGTGGTTAAAGGGTTTCTAAAGAGGTGGAAATGTAGTGTAGGCCTTTGCAAAGTTTTGGAGTTTGACTAAGAAAGCTACGATTACCCCTATTAGAAATGCAAGTAACAATTATGCAAATCAATTGTTGGGGGTTTGAGAACTTTAAAAATGGGTGTTTTTAAGAGATTAGGTCCATAGAAACCTTTTCTATTAGGAAGGTTGAGTTCTAAACCCATCTAGGGAGAGTTTTCCTTTTTAAGTCTATTGGAGAAGGGGAGTCCCTAAGAAGTTGTGATTGATCTAAGTAAGTTGAGAACCCTAGTGGTGTAGGGCACCTAAGGCTCTTAGGCATGAATTCAAGGTGTTTAATAGGTTATAATCATTAGGAAAGAAGTTTGATCCATACTTGTAATACAAGACTCAATTGTAAGGTACAATGGCACATTGGTGTGGTTATAAGCCAAGTGACCATTTGTAACCAAGGAGTCATAATAGGTGTGATTTTGAGTATTTTGATGTTTTTAGGATGTTTTAAGTGGATTTGAGCCATTAAGACACCTTTGGATTAAAGGTTTGTTAAAAAGTGCAAAAGTGCAAGAAAGTTACAAAATGCAACAAGTTGCTAAAGAGCAAGTTTTGCAATTTTTTTTGTCAAACTAGAAAAAGGACATTGTATGGTCTTCAAACCACCCAAAAAGAAGTTGTAACCATTGGAAGGAACTTATTTAAGGTCTGCACACATGGGGAAGGTCATTGTACAAATGGGTGGACAACATTTGGTGAATAAAATTCAAATTTTTTGCCTCTTTTACTAGTTTTTAATTCTGTATAGCCTGTATAGATAGGGAGTGGAAAAATTTTCATATGAATAGATAGAGGGTTGAGTAAGGATTCCATTTCATTTGGTTTGAAATGGTTATCTTATCTAGAACAAAAGTTATAGTAGATTTTGTGAAGGTTACCCAGATTTACCCAAAAATCTTAGGGTTTTAGCAAGATGGACTCCTAACTTGAAAACCCACCATGGGATTTCAATGCCACTTTGTGGAAATCAAGTTAGGAGATGTATCTTTAAGATGGTAGAGTTTTAGGGTTGTAGGAGTAGGGCACCTATTTTTACCAGCAAGCCCTAGACTGAACATAGTCTTATGTCTAGTCTAGCTTTGAAGGAAAAAGAAGGATTAGACTCCCAAGTTGATTGATTTGACCTAGGTGAAGGGTGTAAAAGGAAAACCTATAGGTTTAGAGGAGATCCAAGGGGTTGAACCAAGTTTTTGAACCCATTTGTTTATGTTTTTCTTGTAACCCAACCTAAAATGGCCATTTAGGACTGTGACACAAAGTGGGCATAACTTGATCCTAGAGCAGAGTTTGTGATTGATATTTTGTAATCTCTTAGGAGTAGTTGAAGGGTTTTTAGTGATGTAAAAACATTGGATGGTCCTTTTTATGGTTTAGGAGCTTGACCATTGAAACTAGGAATTGTCCCAATAAGAAGTGTTGGTAGGGTATGTGCAGGATCATAGTGTGCCAAAAAGTGGCGATGTGAAAAAAAAAGAGTTTGAAGACGCCTAAAAGCGCTTCAAAATCTGCTCTGACTTTTTTTTACCTATCTAGGAACCAAACCTGGAAGGTTAAGCCGAGCCTTATCAGATATCCGATATCATATCGGATATCCGATTTGATATCGGATATCCGATTTTAAATCCAATATCTGACTAATAATAAAAATCATATAATAGTATGATATATTATTTAATATTATTATTATTGATATAAAATAATAATAATATTAAATAATATATCATACTATTATATTATAATAATATTATTATTATTTAATATTATAATAATAATAATAATTATACTATAATATAATAATAATATTATTATTATATTATAATCGTATAATATTATTATATAATAATAATATTATAATAACATATTATATTATAATAATATAATATAATATTTCATATATTATAATATATAGTAATGTAATATAATATATATATATATAGATATATATATATATATATATATATAATATAATATAATAATAAAAAGTAATATCTTATAATATAATATATAATAAAAAAGTATAATATATTATAAATTATAATAATATAGTATAATAATAATATTTTATATTATAATATATAGTAAATTAATATAATAAATATAAAATATAATATAAAAATATATAAAATGCAATATATATGTTATATTATATATATTATAATATCGGATATCCGATACCTGCGCATGGATTAAACACAAAATCACAGACCCGCAGCCCTTATTTTCACGCGAATTTGGGCCAGTCAGATCGGATATCAGATAATAAATCGAATATCAGATAGCAAATCGGATATCAGATATCAGGTATGTTCTCCCCCCCCCCCCCCCCAACCCGACTCATTTTTAACCTAAATTTAATAGATTTTAACAAGATTTTGTTTGTTTTAGTTGAATCTAGGGTTTTTTTGACAAAAATGGTTAAAATTTAGATTTTTTTTTAATATATATTACATTTTGCAATTCAATAGGAATGGCTGATCAAAATGATGACACTGAGGCAGGGAATAATATTCCTCGCAACCCACCACCAAACGATCCAGTATCCCCACAAAACCGTCCACCAAATGATCCTCTACCTCCTCAAAACCCTCCTCGAATCAAGGATTTGATAAATGAAAATCTCATTGAGTTGAGAGGTTTGCATAGAACATACAATAATGTACCTGCACTGGCTCCTATGTTATCCACGTTAAACACCATAGTGGATAACATTGAAACTCTTACAAACCAACAAAATGCCGCTCTTCATTGGCGTGATGAAATGCACTAGATGTTTTATGATGGTTTGGATTATGATGAGGTCGCGGCCCTCAACATAACCAAAGACAATTTGGCAAGCCTTTTTGCTAACCCAAAAACGGGTATACCAGTTGACCCAAAAAAAACCAAACTATCGATTAAATGGTGCACAAATGACGCCATACGTGCAAATTTTTGGGACCATTGGTGGATGGTCTTTGATATCCCTCCACATGGCAATTTAGACATACCATTTTATTTCCTTAAAAAATTATATGTAGAATTTGTGTTGAAACTTAAAGTGAACTATTGGAGCATGAAGCCCAACATGGGCTTAGGACTAGGAGCTCCTCAGGATAGACCCTCTTCCCAGCAGAAGAAACTTGGCACTTTTTCCCCCCCCCTGATATCTCCCCCCCTCCTTGAGTGCAACATCCAGATATTATGGCAGAGGCTAGCTCTCAGACCATCAGAGCCATTCATAGGCTGAGTAGCCTAATGATATCTCAGGCTAGGTCAGTCTTGCCTCCTCGTGTTGATGATGTTGGTGCCAGTTCAGTGCCTCACAATTGCATTACATGCAAGAATATTTGCCTGGGTCCCATAGGTGATCTTCTTGAGTATCATTTTGTATTAGACGAGGATACACCAGACGCACGTGCAGAGGCTACAGACCCTGATGCGAGAGAGGAGGGGAATGTAGAGGCATGGACTCCTTCGGTATCGATACGTGTATACATTTTTTTGTTATGACATATGTGATTTAAAGTTAATTTTTATAATAGAGTAATTTTAATTTTTAAGCCATACTAACTTTTACATGTATGTGATCTTCATTCATGTTTAGTTGATGACCGAGGAGGAGCTCAGACAGATAGATGATGCTACACTCTCGGCCATTTCATTTGGCCTTGAGACATCTACGGTACATTATGTTGTGTTCGCATTTCTTTTTTCTATTTGATATTGTAGCATATATGGTTGCTAATATTTCTTTTATCTTGCAGATACCACCTGCCCTGGGGGGACAAAGTGTGGGGGGTGAGCCAGCATGCATTGACAAAGGAAAGGTAATTAGATGTTTTCTAATTGATTAAATATTGATGCATTCTTGTAAAATTTTTGTGGTAATCTCATTTAATTACATTATTTATTGTATATAGGGTGTGGCTACTGGCCATGAGCCTGTACAGATTCAGCGTCCTAGATCATCAAGGATTTTCATTCGCACAGAGAGCCCCATTGTATCTATAAGTATCATTTATTTTTTATTTTTTTAATTGATGCAGAGGAAAGTATAATTGTTGTTCTATACAATTTCTATGATTTTTTCCGTACCAATAATGATTCATGTCTTGCATATGTTCATTACAACTTAAATAGGCTTATATGCACCTGTCCAATCGACCAAGTTGGTTACAAAGGTTTATTTAATCAAACAAATACCAAATTACTAGTTTCCCTCCAAAACTAATATGACCATTTGAATTTGAAATTCAAATTTCAAACTATAGTTTTTATGCATTCCCTAACTTTCTAAACTATTCCATTGACTCAAAATTGGTCATATGGATTTATTAAATGCAACTAAGTAAATTTCTAGAAAATTGAAGTTTTTATTATTTTTTCTCCAAACCACCGTACACTCTGATCTCCCCCTTTCAAATAAGATCACATATGACATATATAAAGGTCTACATGACCATTGGAACAACCATATAGGCGTTCCCAACCATAAAACAAACAAACAACCACTTTTTGCTAATACTGTTTAGACTCTAAATACCCTATTCTAAGGCCTTTTGGTCCCATGGAGTCGCTTGGTTTATAACCACACCAAAATGCTTGTGGGCCTTACATGTGCCTTTATTACAAAACATAGACCAACTTGTAAAATATGGACCAAACCTTTATTCCAACTTCCTAATCTACTTGAATCCTCGCTTTCATGGAGTGGCAAGGTGTCTGGCAACAGAGATACTTGTTCCCCCCTGCCACATAGGTTAGGTGCACTGCACCACCTTTCCTCTCTCTCATTCTGAACACTAGTCCACCAAGTGAGTGATGTTCCTCTTAGTCTTGTTGTTGCTACTTTTACCTTCTTATCTACCTTTATGTCTTCAAGATCAAAGTAGTTCTCAAGGGCCTCTATCCACCCTAGCACTTCTTCACTATCCATTTTATCCTGGTATATTGGAAAATCAATATGGTTCTTCCCACCATTACCTTGTACTACCTTAATGATTCTCATAAATCTCCTTTCTTTAGGATCATCTATGGTCTCATGCTCTTGCCTTGCATTACCAACCTCTTCTTCTTCATGGTTCTCTCCATGATTTCTTCCTCTAACCTCTTCTCCTCTAGGCTCTTGCCTTTCCATTTCTAAGGATTCTATCCTTGCAATAAGCTTCAGCCTCTCTCTTCTCATCTGTCTTTCTTCCCTCACTCTAGATGCTTCAAGTTCTCTCCTCTCTCTTTTCTCTTTTTCCAACTCTTCTCTCAATTCTTCAAGTTCTCTAGCCATTTGATTTTTAGGAGGCATTTTCACAACAAGTTTTCTTCCTTCCCAAGGGCCAACTCACTAATTCTCTTTCTTTCCTCACCAAGAAATCTTTGGACACCACTTATGTACCTTTCAACTCTGGGACACACAAGGAGGAATTAGACACACCAAGGCTTCAACAAAGGGACCAACACACTAAGGATTTTCAAGATTATAGGTCTTGGTCACACTCCTAAACACCCAAACTTCAAAACCCTCCTTAAAATGGCTTAAAAACCTTAGCCTGCTTGTTCAAACCCCAAAACTCAATTCTAGAACGTTTTGACTTGTCTAATGACAAGATATGATCATGACAACCTACATGAACCTATCAAATGACACATCTACCATATGAAATCCTAAAATCCTATCTCATGCCCAATTACAACTTTCTTCCACATATGAGTCCAACATTATAACTTTGTATGCTTCCATGTGCCATAATTGGTGCAAGGATTGCCCAATTGACTTCAAGAGATGTTCCATGACCTCTGTAATGCCTTGGATCTTCAATGTTCCCCTGATGAGCATGGGATGCTCTTGCATCACTTATCTTCATAAATAAATACAAAACTAATTTTTGTGATATTAAAAACTACTATTTTTTATCTCATAGGAGACTCCTAGTGCACATGAGGTTCGACGGGACAGTTATGTAGATTTGATGACGCGGCCACTCACTCCTGAGGAGGAGCCTACAATAGTAAGTTGTAGTTTGAATTCATGATTAAATATGTTATAAATTTAGCATGCTATGAATTATAATGTTATAGTTTAAATTGTAGATTCATCTGACAAAGGTATTTGAACATATACAACCCACAATCACAGAGGTACAGCATTGCTGAGGGCATACGAGAGGACTCCTGACCGGAGTAGGAGGTCGACGAGAGAGGTATTTATTATGAAAATTTGATAGTATTAATCTCCAATATGGAAAAGATCATTATGCATTTGAGTAATTCAATGTTAGATACGTAGAATCATATAAATTTAGTAGTCTAACTTTGGGTTTTCCTTTTTTGTTTATGTAGGAGGCATCCGATCCACCTAGTGCAACGAAGAGGTTGCATTTTGATCATCCACTAGCACCCTAGGATAGTATAGTTTTCGTAGGATGCATCATGAGACATTTTGAGATGGAATATGCCACATTTTATATAGAAACATTGATATTATACACATTCTGATGGCAGGATCAGCCACATTTTGTATATAGATCTATGTATTTTGATATATATATATATATTTGAGTACTCTGTCTATGGATACATGATCTTTGATATATATTTGTGTAAAATTTTGTCTATGGATACATGTATTTTGATATATATTTTTATCATTTACGTGCACAATGATATACATAGTAATTTAGTATCTAGTATTGTTCAATTTATCGTGGATCATGTGTCATGCCCTAAATTTTACTAGTAAAAACAAAACAAATTTTTTTTTTTTTTTTTTTAGCTTATGAAGTCGCATAAGAAATTACATATTGTAAAGCAAGGTTATCATTGAATAGGAGTTCAAGACTCATGTGAATAGTGTGAAGGTGTTAACATTTTAGTCACAGGTGGTTTTCAAATAGATTGGATGACAGTCTAGTTCAAGTTAGCGTCACGAGTCAAACGAGCAAGTTCAAGATACAACACTCATAAATTAGTGAGGTAATTCATATCCTAACAAGCCTCTGATACTAATATTCTATTAGGGTCTGTCAGTTGTATCATATGGACTAGGTCGTGATTCTAGCATGTAAGGGAAGGGGATCAGAATTACTTATTATCCTCATTACCAATGTACACACATTCATTAATCATTACAATATATATTAACGTGACAATTAGTATATTACTATATCCTCATTATATATCAACATTGCTTCCTCACCAAATTATTGAGTGCACAACAAGATTGTAAGCAATCTACTAAGTTTTAAATTTATACAATCAATGGTATCACATAACATCTATGGATTGTTATTATCAACTAGTCATTTACAATACCACAAGGAGAAAACTTTCTTTCACATTTTCAAATGATAACAATGATGTCAAAGCAAATCTGTGACTCATATCAATGCTTTCATAACAATATAAACTCCAAATGAAACATGCATATACAACCTTATCAATATTTTCTTCTACATGTACATTAGGTAACAATGATACAATCTCCTTCCATCACAATGGGGCAACATAAGGGACTTTTCAAAATCATAAGGAACATGGACATTGAAAGATATGGACAATGAGTAGCATGAACATTGTCCAACATGATCGTTGAGAACATGAACAAGCTGGTGAATCCTCCTTCACAAATGAGGGCACAATGTCAAGTTTTCTCATCCAACATCAATCTGCAAGATGATCATTCCAAGCCATTTCCATTGATCCCTTGGACACAAATCTGCATATGCAACACAACAAAATAACAAGGACCATGGGTGCTTTCCACCCAACCATAGGCCTCAAAGAGATCACCCCCGCGCTATGGACTAAGGCTCAAACTAGGATACACATACAATCTTTCAATGCATAAACATTACATTTCAAACTTGAACAATTTCCCCCCAAGACTATTTCACAATGGCTTCACAGATGGAACCATAAACATAGGGGGAAGGTGTGTTCTAAAATGGAGACTTGCCATACCAAACCATATTTGTAATAAACAATTTTCATGCCCTCTCGGGGCTATCATAAATGAACCATTTAATGCCCTCTCGAGGCCTCCACATTTCCTCCTCCAAACCCACTACCATCAGCTGTAACTCCTCAAACTTCCTTTCTACACCATACTTTCCTTATCACCCCCAACAAGATATGAAATGTTATGGCATACAATGGAGCCCATACTCCAAGGTTCTCAATACATTTTTTGAACCCAACTTAAGCCCTTCACCCTGGAATTCTCTTCCCTTCCCACAAGGGTGAGTGTAAGTCCCAATCCCATAACAATACTCAAGCACAAAACAAGAAAACAAAACCAAGTAGAAATAAAACAAGAAATTTTGGCAAACACCCCACTAGTTTGGCCAAGACCCTCTAATAAAGCCTTCCCACTAACTTATTTTAGCAAAAACACTAAGCCACTCCATCCTTACAAACTTGTCTCCTCTAACGGTTCATCGATAGCCCTCACGAGCTCTGAGTTATGACCCTCGAAGGATCGACCTCAAAATGCACTTAGAGCACCTTGAAGACTCCTCAGTATAGGGTGGCCGCAAATGATGGATGGTCTTCGTGGCTAGAAAAAAGTTGTAACTAGGGTTTAACCGCCCATCCGGAGCTAATGGCACTGACGATTCGATGCCAAGATCAGCGGTTTCAAAGTTACGCTGTGGTGCACCTATGAACTAAGGTACACTAAGAGTTTTGGCATTGAGCGAGATCATTGTGCTGAATCCAAAAGGAATGTGATCTCTCAAAAATGAGATAGGTTATTTTAGGCCTCAGGATCACCGTCCTATAGCATTTGACAGTTCATCAATAGCCCTCACAAGCTCTGAGTTATGACCCTCGAAAGATCGACCTCAAAATGCACTTAGAGCACCTTGGAGAATCCTCAGTATGGGGTGGCCGCAAATGATGGATGGTCTTCGTGGCCAGAACAAGGGTGTGACTAGGGTTCACCCGCCCATCTAGAGCTAATGGCACTGACGATTCAATGCCAAGATTAGCGGTTTCAAAGTTACGCTGTGGTGCACCTATGAACTAAGGCACACTGCGAGTTTTGGCATCGAGCGAGATCGCTGTGCTGAATCCAAATGCAATGTGATCTCTCAAAAATGAGATATGTTATTTTATGCCTTAGGATCATCATCCTGTAGTATTTGACAGTTCATCAATAGCCCTCACGAGCTCTGAGTTATGACCCTCGAAAGATCGACCTCCAAATGCACTTAGAGCACCTTGGAGACTCCTCGGTATGGGGTGGCCGCAAATGATGGATGATTGTTTGAAGACTACTCCATGTGTCACTATCTTTCTTGGAAAAAAAATTTCTTTTGAACATCAAGCTTGCAATATTATCAATTATTGTCAAACTTTTTCAACCAAGTCAAAATGTCAAATGCAAATATTTGTTTGCATTTTTTGCTAAGGGGAGTTTCATAAATTGACTTTGATTTTCTATGTCTCTAGTGCTTGAACATACTTAAAATGGCTCTTTGGTCTTAGAGCTATTGGTATTTTCTAACTTCATGGTCTATGATATGCATACTAAGAATTTCTTTCACTAAATGGTTTCCTTGATCTATTGACTACACTTAAATTTGTTCACTTGTCATCTCTCTTTCTATATGTTCAATACAAAGAGCTAGAAGAGACAAATAATCTTTCTTACCTTCATCTCTCTAAACACATGATAGAAATCAATTCTAAACTTGAGAAAAGGTTAGAGGAGAATATTGCATTCTTAAATTAATCTCCCTTAAGACCTTTACATACACACGGGGCATTCTTAAATTAATCTCCATGGAAGAAAATTTCATAAAACTAAAGATTCCATAGTGTTGAAACATAAAATCCAAGATCCCATTTATGATGGGATTGTTGATACCTCTAATGACTCATCCACTCATAACCTTCATATCCAACTTCATATCATGTCAGTATTCATGTGCTATCTTGCTTATTGGCTTTAATTGCTTATCCTACATGCTATCTTCTTTCATGGATTTTATGGCTTATCCCAAATGTGCTTCATACAACTTTTCAATATGAAAGTCTTTCAAAACATTATACAATATTATGACTCTTTATGCTTTCAAATGCTATGATTGGTTGTAAAATGGAAGAAATCAAGTATTCTAATTGTTCATCCGTACTTTACGGATTTTTCTTATTTGATTAGTTTGATAAAAATAGTTTTAATAATCATAATGTCAGCTTTATGTCAAATAAGGAAAAAACCAAATTTGTAATAAGATATCCATATGCAATTATCTTTCATATAGTTATAAATGCTCTTAAAATTGTCGTTATAGCCTTGTATCACATGCAAATATGATTTGGAAGAACTTGTTCAATATCTTCCTCTTATAATTCCTTACAAAGAACCTACCAAAATATAAAAACCATATACAAAAAACTACACATTTTACATCATAATACATCATAAATTTTAGAAATTCTGCCCAATACCACCCCCCTCCAACTCTTCATGATGTACCTACATTCCAATATCATACAAAAATTAGTAACTTATTGTATTAAACAAGATAATCATCAATTCATTAAATCATTATGAAGAAAATAACATAAGAAGTATATATACCTAGTCAAGTATTCCAATAGGGTCCTCTCTCCGTTTTAGGGTCTCCAACAAGGCTTCATGATCAACATTAGCAATAGTAAAAAGTTGTTTTACTTTTGGTCTTCCTTGATGCTTCAATAACTTTACATTTGTTGCTATAATAAGATGCAAATATATGAGAATTACTTTGTGCTTCTGATAGTCTTTGAATGCAGGAATTCCGTTCCTTCTAAGCATGTATGTCCGCAGCCATGTTCCAGCAACAACCACTGAACCAGTAGGATATGTGAATCCATCATCATTTGTGATTGGTTGTGCAAGTTTTTGTTTTCCTCTTACACAACATGCTAACCAATAATCGGATTTCTCATCATTCCCCTGTGGTGCAACCAATGCAAAGACATGTCCTGGCTGAAGTAGATCTGATAGATGATTATGCTCAAGTGAACTTTCCATGTCATCATTTTTGATAGAGGGTATGATAGACAATAGAGTAAGATAATGTGGAGCCCATGTGTCCACCCACTCACTTGACTCACAGTGATCCCAATCACACTAAAAACAAGTATGACAAAAATAAGCTAGTTGTCATGTCCAAATGGTCCATGTACTAGAATTAGAGCTCCGAAATGAATGCATTTTTTATGAGTCTGTCACTATAGCACAATCTGATCTATCACCTATGGACCCTTCCTGAACCAACCAAAAGAACCTGCGTACCACTGAATTAAGAGTCCCCCCTGTGATAATGCTAAACTACACCAATCAACAATGCTACGAGCATCAAGAAGCTTTTTTGTTGAAATCTTCAGTTGCTCCTTAACTAGAGTTCTCTTCACACATGCCCCTGCTCCATCATGTTCCCCTTTTCCATGGCCGGACTCAAAAAAACTCCAAATATGAGGCACCCCTCTCTCTACGTGCATCCTACACAACCAATAAAACATGCGAGCATTCTTGAATTGACTTGTACAGTTATCTGACCAAATGATATGTCTATCCATAGCAATTGCATGCTCATGTAAGAAATAAAAAAAATTCTCAAAACAATGTTGCACAAACTCATGAGAGTGAGATCTATCATCACTCATATAAAAATGATACTCTCTAATAATCTTTTGATTATCTTCCGCACTATCAGGGGCATGTCTATATGTTATGTGAACAAAAATTGCAATCTGAATAGAGTTGTAATACTGAGATTGTGTCTCATTTTGAGGTTGCAATGTTTAGTTCTCAGCAAAATCAACAACTGATATAATAGTGCCAATGGGAAAAGTCTCCTTACACGTTCTAAATTGTTGATCCAACCACTGAGACCTGTGACTATGTCTTGCATACTTGTAAAAAAGATTTGCCTTGAAATCTGAAATAAAATTAGCCACATTGATATCTTTTCCAACCAATTCACATCTAGAGCTCTCACTCCCACTCTTCAATGTGTATTTCACCATTTCATAGATCCTTTTTTTCACTATTTTCTTTCCAAGATCTTGTTCACACCCCTCATGGAAACATGTGTCAAACTTGGATAATCCACCACATTCTGAACACTTCTCATTTAAGAAAGCATTTTTATAAAAGGAACAACCATCAACTCTACGACATAAGAGTTGATCTAACAAGTCTCTTGATGATTTTGGAAGCCCACTAGCCCCACAATCCTCCAACATTTCTTTACTATGCAAAGTAGAACAGATGGAGCATAATAGTTCATGGTGCATAGAAAACTCAACATGATATTTGCAACAACATGTATTTCGAATTTTGAGTGGCACACAATAAAATGGCTTCAAAGATTCAAAAGCCCTTTGTGATATATGAACACTTGGATGACTCTCTCTAAATTGTTTGAACAACATAGTTTGACTTACCTCCAAATAGTGTTTAGGATGTGGCATGCGGTCTCTGATGCCAATTCTCAACTTTAAGACATCTTTAGCATTGGGTGATACTCATGAGTTAGAGTGCCAAAATTGTATAATTTCTTCCTTCACATCGTCGGATAGCTTCTTATCAAAACATGGAAGTCTCCCACCAAATGCCCATGTTTCATTTTGAAGAGGATCATCAATTTTCTCTCGTCGACTAAGTGCTCTTCTCAAAGTAGTACGATTTAGATTCAAATCAATACAATTTTGTCTCATATATCTACCCTTTCTCAAATGATGACTTACCAAAGAGGTTGTAATAACCCTTCGAGCAGCTCTATTATCGTTCTCTCTACTATTTTTCCCAACACTATTGAGAGCACTGAAAAGATTCTTCACAATAATGGCATTTCTTTCCAACTTTTTATTGACATGAATTATCAATTTGGAAAGCATAGGTCTCATTTTTTGCATCTTTAATAAGTGCATGAAAAGATGACATTGCTCTACCACTGTCTTGTTGCCGAAAAACATCTGATATAGTCTTGAAGCCCATAACCGAATGGTTCTTTCTGATTTTTTTCCTTCCAAACTAGTCATAATCGTTTCATCAATTTCAATTATCCATTTTGGTGTTTTAGAACCTTCATGTCGATTATAATTAGGAGATATTTAAGGTTCTTGTGCATTAAGTTCCTGTGTATTGTCATCTTCGATATGGTCGATTATGCAATTTGGATTATGACTTGGTGGCATTTCTTCTTCAAAATTTTCAATCTTTACATTTTCAATTTCCGCATTATCATTTTCAATAGGTACATTTTCATTCCCCAACTGTACATTTTCATTATCTGACTCTATGATTTCACCTTCTATTAATTCATCGTCAACTTGATTGATATTTAGCATACCTTGTCTTTTTTTTTTGGTGTTTCATTTTGTCCTTTTCCCTATATGCTGCAATGTCTTCATTGGATATCTTCCTTTTATGTTTATTCTTTCGACGACTGCTGCTCCCCATTCAGATGAAAAATTCGAACACCTAAGGTTATATTTTCGAATTCTTTTCGATTGGTTGGGCCCCAAAACACGACTTTTTACAAATCCCGTGAAAAAAGAGGTTAAAAAGTAATGTTGTCGGGTCTGTAGGGACAGTCAAATATTTGAAATTGATTCCAGTATAATCGGATATCGGATAATAGATCAGATATCCGATCTAGGATCGGATATCCGATATAGGAAAAGGACTTTTGGGGGGAAAACTTGCTAAGGTTTCCCTCTGCCACAATAATATTAATATTATGAAAATATTTGGAGGTAAACGACTTTAACTTATAACTAAGTTAATAGTATATTAGTATTAGTATAAAATATCAATAATATTAATATAAAATAGTATTAATATACCTATAGTATCAATATTATTATTATACCTATAATACTATTAATATTATTAATATAGATATAATAGTGTAAATATATAGTGTTTATTTATATTAAGCTACAATATATAGTATTAATATATATTATTATTATACCTATAATAGTATTATTATTATTACTATACATATAATAATATTAATATTTAGTGTTTATTTATATTATAATTATTATCCTAAAATAGTATAAATAGTATATCCTAAAATATTACGTTATATATACTAAAATATTACGTTATTATATAGATATATTAATAAGATATATATTAATATAATAATATTTATAATATATATTATATTTAATAAAAATATTACGTTGTTATATATATATTATATTATTATACATATTAATATAATAATATATAATACAAAGAGGGTCGTCATTTAATGGGTCAAAGGGGGTCATAGGTCACCCTATGACCCCCTTTGACCCATATGAATGACTCGACTATGTCCCTAGGGGTCCTAGGACCCCTACGGACATACGTCGTCATTTAATGGTTCAAAGGGGGTCATAGGTCACCCTATGACCCCCTTTCACTCATATGAATGATTCAAATATGTCCCTAGGAGTCCTAGGACCCCTAGGGACATATGTCGTCATTTAATGGGTCAAAGAGGGTCATAGGTCACCCTATGACCCCCTTTGACCCATATTACCCATTTGAATATGTCCCTTGGGGTCCAAGGACCCCTAGGGACATATGTCGTCGTTTAATAGGTCAAAGAGAGTCATAAGTCACCCTATGACCCCCTTTGACCCATAATACCCATTCGAATATGTCCCTAGGGGTCCTAGGACCCCTAGAGACATATGTCATCGTTTAATGGGTCAAATGGGGTCACAGGTCACCCTATGAACCCCTTTGACCCATATTATCCATTCGAATATGTCCCTAGGGGTCCTAGGACCCCTAGCGACATATCTCGTCGTTTAATGGGTCAGAGAGGGTCATAGGTCACCCTATGACCCCCTTTGACCCATATTACCCATTCGAATATGTCCCTAGGGGTCCTAGGACCCCTAGAGACATATATCATCGTTTAATGGGTCAAAGAGGGTCATAGGTCACCCTATGACCCCCTTTGACCCATATTACCCATTTGAATATGTACCTAGGGGTCCTAGGACCCCTAGAGACATATATCGTCGTTTAATGGGTCAAGAGGGTCATAGGTCACCTTATGACCCCCTTTGACCCATATGTACGATTCGAATATGTCCCTAGGGGTCCTAGGACCCCTAGAGACATATGTCATCATTTAAAGGGCCAAAGAGGGTCATAGGTTACCCTATGACCCCATTTGACCCATATTACCCATTCGAATATGTCCCCAGGGGTCCTAGGACCCCTAGGAACATATGTCGTAGTTTAATGCATCAAAGAGGGTCATAGGTCAC
The DNA here is from genome assembly GCA_028749045.1 of Cupressus sempervirens. Classification (NCBI taxonomy): domain Eukaryota; kingdom Viridiplantae; phylum Streptophyta; class Pinopsida; order Cupressales; family Cupressaceae; genus Cupressus; species Cupressus sempervirens. The sequence goes on along the minus strand of CM053791.1, from coordinate 253,529,287 downwards.
CCTATGACCCCCTTTGACTCATATAAATGATTCAAATATGTCCTTAGCGGTCCTAAGACCCCTAGGGACATATGTTGTCATTTAATGGGTCAAAGGGGGTCATAGGGTGACCTATGACCCCCTTTGACCCATATGAACGATTGGAATATGTCCCTAGGGTCCTAGGACCCCTAGGGACATATGTCGTCGTTTAATGGGTCAAAGAGGGTCATAGGTCACCTTATGACCCCATTTGACCCATATTACCCATTCGAATATGTCCCTTGGGGTTCGAGAACCCATAGGGACATATGTCATCGTTTAATAGGTCAAAGAGGGTCATACGTCACCCTATGACCCCCTTTGACCCATAATACCCATTCGAATATGTCCCTTGGGGTCCTAGGACCCCTAGAGACATATGTCATCATTTAATGAGTCAAAGGGGGTCATAGGTCACCCTATTACCCCCTTTGACCCATATTACCCATTCGAATATGTCCCTAGGGGTCATATGACCCCTAGCGACATATCTCGTCGTTTAATGGGTCAGAGAGGGTCATAGGTCACCCTATGACCCCCTTTGACCCATATTACCCATTCGAATATGTCCCTAGGGGTCGTAGGTCCCCTAGAGACATATATCATCGTTTAATGGGTCAAAGAGGGTCATAGGTCACCCTATGACCCCCTTTGACCCATATGTACGATTCGAATATGTCCCTAGGGGTCCTAGGACCCCTAGAGACATATGTCGTCATTTAAAGGGTCAAAGAGGGTCATAGGTTACCCTATGACCCCATTTGACCCATATTACCCATTCGAATATGTCCCTAGGGGTCCTAGGACCCTTAGGGACATATGTCGTCGTTTAATGCATCAAAGGGGGTCATAGGTCACCCTATGACCCCCTTTGACTCATATGAACAATTCAAATATGTCCCTATGGGTCCTAGGACCTCTAGGGACATATGTTGTCGTTTAATGGGTCAAAGGGGGTCATAGGTCACCCTATGACCCCCTGTGACCCATATGAATGATTAGAATATGTCCCTAGGGTCTTAGAACCCCTAGGGACATATGTCATCATTTAATGGGTCAAAGAGGGTCATAGGTCACCCTATGACCCCATTTGACCCATATTACCCATTCAAATATGTCCCTTGGGGTCCGAGGACCCTTAGGGAAATATGTCATCGTTTAATGGGTCAAAGAGGGTCATAGGTCACCCTATGACCCCCTTTGACCCATATTATTGATTCGAATATGTCCCTAGGGGTCTTAGGACCCCTAGAGACATATATCGTCGTTTAATGCGTCAAGATGGTCATAGGTCACCCTATGACCCCCTTTGACCCATATGAATGATTCAAATATGTCCCTAGGGGTCCTAGGACCCCTAGAGACATATGTCATCATTTAATGGGTCAAAGAGGGTCATAGGTTACCATATGACCCCATTTGACCCATATTACCCATTCAAATATTTCCTTAAAGGTCCTAAGACTCTTAGGGACATATGTCGTCGTTTAATGGGTAAAAGAGGGTCATAGGTCACCCTATGACCCCCTTTGACCCATATTACCCATTCGAATATGTCCCTAGGGGTCTGAGGACCCCTAGAGACATATATCATCGTTTAATGGGTCAATATGGTCATACGTCACCCTATGACCCACTTTGACCCATATGAACGATTCGAATATGTCCCTAGGGGTCCTAGGATCCCTAGAGACATATGTCGTCGTTTAATAGGTCAAATAGGGTCATAAGTTACCCTATGACCCTATTTGACCCATATTACCCATTCAAATATGTCCCTAAGGGTCCTAGGACCCCTAGGGACATATGTCGTCGTTTAATGGGTCAAAGGGGGTCATAGGTCACCCTATGACCCCCTTTGACTCATATGAATGATTTAAATATGTCCCTAGGGGTCCTAGGACCCCTAGAGACATATGTCATCGTTTAATGGGTCAAAGGGGGTCATAGGTCACCCTATGATCCCCTTTGACCCATATGAACCATTCGAATATGTCCCTAGGGTCCTAGGACCCCTAGGGACATATGTCGTCATTTAATGGGTCAAAAGGGGTCATAGGTCACCCTATGACCCCCTTTGACTCATATGAACGATTCAAATATGTCCCTAGGGGTCCTAGGACCCCTAGGGACATATGTCGTCATTTAATGGGTCAAAGGGGGTCATAGGTCACCCTATGACCCCCTTTGACTGATATGAACCATTTGAATATGTCCCTAGGGTCCTAGGACCCCTAGGGACATATGTCTTCATTTAATGGGTCAAAGAGGGTCATAGGTCACCCTATGACCCCCTTTGACCCATATTACCTATTCGAATATGTCCCTAGGGGTCCTAGGACCCCCAGGAAAATATGTCATCGTTTAATGGGTCAAGGAGGGTCATAGGTCACCCTATGACCCCCTTTGACCCATATTACCCATTCGAATATGTCCCTTGGGGTCCTAGGACCCCTAGAGACATATATCATCGTTTAATGGGTCAAGAAGTTCATAGGTCACCCTATGACACCCTTTGACCCATATGAACGATTCGAATATGTCCCTAGGGGTCCTAGGACCCCTAGAGACATATGTCGTCATTTGATGGGTCAAAGAGGGTCATAGGTTACCCTATGATCCCATTTGACCTATATTACCCATTCGAATATGTCCCTAGGGGTCCTAGGACCCCTAGGGACATATGTCATCGTTTAATGGGTCAAAGGGGGTCATAGGTCACCCTACGACCCCCTTTGACTCATATGAATGATTCAAATATGTCCCTAGGGGTCCTAGGACCCCTAGGGACATATGTCGTCGTTTAATGAGTCAAAGGGGGTCATAGGTCACCCTATGACCCCCTTTGACCCATATGAATGATTCGAATATGTCCTTAGGGTCCTAGGACCCCTAGGGACATATATCGTCGTTTAATGGGTCAAAGAGGGTCATAGGTCACCCTATAACCCCCTTTGACCCATATTACCCATTCGAATATGTCCCTTGGGGTCCGAGGACCCCTAGAGACATATGTCATCGTTTAATTGGTCAAAGAGGGTCATAGGTCACCCTATGACCCCCTTTGACCCATATTACCTATTCGAATATGTCTCTAGGGGTCCTAGGACCCCTAGAGACATATATCGTCGTTTAATGGGTCAAGAGGGTCATAGGGCCCTTTGACCCATATGAACGATTCGAATATGTCCCTAGGGGTCCTAGGACCTCTAGAGACATATGTCATTGTTTAATGGGTCTAAGAGGGTCATAGGTTACCCTATGACCCCATTTGACCCATATTACCCATTCGAATATGTCCCTAGGGGTCCTAGGACCCCTATGAACATATGTCGTCATTTAATGGGTCAGAGAGGGTCATAGGTCACCCTGTGACCCCCTTTGACCCATATGAATAATTCAAATATGTCCCTAGGGTCTTAGGACCCCTAGTGGCATATGTCATCGTTTAATGGGTCAAAGAGGGTCATAGGTCACCCTATGACCTCCTTTGACCCATATTACCCATTTGAATATGCCTCTTGGGGTCCAAGGAGCCCTAGGGACATATGTCATCGTTTAATGGGTCAAAGAGAGTCATAGGTCACCCTATGAACCCCTTTAACCCATAATACCCATTCGAATATGTCCCTAGGGTTCCTAGGACCCCTAGAGACATATGTCGTCATTTAATAGGTCAAAGGGGGTCATAGGTCACCCTATGACCCCCTTTGACTCATATGTACAATTCGAATATGTCCCTAGGGGTCCTAGGACCCCTAGGGACATATGTCATCGTTTAATGGGTCAAAGACCTATGACCCCCTTTGACCCATATGAACGATTCGAATATGTCCCTAGGGGTCCGAGGACCCCTAGGGACATTTCTCGTCGTTTAATTGGTCAAAGAGGGTCATAGGTCACCCTATGAGCCTCTTTGACCCATATGAATGATTCGAATATGTTCCTAGGGGTCTGAGGACCCCTAGGGACATATGTCCTCGTTTAATGGGTCAAAGAGGGTCATAGGTTACCCTATGACCCCATTTGACCCATATTACCCATTTGAATATGTCCCTAGGTGTCCTAGGGGATATATGTCATCGTTTAATAGGTCAAAGGGGGGCATAGGTCACCCTATGACCCCCTTTGACCCATATGAACAATTCGAATATGTCCCTAGCGGTCCAAAGACCCCTAGAGAAATATGTCATCATTTAATGAGTCAGAGAGGGTCATAGGTCACCCTATGACCCCCTTTGACCCATATTACCCATTCGAATATGTCCCTAGGGGTCCTAGGACCCCTAGAGACATATATCATCATTTAATGGGTCAAAGAGGGTCATAGGTTACCCTATGACCCCCTTTGACCCATATGAACGATTGGAATATGTCCCTAGGGGTCTTAGGACTCCTAGGGACATATGTCGTCGTTTAATGGGTCAAAGCGGGTCATAGGTCACCCTATGACCCCCTTTGACCCATATTACCCATTCGAATATGTCCATTCGAATATGTCCCTAGAGGTCCTAGGACCCCTAGGGACATATGTCATCGTTTAATGGGTCAAAGGGGGTCATAGGGTGACCTATGACCCCCTTTGAGCCATATGAACGATTCGACTATATCCCTAGGGGTCCTAGGACTCCTAGGGTCATATGTTATCGTTTAATGGGTCAAAGAGGGTCATAGGTCACCCTATGACCCCCTTTGACGCATAATACCCATTCAAATATGTCCCTAGGGGTCCTAGGACCCCTAGAGACATATGTCATCGTTTAATGGGTCAAAGGTTATCATAGGTCACCCTATGACCCCCTTTGACCGATATGAACGATTCGGCTATGTCCCTAGGGGTCCTAGGGACATATGTCGTCATTTAATGGGTCAAAGGGACCCCCTTTGACCCATTAAAAGACGACATATGTCCCTAGGGGTCCTAGGACCCCTAGAGACATATATCGTCATTTAATGGGTCAAAGAGGGTTATAGGTCACCCTATGACCCCCTTTGACTCTTATATATTAATAATATACATATCAATATAATAATATATATATATATATATATACATATACATATTACATTATTATATTTAATGAAAATATTACGTTATTATATAAATATATTAATAACATACATATTAATATAATAATATTTATAATATATATTATATTTAATAAAAATATTATGTTCTTATGTAAATATTATATTATTATACATATTAATATAATAATATATAATACATATTACATTTAATGAAAATATTACGTTATTGTATATATTAATAACATACATATTAATATAATAATATATAATACATATTTTATATATATATATATATAAATTACGTTATTATATTTAGTAAAAATAATAATAATATATATTATATTTATAGACTGTAATAAGATTAACATAAGATATTATTATATATTACTAGATTATATCTTGTATGTTTACATTACGTTATTATATATATATAATATATTAAAATATGCCTTTACATATTAATATAAGTGAAATAATTTAAAAATAAAAAACTAGAACGTTTAAATCGAATTTCCCTCCAAAATTTGAAGATTTTTTGAAATTTGACTACCGAGCCATATCGGATATCCGATGTCAAATCGGATATCCGATTTTGAATCAGATATCCGATCAGGCTTGGTATTTACCAAGCCTATTCGGTCAACCCCAAAGATGTGTTTATAGAGAGTTTTAGTGATACTCAGACTTCGAGTAGCCATTTGACAATGTTATTTTGATCGAAATTGAATGAAATGAAATGGGTTTTTTAATATCGCTCTCTAGATTCCAGCAATATAATTTTTGTCAAATTCTGAGTTCGATAAGTATTTATTAGTTAATTATCAATGAAGATTATTGTAAAGTGCTGATTGACATACTGAATGAAAATAGCTATAACTTTTAAACGGTATAACATTTTTAAAATCTAACAGTTGCGTCACATTCTATACTTCACCTAGTATAAGAAAAAAACAAAAAAAGAAAAATTTGATCAAATTTTCTATTAGTTAGGGTGGTCAGACACGAGACTTTTTTTAATCCGAAAAAGTTTTGGTAGAAAATTCATATTTAATTATTTATTTGGAATAAAAATATCAAAAAATATGCGTCACATCCGGGCATGAGTCTAGTTTTCATATCTATAATTATATTAAAAAAATATTATGATTTGATTTTGATTAAGGTGGTCAGACATACACCTACTTTTTATTTTTGCCCTGAAATTTTCTTAGTATTGCATTAAAATTCAAACTTTTGACCAATCAATTATTTTTTTCTCTTGATAAGGCCTAGTAGTTTAGAAACTAAATTCAATTTTCTACAAATTATTTTCTTACAACTTTTTTATATAAATTCCATAACCACTTCAAAATTATGTGTCAAGTTGACATAAACCTGATTTGCTGATTTTTCACTGCCACTTAAGGCCATAGTTTGGTACACCATGATCTTGCACATAGCCGGTAACAGTTTTTGCAATTTGATTGTTGCATGTGAGAAATTTCAAATTTAGGGTTTTCTTATTGGTTTGAGTCTATTAAAAACCATTTCCAATAGAAAAGTTAAGTGTTAGAACCATTTAAGAAGTATTTTTCATGTTAAGCCTATTGGTGATAGGGAGACCCTAAGTGTTGTGGTTGGTCCAAGTTGTTTGAGCACTCTAGGTTTGAGGGTTGGGCTTGTGAAGTGAAGTCCACTTAGAGGTAGAGTCTACCTATGTTAGAGGTCTAGTGGATTAGTCATTAACCTCGAAAGAAGGCCTAGTTTCTATTTGGAGGTTGAAAGCAAGTTAATGTGCTGACTAGAGTTTGGAAGGGTAGTTTGGTGCTTTTGCTGCATACTCTACATCACTTAGGTTTGAGGGTTGGCCATGTAGAGTGGAGTCCACTTATAGGGTAGAATATGGTGGATCGAAGGTCCAAATACAAACTCAATCAAATGCACAATTGAATCTAGTGACCAAAAGTGCCTTCAATAAGTGAAATGGTAAATTATCCACCAAAAAGTCTTATGATGTGATCCTATAGCCCTAAAATATGCAATCCGAGGTACTTGAATAGGTTTCAGAATTTATTCAATTCTTTAGACACCAAAACTTCAATATTCCTCAAACTAGGCCTAATAGCATGGCTTGTAGCCCTGCAACAACATTCACAAGGATTTTTCTTCAACTTTTTCGAAAACACTAGGAAAATAAATTATAAACGAGTACCATTTATGGAGTACCTTAACATCCCAAAAGGATAGGGTAGGTTTCTTTGGAAGGTATATGACTATTTTCACTATTTATTCAATTTTTAAGGCCTAATTCTCATGCATTTACAAAGGAAGTGCTAATCATTCTAATTCCTAGGCTCCAAATCTTTGCATAGTGTCATAAATACGTTCAAATCAAAGTAATATGAAGTCAATTTGGCTCCAAGAGGTTTCTAGGTACCAAAGCCCCAAATTGTACCCTTGAAACCCGTAAATTTAGGGCTTCCTAATGTTATAAGCTGATGTAGAGGTTAGGGTATGTTAAGCACAATTCTGGTTTCAATCCAAAAGGATAGACATACACCCAAAACTTCTACACCATGACACAAAGACAATACTAATGGATTAGCATTAATCCATATAACTTGACACTTAGCAACTTGAATCAACACCCAAGAGTGGTGGATTCTCACCAATAAGGTTAATCAAAATGTTTAAGGGGTTCACCATGACACTAATACCAAGGAACCATGGCCAAATAACAACCAAAATTCAGATTTCTTAACTCTATCCAGATAATGCAACATTTTAGGCTACTAGCCCTTCCAAAGACAAAGTGTGCAACAAATACAATATCTTCGAAAGGACCTCAATAACTAATTATAATTTCAAATACCCTTTATGGAATTTGTTAAATCTACAAAAGGAAAAGTGCTGACACCAATTACAAGCCTTGCAAAACTGGAATGTTCTACAGGCCTAATTCCTTCAATTAGGTCACCTTAATGAAGGAAGTACCAAAAATCCAATGGGAAAGACCAAAACAAAGCATCAAATAGTTAGATAATGACAAGGGAAGGTAGATTCTAGAGTCTCACTTACTACCAAAAACCTCAAGGCATGCAAATCCATGAGTTTCATAATGTAGTAGAGTTGTCACATGGTAATGCCAACTCTTTAATGCAAATTCCATATACCCACCATCATCTCTAGCCTAGGAACCACCAAAATCATAAAGTACATATGAAAACCTCCCATTCCACAAAAAATAAGAATTTTCCAATGACAAAAATGGGAGAAATCAACATTTTTGTTCAAAACCCTAGGTAGTGAAGGTTTGAAAGAAACTTTCACAAAAAACCTTATATCTTGCACCTCCCAACATTTCAAGAGCTCAGAGTAGGCTCATTTGAAAGGTGATTCAGAAACCTTCAATAAAAACTAATTCTCTAGGCCCCCTAATCTATACAGTCTATACAATGTACAAAAAAATAGTCTTTTTTGTAGGAAAATGATGGTTTTCTTTATTGATTTCAATGAAAAAGTACATCTATGTCTTCCACCCACTTGTAAGGGCTTATGAAGACCTTCCTCCAACTGGTCCAACTGATTTTAAAAGGTTGTGACCATTGGAGGGAACCATTACAAATAATAATCCTTATTATATGCATAAATGTTGCATTCTTCTTCTAGTTATGCAACTTATTTGCTTTTTATGACATCTATCCTTCACATAGTTACTTCATTAGATTTAGTCAAAATATTTTTTTTCAAAACTATCTTCCCTAGAAGAAATTTATACTATTTTTAAAATTTTACATTGAACATTCTCAATAGATCTCATCAATATTTTAGGCCTATTACAATTTAGTTTGGTCCCAAACCAACCACATTATTGTTGGAAAATTTGATCCAAGAATCACGGTAAAACATCTATCATTTTCTCTTAACACTAAAATTTCATATAATATGGAAATAGTTCAGCCCTTTTAGAGCCTAGTGTAGATGACATGTAGTAATTTACTAAAACAATTCCAAGAAGCTTAATCTAATTGTTGAATGGATTTCTCATAGATCTTTATAGCAAGTAAAGACACCAAATGCTGAAAAAATAATAATGAACCTTTTGAACACCATTGCACTCTTTCAATAGTTTTCACCTCCTCTTATTCCCAAGCAAGAGAGACTATTGCTATAGTAGATTCTAAAACAAAATCCACTAAAATCATCCATTTTTCAAATTTTGATGTTGGCCATAGGGTGAAGAGGAATGCATAATCTTTGTTTTACTGAGAGATGTTTTCTATTCAAGCAAGACAAATTTTATAGAGTTAATTTTGTATCTCTTGGATAGACTATCACACCTAAAGAAAATCCTAAAATTATTTCAACCTAAAATTGAATCATTCTTATAAAAAACTACCTCATCTCTACTGAAGAAGCAACAACTACTAGTAATTTCTTCCATGTTGGTTGGCTTTAGGGCAATGATATTGAAGCATTGATCACTTATTTCTAACTTCCATAAATGTACTCTTAGGTCATCTACTAATTTATAGGTTTCAACATCATTGAACAATAAAATATATAGTAAAGTATGAATGAGAATAAAAATTCATGATAAAAATCAATTAACTCAAAATGGAAACACTAAGCATGAATAATGTCTTGATCCCTATTACATCTCTTTTTTAAAATTTGGTTAGATGTCTTTCATAAATATTGTGTAGGAATTGAATTCAAATACTAAAAATACAAGCATTATTGGATTGATGATTCAAATCAATTTCGTTTGAAATCAAAAATGCAAAATAATAATGCTAAGTTATTAATTCTAAAATGGAAGAATATCTATTGCCTTGTGCCCCCAACTAGGCTAGCATTTTTTTTTAGCCTTTTCAATTTCCCATCCATTTTTCTGCATATAAAATGTTAGATTTATATAATACAAGGTTAATCATTTCCATTTCATGGTTAGGGCCCTTGATCTCATGAAATGGATCCTCTACATTAAAGAGATTAGTATAACTATTAGGTAAAAGTATTGAAAATTGTGATTGTTATGTGGATGTGCAAAACAATGACCTTGATCAAGTTTTAAAATATTCAAAAGAAATTGGAAATTGCTGCTAGGTTAAAAGTTAACAAATGCTTTAGTTAAAACAACAAGAAATCATGGGCAATTAAAAGAAATATTAAGTACATAATAAAAATAATAATAATAATAATAATAAGGAATTATGTAATTAATGGAAGGGCAAAAAAAGAGTACACATTTGGAGTGTGACAGAAGTTAAGGAACATACCATGGTCACATGGAAGGTGAAGGGACACTTAAAAGAGGGTACTCATGAGGTGGAAATATATATATATATATATATATATATATATATATATATATATATATATATATATATATATATATATATATATATATATATATATATATATATATATATATATATATAAGGCTGTGGCGAAGTATATAAAGGTCCCATGTGGCTAAATTCCCTTGATTGTTTCAACTATTTTTATTTTACTTCCTATTGGATTACTTTTATTTTTCCATCTCTTTCTTAGAAATAATAATAATAGTTGACATGAGTAGATTTGTACTATGCATTGTCTTTAGTGTTGAGAGTGAGATCCTTGTTACAAGAATGAAAATAACTCAGAGAAAAAGAGGCATCATTTTTAGGTTTTCTTACTTGTTTTAGAATATACTAACTATATTTCATATTGATCAACTATAGAAAGAAACTGATTTGAAAAGAATTATTTTCTATGACACTGCATCAATATTTTAAGAAAAGACACATGAGAGTGTCTTGTTTTCAAATTTGAACCCAAAACACATAAGGAAATAAAAATTGTAAGAAGGAACAAAACCATATAAATGTAATATCCTTGTTTGTTATTTTTAGGGCATCTAAAGGATTGATGTCGTACTTGGTTACAAGGAAAACACTTTACTAGGCCCTCTTCCACTAGACCTTCCTCTGTTATTTGATCTTCTACCCCTAAATTTCCCTCTATTAGTAGACTCACTCTTAGCATTTGAACTTCTAGATTCCTCCTTATTTTTATTAAAAGGTAAAAGCATGTTAGCCATAATATCATTATTGGTAACAATGTTCCGATTGCAAAGAATTGTTTTTTTGAGCTTCTAGCAATGATCAAGTGGCTTACTGAACATGGCTTGATGAATCTTGGAAACTTCTCCCATTGTATCCTTGCTTTTGCCAGTTTCAAGTTTCTAGTTACATGCACACAATCATGAATTTACATCACAAAGCATTCACATTCTAACAATTTTCATGTTCTTTCATTGCATTTTGATCTTAACAATAAATTCTAAACTTTCACTTATTCAAATGACTAGTATGAAAATGGGTCCTATTAAAGAATCTAATATAATTTCAAATAATGTATCTAGATTCTAAACAAATCAAATCATAAAATCTATGATTTAAACTTATCTCATCACTTACACATCATAACAATATGATCCACCTTGTCATGTGGATATTCTTGGGGGAGAGGTTGCAACATTGTATTTGGATCCAATTGATCACTCTTTCTCTCTCTCCCTCTCTCCCCATTCAATTTAATGAGCAAACTAGATCTACTCTACATTTTAATGTCTCAAGTATTACCTCGTGGTTTGACTTGCAAACTTTCCAAAGAATCTTATTATGTGGTTTTCCACCATATTTTATCAAGTGGACATTTGATGTGACAAGAAGGTTTGAATAATGAAAAATCTTCCTCTCTGTTTTCCAATTCTCAAATAACCACAAGTTAGGGTTCTTCATAGGATATCATCTAAGCCATGTGCAATTTACAACCACCACACTGACATGGTACTTTGAACCTTCACCATCTATAATTGAGTGATCCAATTTTTGTTTGGCTTGGAAACAATGACATAAATAATAATTTGTCCCATCTTCATTGTCTTTAGGTTCAATAACAACAAAAACATGGCCTACGGTGACAAATGTAGAAAATGCGGTCATTAATTTAGAAAATACAAACCATAGAAGTTATAAAGTTACATATTGAAATTACAAAGATATATATATATATATATATATATATATATATATGTTAGTAGGTTACACTAGATCAAACAGGTGGTCAAAGTCAATAGAAAAATCCATCTGTACCATTTCTAGTGCTTGTGGGGGACAATAGGTGTCAATTGGGTCCAAAACCCATATACCCCATTTGTCCACCCATTCAGTCAACTCACAGTCATCTCAATTTTCCTCTGCACATGATGGACAATAGCATGCCATTTTTCATGTGTAGATACTCCATGAACTTGCATTAGAGCTTCTAAAAGAGTGCAACTCACTAGATCCTATTAGTGTGCAACAATCCTGATATGGTGCAATGTTAGTATTATCTATCAAACAAAAAAATCTATGAACCATAGGCTCACCTTCCTTACCTGGACCCATTGTAGCATTACACCACTGGACAATGGATTTTGCATCTATCAATATTGTTCCATCTTTGTACCTTAGTTCTTCACAAGCTAAGGCTCTTTTGATGCATGCACCTGCACCATCGTGCTCTCCCTTTCCATGACCAGCCTATGTGAAATTCTACATATATTGAATTCTACACAACCTATGCATCCTGCTCAACCAATAGAACATCCATATATTCTTCAATTGAGATGTGCAATTGTCTAACCAAAAAATTGTTAGAATCTGAAAAGATTAATAACCCAGAAAACTAGTGCAAAGAGTAAATATCTAAACTATGAATGCAAATGATACAAAATCAAACTAGCATCATAGAGTTAGTCTCCAAGAGAGTAATGCAAATGCTGGAAGCAAAATAGCATTAAGAGGATGCAAAAACAAGAGATGCAAATACAAGCCAGGTAGCATGCTTATATAGGCTAGGAAGAGGGAGGAGGTGGCAACACCAACCAATGAGGAGTAACCATCTATCAGACTAAAGATAGCAAAGTATCTTCCCAAGATAGCTAATGGATGCTCACATGTAGGAAGGTGACACCTCACAACCATTCACCTAATAAGACATGCTTTATTAACCTAAGCGAGATTATTAAAAGTGTAGGAAAAACGTAGCAAAATAGGAAAAATAAAAAAACTACACTAACAAAAATGTGCTAACGATATGTGATGCCCTTGTTAGCCAAATCTCCATAAAATAGTTGACAACAACCCTATACAAACTTCGTAGAATGTGATTGATCATCATTGATCTAAAAATGGTACTCCCTCAAAATCTTCCTATCATCCTTTGTACTTGTAAGTGAATGCATGAATGTTATGTGAACAAATATGGAAACCTATTGAGAAGTATAATACTTTTCTTGCACCTCATTTTGTGGTTGTAGTGTGTAGTTCTCTACAAAGTCTACAACCAAAACAATGGTATCCAGTGGAAACATATCCTTGCACAAATTGAATTGAAAATTCAACCATCAAGCTCTATGTGTATGCCTTGCATACTCATAAATAATATTTTCATGAAAAATCTTCATGAATTCATACACTAGAATCTCTTCAATGACAAAATCACATCTTTTTCCCTATTTCCTATCTTTTAGAGCATATGTCACTGTCTTAAATTTTTTGTAATCTACTATTTCATTTTTAATTGCATGTGTACTATCCATATGTTGACAAGTTGATAAAAGTTGCATAGAACTAAAAAATAAGCTTGTACCATCAAAGCATGATGTCTTGTAAAATTGTTGGCCACTCCCCATTTTACATAAAATGTTGGATATGAATTCCCTTAAAGATCTTGGTGGTTCATTCATGTCACAATCCTACAAAACAAACTTAGAATGCAAAAAAACACATATATGCCTAAAAACATCAAAATGGTTAGAAAATTTAATATGTATCCTACAACAAGAAGTTGTGCATGTGTGATTTATCTTGACATAAATTTTTTTACCCATCTCAAAAAATCTTTAACTTATTCAAATTTGAGGATACATACAAATAAATTTTGCAAAAAAATTGTGTCTAAGTTGAGTCCAAAAAATGTTTCACATGTGGGTCGCAATTTTGGCTACCAATCCTCCTTCTTATAACATCTCTTTGATTAGGGGAAACACGTGTGTTATTTTTGCAAAAAATATTCGATCAATGATTTCAAAACTTCACTAATTTCTTTATCCTTTCATGGTAGTATACTACTAAATGTCCATAACTCATTTTTTGTTGGATCTTCCAATCTCTCATGCCTTTGCATGGCTCTCCTTAGAGTACCTCTACCAATTTTAAATTTTTTTCTTGTCTTTCTCATGAGTCAAGCTTTCTTCATTTGGCTACTTACTATTTTCAATGTAAGTACTTGTCTTGTGATATTACTATCTTTGGTGCTTGATTTAGAACCCACTTACTCACAAGCACTCATTAGATTCTTTATAATGTTTTTTTCATTTGAATCATCCATCATTCTTAGCCTAAGAATCTTTATGATAGGCCTAAATTTTAGATTCCTCATCATTTTAAAAAATAATTGGCATTGACCTATAATATTTAATTCTTCAAAAAATAATCTCCACCTACGATTAACTTTTCTTTGACAAGTATGCTTGCTAATCTTGTTAGGCATTGATTTCAAAATGTTAGTATCAATATCAATCAAATATTTTGGTCTTCTAAAATGAATTCTAGAAGGTGTTATAATCTCTTCCATTCCCTCAACATTTTGAACATCAACATAAGGTTGAATGTATTGTGTACCTTGAACCGAAGATGATGTGCCTTGAAAATAAGATGCAAAAGATGGAATATCACGTACTTGATGTGTTGATGTTGTGTCTTCAACATGACATGATGGAGTGTGTACATCATCAAATCTAAAAATTAGTGTATCTTCAACATGAGAGGATGATATGGCTCCAACATTAGAAGATGGTGTAGCTTCACAATTCAATTGTCTTCTTGAGCATAACAGTCTCATTCATTCTCTTTGTCTTTCCAATTCTTTCTCTTTGTTTCTTTGTATCGATGGTTCTTGATCCTCTTCGAAAGTAAATTCTTCATTATTATTTTGCAATTTTCTTTGTTTATGTAGCAGTTTCATTTTATTTATTTTAATTACCAAATCTCTCTCCCTATCTTCATTTATTTGAGTTTTTGGTTTCTTCCTTGGCATGATGATGGTTTCTACATGTCAAATTATTTAAACATCTCAATTACTTACAATGTGTAAATTACAAATCATTTAGATACATATAAAAATTACAGTTATTTGAACAATAGAATGCACAATAGACCAAAAGTAGAGAATGGATGAAATGGGACCCAAACTTGCTTTTTTACTATTTTTTAGGTGATTTGACATAGTGCATACGCACTATAGCATGTATGCACTATGTCAAAACACATCTCTCCCTATCTCACCATCCCCCATCCCCTACTCTCTCTCCTCTCCCATCCCTTACTCTCTCTTAGTCTCTCTCTCCTCTCCCATCCCCTACTTTTCATCTCATTCTCCCTCTCTTACTCCCTCTCCCATCGCCTACTCTCTTTCACTCTCCCACTCCTACCCCCTCTCCCATTGCCTACTCTCTCTTTCCCATCCCCTACTCTCTCACTCTCTATCCTCTCACATCCCCTACTCTCTCTCTCCTGTCCCATCACCTATTATCTCTATCTCACACACTCACATCCCCCCTCTCTCTTGGGCTACTCTCTCTCCCATCCCCTCCTCTCTCTCTCTCATCTCCCATCCCCTACTCTCTCTCTCTCTCTACCCCTCTCCCATTCCCTATTCTCTCTCTGTCTCCCTCTCCCACCACCTACTCTCTCTCTCACCCTCTCTCCTCTCCCATCCCCTACTCTCTAGATCTCTCAGACACACTCCCATCCCCCCCTCTCTCTCCCTCTCCTACTCCCTCTACCACTACCTTTTATCTCTCTCTCTCTCACTCTCTACTCTCTCTCCCATCCTCTACTCTCTCTCTTACACACACACTCCCATCCCTCTCTCTCTCCCTCTCCCACTCCCTCTCCCACCACCTAGTCTCTCTCTACTCTCTCTCTCTCTCTCCCATCTCCCACCACCTACTCTCTCTCTCTCTCACTCTCACTCTCTCCTTTTCTAATCTCTCTTTGCCACCCCTAATATCTCACACATTTTCATAGTCTCTCCCATCCCCTACTCTCTCTCTCACACACATTTCCATCCCCCTTCTCTCTCCCTCTCCCATCACCTACTCTCTCTGTCCCATCCCCTACTCTCTCTTGAGCTACTCTCTCTCTCCCCCCTCTCCCATTTCCTACTCTCTCTTTCACACACATGCACTCCCATCCTCCTCTCTCTTGTGCTCCCTCTCCCACTCCATCTCCCACCACCTACTCTCTCTCTCCCCCATTCCCTACTCTCAATATTTCTCTCTCTCTCTCATCCTGTACTCTCTCTCTCCCCATCCCCTACTCTCAATCTCTCTCTCCTCCCTATACTCTTTCTACCACCCATACTCTCTCTCACACTTCCTATCTCTCGCATCCCCTACTCTCTCTCTCTACTCTCTTTCTCCCCTCTCGCACCGCCTACTCTCTCTCTCTCTCACTCTCACTCTCACTCTCACTCTCACTCTCACTCTCACTCTCACTCTCAATCTCACTCTCCTTCTCACTCTCTCTCCCTCTCTACTCTCTCTGCCACCCCTACTCTCTCTCACATTTTCACACTCTCTCCCATCCCCTACTCTCTCTCTTCACATATTTCCATTCCCCCTCTCTCTCTCCTTCTTCCACTCCCTCTCCCATCACATACCCTCTCTACCATCCTTACTCTCTCTCTACCCCCTCTCCCATTCCCTACTCTCTCTCTTTCACACACATGCACTCCCATCCTCCTCTCTCTCATGCTCCCTCTCCCACTCTATCTCCCACTGCCTACTCTCTCTCTCCCCCATCCCCTACTCTCAATCTCTCTCTCCCACCCTATACTCTCTCTGCCACCCCTGCTCTCTCTCACACTTCCTCTCTCTCCCATCCCCTACTCTCTTTCTCTCTTTCCCCTCTCCCATTCCCTACTCTCTCTCTCTCTCTCTCTCTCTCTCTCTCTCTCAATCTCCCTCTCCCACCACCTACTCTCACTTCCTCTCCCACTGCCTACTCTCTCTCACCCTCTCTAATCTCCCATCCCCTACTCTCTAGATCTCTCTCACACACACTCCTATCCCCCCCCCTCTCTCTCTCCCTCTCTAACTCCCTCTCCCATTTCCTACTATCTCTCTCTCTCTCAATCTCTCTCTCCCTCTCGACTCTCTCTCTCTCCCATCCCCTACTCTCACTCTCTCTCCCATCCCCCTACTCTTTGTCACACTCCCTTCCATCCCATACTATCACTCTCTCTCCCATCTCATTCTCTCTCTACCACCTCCTACTCTCTCTCACACTCTCCCATCCTCTACTCTCTCTTACACATACTCCCACCCCCCTCTCTCCCCCTCTCCCACTCCCTCTCCCACTACCTACTATCTCTCTCTCTCACTATCTCTCTCTACTCTCTCTTTCATCCCCTACTCTCACTCTCTCTCCCATCCCCCTACTCTCTCTCACACTCCCTTCCATACCCTACTCTCACTCTCTTTCCCATCCTGTTCTCTATCTCTGCCACCTCCTACTCTCTCATCCCCTACTCTCTCTTACACACACTCCCACCCCACTCTCTCTCCCTCTCCCACTCTCTCTCCCACCACCTAGTCTCTCTCTCCCATCTACTAATCTCTCTCTTTACTCTCTCTCTCCCATTTCCCATCATCTACTCTCTCTCTCTCACAAACACACACACACACACACACTCTCTCTCTCTCTCTCTCTCACTCACTCACTCTCTCCCTCTCTACTCTCTCTCTCCCACCCCCTACTCTCTCTGACATTTTCACACTCTCTCCCATCTCCTACTCTCTCTCTCTCACAAACACACACATTTCCATCCCCCCTCTCTCCCTCTCCCACTCCCTCTCCCATTGCCTACTCTCTCTTTCCTATCCCCTACTCTCTCTTGAGCTACTCTCTCTCTCTCCCCTCTTCCATTCCCTACTCTCTCTCTTTCACACACATGCACTCCCATACTCCTCTCTCTTGATATCTATCTCCCTCTCTGTCTCCCATTGCCTACTCTCTCTCTCCCCCATCCCCTACTCTCAATCTCTCTCTCCCACCTTGTACTCTCTCTGCTACCCCTCCTCTCTCTCATACTTCCTCTCTCTCCCATCCCCTACTCTCTCTCTCTCTCTCTTACACACATTCCCATTCCGCCCTCTCTCCCCCTCTCCCACTCACTCTCCCACTACCTACTCTCTCTCCCCCATCCCCTACTCTATCTCTCCTACACACACTCCCATTCCCCCTCTCTCTCCCACTGCCTATTGTCTCTCACTCTCTCCCTCTCTACTCTCTCTCTCTCTCCCATCCCCTACTCTCACTCTCTCTACCACCCCTACTCTCTCTAACACTCTCACACTCTCTCCCATCCCATACTCTCTCTCTTACACACACTCCCATCCCCTCTCTCTCCCTCTCCCACTACCTACTATCTTTCTCTCCCATCTCCTACTCTCTCTCTATCTCTCTCTCCCCTCTCCTATTTTGTACTCTCTCTCTTTCACACACACACCCATTCCCCCCCTCTCTCCTCTACCATCCCCTACTCTATCTCTCACTCACTCTCTATCTCCCACTCCCTCTCCCACAACCTACTCTCTTTCACTCTCACTCTCACTCTCACTCTCTCTCTCTCTCTCTCTCTCTCTCCATTTGTACCCTCTCTCTACCACCCCTTACTCTTTCTCACATTTTCACACTCTCTCCCATCCCCTACTCTCTCTCTCTCTCTCTCACACACACACACACACACACACACACACACACACACACACACACACACATTTCCATCTTTCGTCTCTCTCCCTCTACCACTCCCTCTCCCATCACCTACTCTCTCTCTCCCATCCCCTACTCTCTCTTGAGCTACTCTCTCTCTTTCCCCCCTCTCCCATTCCCTATACTCTCTTTCACACACATGCACTCCCATTCTCCTCTCTCTTACTCTCCCTCTCCCACTCTATCTCCCACTTCCTACTCTCTCTCTCGCCCATCCCCTACTCTCTCTCTCTCCATCCCCTACTCTCAATCTCTCTCTCCCATCCTATACATTCTCTTTTCCACCCCTACTCTCTATCACACTCTCACACTCTCTCCCATGCCCTACTCTCTCTCTCTCTCTCTCTCTCTCTCACACACACACACACACACTCCCTCTCCCACTACTTAATCCCTCTCTACCATACCATCCTATACTCTCTTTGCTACCCCTACTCAGTCTCTCACACTTCCTCTCTTTCCCATCCCTTACTCTCAATCTCTCTCCCCCATCTCGTACCCTCTCTTGGCCACCCCTACTCTCTCTCACACTTTCTATCTCTCCCATCTCGTACTCTCTCTGCCACCCCTACTCTCTCTCTCTCTCTCTCCCATCCCCTACTTTCTTTATCTCTCTCTCACATAGACACACATAGCCATCCCCCCTTACTCTTGCTCTTGCTTTGCATCTCTTCTTCCTTCTCTATGCACTAATTAGGTTTCAATAGTGCATGCACACTACAGAACACATGCACTATTGAAACCAAAATTCAAAATATTTAAATAGCACGTGCGCACTATATCACACATGCGCTATAGGGCATACACGCTATTCTAAGCTTTGCATTAAAATAGAGGCTAAGACTTGATTTTCCCTTGGAGATCCAACCCAAAGGTTTGGAGTTTATAAACAGGTCTGAGATGTGTTTTGCTGCAAACATACAAAAAATGATTGATTTTTCTTGTGTGCTCTCCCTCAAGATTCGTTATGGTTGGGCATCCATAAGATCAGGTTACATGACATTGTAGGTCTCTATGTTAGCTATATAACCATATAATTTATTTTTAATTTGAACTATTTCAAGCCTTTCATCTATAATTTCTTTTGAATGTATGTCCATTTTTTGTGAAAAACCACTATGTACTAATTGGGCTATAGATTTTAGCTCGTTCATCAAATTTTGTAACAACTTAGTTTTTTAAAAACTAGACTCCATTGTACACACTTTGAAAAAATAAGTTTTGATTTTAGATTAGTTTCAATTATTTATAGGGGAGCACATAGATATTTCATGTTTTTGGGATGTGTCTAGTTAAAATATTCATTAAAAAAATATGAATTATAAAATTACTTGAAAAATCTAGGATAAACTACATAGTGTTAAGTAACTTTTGACTAGGGCAATTAAAGAATTTCAAAAAAAAGTTAAAATTCTAGGGGGGCCACACTTTGTATTGTGTTATATATCTTTTGGAATAAACAGTACCACTTTTTGTGGCCCCCTTTTTTGAGGACCTAAAGCTAAACCATTTTGAAAAAGAATTACTAGTTTAGAAACTATATTCAAAGGACTATGACTTTTGTTTTTGTCATATCTTAAAATTTTGAGTGCAACTATCTTCAAATTCTTGTTGAAGCTTAGAAATTACTGATTTTAGGAAAATGGTGTCCACATATACCCCCCTTTTGGCACCACAACTTGGTGCACTTACCCAATTCCACATTCCAAATCTTTTCAAAATATCAACTGTATACTTCTTTTGATGTACGAAGATATTCCTAGACTTCTGACAAACTTCCAATTCAATGAAGTAATGAAGAATCCCTAAGGCCTTCATTTAAAAATCAAAAGTCAATTATTTCTTACACTAATTAATGAGACAATCTTCTCCTATAATTAGAAGGTCATCAATATAAAGGAGTAAAATCAATGTATCATCTTTAATTACTATAAGTTAAAGATTTGGATCAAAATCATTCTCACTGAATCCAAGACTTAGAAGATATTTATCAATCCTTTTATACTAGGCTTGGGGAGCCTATTTGAGTCCATCTAGAGCCCTTTTCAATTTACATACATAAGAGGTAGTGTCATAGGTCACAAATCCTTCTGGTTTTTCTGAGTATACTTCTTTCTTAATCGTTCTATTTATAAAAGAAGGTTTTACATCCATTTGATGAATTTTGTAACCTTTAGTTACTACAATGGCTATTATAGTTCTAATTGAGGTATACCTAGCAACTAGTGCAAAATTTTCTTCAAAGTCAATTCCTTCCTTTCGAGAAAATCCTCTAGCCACAAAACAAGCTTTATGTTGCTCAATGCTACCATTTGCAATGTACTTAACTTTGAAGAGCCATTTGGATGAAACAATTTTTTTTTTATTTAGGTCTAGGAACTATCTCCCAAAAATCATTTTTTAGTATTGACTAATATTCTTCCACCATTGCATCTTTCCAAACTTGATGTTTAAGAGATTTTGAAGCATTAGAAGGTTTTGAGTTTGGAATCTCACACATGAATGCATTGTATGTTAATTTTCAAGGTTTTTTGCTTTCTCTAAATGTCCCTGAAGGTGCTACAAATTCATCTCCTTCCTCTATAATTTTTCTTTCCAAAAGTGGCCTTTTAGAATTATTTTCAAGACTCTCTTCTTGAGTCTCAAGAAGTATCTCATTTTCATTTGATGTCTCTTTAGGGTACTCCCTCTAAATCCTAGGAGTAGGGGCCTATTCTAGGGAACATGATAAGTCATACATATCTAGTTCACCTAAAATTATAGCTCTTTTGAAAATAATATCTTCTTCAAAGATGACATCTCTTCTTAGTATTTTTTTTTCTATCCAAGTATGTAGATTTTGTAACCTTTTACTATTTCACTAAAACCAATGAGAATTCTATTTCTTCTAGTAGGTTCTAACTTTGTCCTTTTCTTCTTAGGTACATAAACATAAAAGAGAAATCCAAATATCTTTAAATGGATAATTCCATTTTTCATTTCTAAAAATGCTTCTTCAAGAGTTTTTTTGTCCAAATGTGAGTGAGGACATTTATTTTGAATATAGACTATTGTATTAGATGATTCAACCCAAAATGAAATGTTCAAGTTTTGATCATATATCATAGCCCTAGAAAGTTCTACAATGGTTCTATTTTTCCTTTTAGAAACTACATTTTGTTGAGGATTGTAGGGAGCTCTAAACTTCCTCTTAAGCCTAGCAAGTTTGTAGAATTCTTTAAATTTTTCAAAAGTGTATACTTTCCCACTATCTATTTTTAGAACTTTAATTTTCTTTTCCGAGGAGATTTTAGTGATAGTTTTGAATTATTTAAATTTAGAAAGAATCTCTATAGATTTATTATACTCAAGGAAGTATATCCATGTCTTCCTTGAAAAATCATCAAAAAATATCAGATAGTACAAGAATCCTCCTATGGATGGTGTAGACATGGGTCCACATAGGTCAAAGTGCAGTAGTTCTGACACATCTTTATTTTTTCTCAAACTACGAGGAAATAAATTTTTAATATTTTTCCCCAAGGCACAACCTTTTCAAGATTCATTGTGAATTTGACATAATTTGGACATTCTAGTTACCAAATTCTCCATAGATGTTAGAACATGAAAGTTGATATGACCTTATCTCCTATGGCAGATTTCATTTGAATATGAAGTCTCATGAACAATTGCAAGATTTGTCTTAGTGCAAAGCTCATATAATAGTGGGTATGTGTGGTAATCATAGTGTACCAAAAAGTGGTGATCTAAAACATATGTAGTTCTAAAATGCCTCAAAGCATTTAAAAATATATTTTGACTTTTTCCCACCCATCTTGATACCAAACCAAAATATTAATACCTTTATAAGGCCTCATATTTCTTTGGATACCAATCCTACATGGTCAACTTAAAAAATGTCCTAAAAACATGTTTTTGTCCTGTTCTTATGTATTTTTTACTTCAAACATGTGTTCAATGACTTTTTTTCACCCAAATTTGATGGAATGAAAAGGGTTACTTAAGCATGTTCTTATCTTTCCATAAATGTAATGTCTGTCAAATTTTGAGTTCAATAAATAATAATTATTCATTTAATAATAGAGTTGTGCATAAAGTGTTGATTGACACATTGATTGAAAAATAAATATAAATTTAAAATGGTATAATAGTTTTTAAATCCAAAAGATGCATCACATTATATACTTTTCTACTATAAGAAAAGTAAAATAAAAAATAAATTTTGTAAAGTTTTGAATTAGTTAAGCTAGTTAGACACAAGAGTTTTTTTATTCTACAAATACTATAGTAGAAAATGTTGGAATTACAATAAGAAAGTTACACTTATGAGGTGGGGGGAGGAGGTGGGGGTGTGAATTAGTAGTTTAAACTTAGACCAATAAAAATTTCACCACACATCTATCTCATGCATTCAATAGATAAATTGAAATAACATGTAAAGAACACACATCAAAATCATGTAAACATATAAGCATTCACACACATATGATTACCTAGAAACCCTCCTAGTGAGAAGGTATAACTGGGGTGGGGATGACACCCACAAATCTTCACTACTACAACAATAAAGTGTATCCAATTAAGGTTACAATGTTTTGATCATGAAACATGATCTACCCTGTGAAAGGTCTACCCTATAAAAGGCTTACAAAGCCTATTAGGTCTCACATTGTTAGAGGATTTCAAAACCTTGTTAGAAGTTTTCCTTTCTAAAGGACTTTAATTCACAATTAATTAAGCACCTTGTTAAAGGATTTCAATACAGCTTGTTAGGACTACTCTATTAAGAAATTTTGATTGAAATCACTTGTTAGAATGTCTCAGCATTGATCCTACAATTAGCACTTGAT
The DNA here is from genome assembly GCA_028749045.1 of Cupressus sempervirens. Taxonomy (NCBI): domain Eukaryota; kingdom Viridiplantae; phylum Streptophyta; class Pinopsida; order Cupressales; family Cupressaceae; genus Cupressus; species Cupressus sempervirens. Next base: position 253,505,526 of record CM053791.1, on the reverse strand, counting down.
TTCTTGATAAAAAATCACATCTAAACTAATTTATTATCAATCCTCCTTGATCAAATGTCTCTTCCATGTACTCTCTTCTCTTCCCCTATGCTCCTTCAACTAATTTTGCAATGCAATTTCAAATCATAACTTCTTCATCACCATGAATGCTTAGTTTGCACATGCAAACTTCTCTATAGTCTCCTTAATTCTCCTTCTACACACTCTAGAGAGTTTAGGGTTTGTCCTCCTTAAGAAGACATAGGTGAGTTAGGGTTTGGTATGAATACACGACTATGATTCATCAATTTTTCTGCTTAAACCTTTCCATTTTCTAATTAGTTGCATGTATTTGCATTGGGATTCCATCTTAAGATTCATCGTCATATCCAAAATATCATAATTCACCTTTATGTTAGGTCAAAAATGGTTTACATAATTGTTTGTGCCATTACAAACAATTATGTCAAAACTATCTCACTCGGCATCTGAAATCTTTGATGTTTGGCATATACTAAATTCTTCACTGAGACTCAACATTTGTAACACTTGGCATGCACCACTTGCTCAGCTCTTGAATCTCTCGGCATATATTTTCTTCTTGGCACTTGAGTGATTTGGTACATGAGTGGCTTGACATTCACTGTGGAGTCAACATGCTCTATGTTTTGCTTGACATATGTCACTTGTTTGGGATGAACTAAGTAAATGACTTAAGTGTGTAGGCACTCATTTTTCAAAACCAATGTGAGATCAACTATCTCCCCCTTTGACATGAGTGCCAAAAACACTTGGTCATGCAATGATATCCTTATCCTTATGACCATAACATATCTCTAACTCGGATTATATGCAAAACTTCAAAATTTCAAAATTTTGTAACTACACTTATATACCTCAAATTCTCCCCCTAAGTAAATATGTCTATTCTATTCCAAAATTTTGTACTCCTATTGAGTAAATATGTCTCAACTGATACTCTTTATCTTCATGTTGTTTCTCTTCTTGCTCCCCCTTAGCTTATTTTGTCTTTCTCTATCATGTTCTTTATACTCCCCTATTCTTCAAATTATATATCTCCCCCAATACCTTACTCTCCTTTATTTCTCCCCCTTTTTGACACTTATGTCAATGGGCTATAGGAAATCTAGGATTATCTTGAGAGTTGCATCCCAATTTTCACATAAAACATCCAAAGACTTGATTTGGATGGCCAACTCAGCAACAAAGTGGACTAGGCCATCTAATGTTGAAAGATTTGGGTATTTCTTCATGAAAGTTTCAGCATAACATACTTCCTTGTGAAATATTTCCATATGAGGGGTGAGGGATTTCTAGATGCTAATTAGTTTAGCCATTATATTGGCCTCATCTACTAACAATGCAACTAACTAACTCTAGATTTTTAGCAAAGTATTGAAGTGCTTTTCACTTTGAGCTAGATTCATAGGTAGTTTTATACCTGATGAATGAATTTGACTTTCAAAACTCAAAATGTGACTTCTAGTCTCTTGGGTGAAGAGTGCTGGATTGCACAATTTTGTGTATAGTGGGAAAATATTCTCAAGCACCTTCTTCACATCCTCAACCTTAGTTTCTAATGCAACTTGTGTTAGTGCTATGTCACCATTCTAATAATTTTACATTTGTGTCTAGGTCTACATCACTAACCTTTTCCACTATATTTTTTAGTTGCTTAATTAGTGGCTTGGTCTCATATGGAGTTGACAAATTGAATGGATCTAAAAAGATCTCTTTAATATCCAAAAATACCTACTTCTACCTGTGCTCCCTTTTAAGCATTTCCTAATGCTTCATCCTTGCTAGGGCTTCCTTAAGTATGCCCATCTATTCTATAGTCATTGTATCATAATCATAATTTGGTAGAGAAATTTCTTCATCAAGGTTAACATATCCATATTTGATTACTTCTTTAGCTTTTGATGAACTTGAGCTTGACAATGAGGTCTACAATGGTATTGCATCTGTGCTCAGCTTCTGAAGAGTAATGACTTGAAGGAGTGCTAGATACTGGTAAGGTTACTAGGGCTTGAATTATTATTTTCCCCTTCAGTTGTAGGATCATCTCTATCTCTTCACTCTTGTCTTTGACTTCCCCAATGACTTTTGGATCACCTTGTACTTGTGCTTTAGGTGCAGATAAGTCTATCTAATATGTTTCATTCTATTCTCTTGTAGTGACTTAAGTTCTCACTGTACTCTGCTCAACTATATCAACCTTTTTAGATGTAGCTTCTAGTGTTTTTTCCAAAGGTTGTATATTAGTGTTTGTTGGAATTTATAAGTGGGAAGATTATATTATAAGAGTGGGGGGGTAGTTCTTTTTTGACTCAATTTTTTCACTTTTCTAATTGGTTGCTTGCCTTCTCCATTTTTTTTTATTGGCTACATGCAGATTACATAGGTAATAGAAATGATTCGACCTTATCTTCAAGATCCTTTGAGATTCATCCTGAGTTGGCTCAAAAATGGTTTACATATGAGTTTGTGCCTTCAAAAACACATATGTTGATTCTATGTTACTTGGCACTTACTAGTTGCTGATGCTCAACACATATAGGAATTTTGTCTTACTCAACTCCTATAGTAATCTTATTTCACTTGACATCTATACTTTTCTTGACATCTATAGTGACTCGAAATCACTTATCACTTGACACTTGAATCTTGCTCAGCACTTGAAGTTCACTTGGCACCTATTGAATCTCTAGCTCAACACATACTATAGCTTGACATCTATGTTATACTCAGCATCATCTTTGAGAATTGGTTAAGTGTGTTGATGCTTAATTGTTAAAACCAATCTGAGACCAACAATCTCCACCTTTGACATGAGTGGCAAAAAAATTAACTATGCATTATGAATTTGGTCTCTATGAGTATAATACAAAATCTATTTGAGATATATACAAAATTTCAAAAACTTGTTCAAAATTTTGTAGAAGGCTATATACCTCAAAAGCTTGTGACTCCCTCTAAGTCGATGTGCCATATCTATAACCAAAATTCCCTTAAGCTGAATTTGTCTCATGCTCATGTGTATGATAATCTTTGCCTTGTCTATACTATGTATTTGCTTGATTTGTACTCCCCCTTTGTTTCTACTTCCCTTTCACATCTCCTTGCAATTGTGTAATTGAAAAATTTGAATATCTCCCCCTTTGGGTATATCTCCCCCATATCTACATAATGTATTACTTCCCCCAAAATATTATATCTCCCCCTTTTTGATAGTTATGTCAAAGGGACCTAAGAATGAATAGAATATTTAGCCAAAAATGTTTTATTTACTTCCATTATCATCTTCAGAGAAGCATCCCAATTGTCTAAGACAATTTGTCGTACTTTGAGCTGGATGGCTATCTCTGCTACAAGATGTACAAGACCATCTAAGGTAGAAATATTTGGATCTTTATTTAAAAATTTTTCTATATAACTTCCTTATAAAGTACTTCCAAATGTTGGGTAATAGTAGACTGTATCTATATTAGTTTGGCCTTGACATTAGTCTCTTCTGCTATCAATATAGCTAATTCCTTTTGAGTGTGAAGAGTTGTGGAAAAAGGCTTCTCACTTTGAGCTGGATCTTTATGTAGTTGTGTGCTAGATATCTTTAGATTCCTTTCCAAGCTTAGTATTCTCTAGCTAGTTTCCCATGTGAAATATAATGAGTCACACAATTTGGAGTACAATGATGTTGCCCCACTTTTCAGCATATACAAGTTTTGCAAAGTGGAAAGTAGAGTAAAGTCACGATTTGTCAAGTCGAGTCAATAGGTCTTTCTTTTTTAGGTGCTGAGTTTCTCCATTGAGTTTTCATCTTTTCCCTTCTCCCATGTCACATATGGCCTAGATGGGTATTTTCTTCATTGTCATGAGTCTTAGGGGTAGTTTAGAGCCATCCTCGATGGAGATTCCCGATTTGTGCTACATCATTCAATTTTCTTGCAGCCCATTTAATCTTGAATTAAAGAAATAGCATCGGCAAAAAATCAAGTTCTGGCTTCTCCTCGGCAGGTTTTCGCACCCCAAAGGAAAATTTTCGCAAGACTAGTAAATGTTATTGGTAAGCTTCATCGAAGTAAAGTGAATCATGCTAAGAAAAGATCATTCAAGTAATGTCATGATTTCATAGGGAGAGCCATTTTAAACTTGGAAAATGATAGGGATAAACATTGGCGAAAAACTAGAAAAAAGCTTCTCCATAGTGGACTTCGAAGTCAGTTCTCAATTTTTTGAAGAGATATATGTAGAGGAATTGAGAAAGCCAATGGGCCCCACCCCTCACTTTCAAAGTCAGCTTTGTGTTTTTCGAAAGCTTAAAACAAAGTGAAAGGAGCAAAGGAAGTAAACATTGGGCTTTGGCAGAAAAACAAGTTTCCTCTTATTCATTGCAAGTTTTCGCACCTGGAAGGTTAAACTCCGCAGCAATCTATAAATGCTATCCACAGGCTGAATCAAGGAAAGAATAAGTAGTGTCAAAAAACTCAGAAAGAACTTCTCTTCTGGTGAACTTTGCACCCAAAGGAAATTTTTTGCAAAGGCCCAAATAGAGAAGTAAAGTAACTAAGTGGGCCCCATTTTTCTTGCGAAGCTTCTCTTATGTTTCCTGAAGGTTTAAATAAAGTACTTAAGGCAACAAGGTAAAAGTGAAAGCTTAAAAGGAAAATTGGAAATTTGTTTCTCCACTGCAAGTTTTCTACCCTTGAAGGCCATTTTACGCATTTCAAAGAAAGTCATTCCTACAAGCATGGTAAGTATGTGATTGGGTTGCAGATTATTTTGGGCGAGTAAATAGAAGCAAATCAGTCGATCGACTGGGTTTTTGCAAGCAGAATTGACTTAAGTGGATTTTTCCCAAGGAAGTACTCCATTCTTATTTTTTTGAAAGATGAATGAAATGGGAAGTAAATAGGTAATTAATGAGAGTTACCGTTGAGCCAACGAAAATAGTGAAAAGACAAAGATAAATCCATTAGAACCTCTGCATCCACCAATCCAATAGATTTACCCTTAATTTCACTCATGTGGCACGATTTATGGAATTCAAAAAGAAAATCTAGGTTATTTTATAAAGAGGGAAGTAATAGATTTTCAAACTCTCGTCTCACTATTATACTATTGTTCTAAATAGTGCTTTCAAGTAATTGTCAAATTAAAGAGTTTGCTCCTTGTATCAATTGCAATTGTTCGAGCTGTTGCTATCATACATCATAGAAAATGGCAACAAGATTCGTGGGTTTTGATAGTTTGGGTGGAATTAGGTCAGAGTGGTCAACTTTCATGGATACTTCACTCTGCTTCTATGATATGCAAGACTTTCAAAGGAGGTTAAGAGTAGAGCCAATTCATCCCATAATGAAAAAACTTCAGGGAAGCAGATTAGTTGAAGAAACTAGGTTCCCTATAGTAGTACAAGCCTTGGAGTTGATTCTAGAATGTATCAATCGTTGCAACTCGGATACAAGGCAGATTTTGTTGCCTGATCAGACAGTGTTAATTTCAATCAATCGACAATCAGTAGTGAATTGCTTACGAATTCCAGAATGGGAGGAGTTCTCTAATTTGATGATGAGTGGAGCCATGTTTGAGTACTCTTTGAAGAAGATGGTTTGGAGGAAGGAGATCATGCAGTCTTGGTTTCAGAAGCCAAGGGGAGCTAAGAGTAAAGTCCCTAAAACTCTTTTTGGCACAGACCTCAAACCAAAAATTGTTGACATTTTGGTTCTATTGTATTGACTCAAAGGTGAGGTAGAAGCTTTTAATTTCGTAGAACAATACTTCTTTCTGGTGCAGGTTATTTGCTCAGACACACAGTATATTGACTGGGCGCATGAGGTTAGTGAACAGCTTTCTAGGGCTCTCAGTGCAGCTAAGTTTTATAATTCTTTTTATATGTCCTCATTCTTGATATACATGTTGGCTTCTCTTCAATTGTGGTCGGGACTTCCTAGAATTGAAGATTTCCCTGACAATGTAAAAAGTTATGAGTTTTATCCATGCTTGCAATTATAGAATAGTTATGCAGAATATATTCAGGTAAATGATGCATTCACCATGAGGATTTGCAGGGAACTACAGGGACACCTGGAGTAGAGATTCAGTCCAGAAGTGATGGCGATCATTAGCCAATTGGGCAGTTACTTCATCCAGTTCTCATCATTTTCTTATTTGCATCTTGCAGTGTTCAATGGATTCCCACTAAAGCTGCCCAGGTATCCAGATGATATGAGCGTGCTCATGGAGATCGTGAGGCAAGTAGTACAAGTGATCATGTTGAGTGCTAGTCTGAAGAAGAAATGGTATGAATTCCCTATAAAAGTTGGAGCATACAGTTGCGAAACCAGATCAGATGCAAAGAATATACTCAAAGCATTTGAGAGTAAATACAAATTGGAAGAGTATGAAGTAGTAAGGCCCCTATTTGACCCCAATGGATATGCTAGGGATGTGCTCCAGATTGGAAGCGTGATCAAACATGTAACAACCATGGAAGATTATTGCACAGATTGTAAGGATGAGCTAGAGAGCTGAGACTGTGCCTTTGCCAGATTTACTATCGATCAAATAAAAACATATGGAATAAATTTAGATGTGGAAGGGCTGGAGGATGATGGTCAAAATATGTATAGTAACACATATTTGACAAAATTGAGGAATAATCCCATTAGCTCTGAACCATATGTTGACATAGAAGAAAATTTTGATGTCATGATGGCAAGAATTGTCAAAAGAATAGGGAAGTGGATTGAATGGATAGCTAAGAAAGGCCAAAGCAAGAGCAAAGCTACTCAAGATTCTCCAGTTGTAGCTACTCCTACTTCATCTCAAAGTGCCACTCCCAGTACTATTGACACGACTGCTCAAAGACCAGCCCAATCTGTGAGAGGTGGTGATCAACCCCTAGAGAAGCATGTTCCAATATCCCCAACCTATCAAGGTGGGTCGCTACTAGTCATTGGAGCTCAAGTTGAAGCTGAGAAGGGAACGAAAGAGCAAAAAGATGGATCCCCTACTCTAGTCTCACCTCCACATGCCACTTTACCGCCATCTCCTCAAGCTTCTCCAACTCCATCCCCTCATGTCACTCCTATCTTATCCCCTCATCATAGCCCTACACCATCTGTAAGTGACCCCCTTCTAAAGCCCACTGATTCTCCTATTCAAATAGTAGAGGTTAGAGATGATAAAAGTAGTAGTAGTGAATCTACTAATTCTGATGAAGTTGTAAAGAAAGCCCAAAAAGAAGAGAAAGCTCTAGGTTCATCTCGGATTCTTTCTTGGGATCCAAAGACCCCCTTTTCTGCAACTACAACAACAATGACTCCAGTGAAGAAGAAGATGTTCAGCATTGAGTCACTTGGAATAGCCTCCAAAGTGATTAGTACAAAATCTTGGCTTGAGGATACTTTGGAAAAGAAGAGAAAAAGGAAAGATGAAGGTGTTCCTTCGAGAGATGTTGTATCCCAAGCGGTTCACTCAGGATCTGCCATGGTGAAAGCTAAGAAGCAGAAGACTTTGTCAATTCTAGGACAACATCCAGAAATAGGACACTTAACTCTGGAGGTAGCGAAACTAAACAAGGCAGGGTGAATTGAAAATATGATGCCAGAAGACTTCACTCTGCATGCAATTGATCTTGAGGAAGCTAGGCATGATACAAAAGTAGGCCTATGGAGATTGAGTAACGAGGTGATAGAGGAACAATTGGAGGATCTAAAATTGTCAAAAATCGGAATGAAAGCAGAGATTGAGGAATTAAAAAGATTCATCAGGAAACTAGTTGTTCCATTGGCAACCATTACTGGTGTGCCTGCTACTGAGAACCCTACTGCAGCAGAAGTGCAAGCCTTCATCTCACAACTCCAAAAGGATAAACATTATGGCTAGATCGGAAAAGAATGGATTGAGAAGCTCAGTACAGATGGAGCTATTCTGATTGATCAGATTGGAAATGTTATCCTTCAGTTAGAAATTGAGAAGGATAATATCACTTCTAATCATAACATTTTAGCTACATAAAAGGCAAGGTGTGATGAATGTGTTTCTCCTAAATATGGTCATTCAAATGAAGGAAAAAGAGGCAATCAAAGAAAATATTTTGAAAAAGGGGACTGAGCCTCTGTTCGAATGGCTTCAGAACATGTAGTTCAAGCAAGAAATGATTCAAGAGGCAGAGGAAGGGCTCAAAGAAACAAAGGAAAAGGTGAAGAATATCCAAAACAGAGCATTTGAGCTCATGCAAGGGTTACATATAGATCCACAAAGTAGTAGGCAAGGAAAGGCTCTCATTGGGATAGAGGTAATGAAGGAAAAATTCTCTACATACTTGAATAATCTATTTGGGATGACTTCAAGCAGTCAAAACAGAGTGGTAGAATTGCAAACACTCGGTGGATGCGTACATGTGGCAGTTGGAGAGTTGACAAGTTAGCTGGGTGCAGTAAAGGAATTAGCTTGGGAGCATTCAAAGTGGCTCTTAAGATTCACCAATGAACGTGTGCCTAGTCATGAGGAGATGATCCCAATTATAGTGGCTGCCAGAACATATAGGGCAAAAACTAAAAAGGGAAACAAGTCTAAATGACTTATTCAATACTCCTTTTATGTTTTGTGATGTAAGTGTTATAAATTTTTGTAAATTTTGAAATTTGACAAACTGGTATCTTTCCATTTTTCATCTAAGAAAATGAACTGATTGATATTCCTATTGTAACAATCATCTCTCAAATCCTATATGTATGAAATTTAATGGTTAATCAAAGGTCAGCAAATTTTTGGTGTGAGATGCTTTTTGTTGCAGAGACAATTGAGAGAACTCAATATCAATTATTTTCTACTCTGTAAAATTGTTGAAATTAGTGTTTTCCTTAGATGTTTGGAATTGGAATGAGGAACAAACAGAGTTTTACTTCTCTTGGTCATAATATAGTGAGTGAATGTAATAAGCATTATTATTGCTCATTCAAAGTGGAAACTTTAGTATAATTAATCAATAGCAGTAGCTTAGCTTCAAGTTTTCATAGTTAGATATCTAAAGGTTTTGTGAATTCATGAGATTGTGAATACACAAAAATAATTAGATGCTTAGAACTCAAACTTGCCTGAGTTAGGTCTTGTCTAAGTCTAACTTGGTTACACCTCTACTGTTATCGGGTCAAGAACATAAGCCAAATTAGATAGGAAGAATAAACATAATTCATTGAAGATTATTCATATAGGTAGCCATACCTACCAATTCAGAGAAAAGTCGGTAACCATAAGATGGCTTTTCAACTGTTGTGAATAGATATTGTTTATAATCTGGGCATTAGGAGTCATAATTTCACGAAAGATAAAAGAACAAATCTGTTTACCAAAAAAAGAGAATATGTTCTCAAGTATTGTTCTCAACTTTTCAATTTTCTTAGCTAGTTCAACCTGTGACAGTGCTATTTCACTAGATATTTTCTCATTGACTTTCATTTGAGATTTCTTTTTAGACCATTCTAGTAATTTAACATTGGTATCAAGGTCTTCATTTTGTACCTAGTCCACTATGTTGGACAGTTGCTCCATAATGGGCTTTGTTTCATCAGGTATTGGCAAGTAGAATGCATCTAAGATTATTTCTTTAATTTCTATTAATGATTGCCTTTGCTTGTACTCATTTTTGAGTATCTCCTGCTTCTTCTTCCTCTCTACTACCTCTTGCATTTCATTTATCTATTCTAGCTTCATTGTTTTGTAGTCATAACTTGGTATGACTATTTCCCCATCAAGTGTAGGGTCTCCAAATTGAAGTACCCTTGCTACCTTGGTGGAGCTCAAGCCTGGTGCTGAGATTTGCAGTGGTATTGCATCAGTACTTAGGTACCTAATATGAGAGATAGGAAAATTTACCAATGTCTGTATTGCCTCTTGCTCTCTTTTCTTGGGGGGTTTTTCCTCTTCCTGGTCTTCTTCTCTTCTACCTTGATCAATGACAATGATTTGAGGAGGTGCACCTTGGCTTTTTGCTATAGGAACCTTTTGTCTTGTTTTCTCCTTTGCTGACACCTCAATAGTTGTTATTGTTACTGTGGGATCGACCTTAGTAGTTATGTCTTGTGCTGCTTGCTCCTTTGGCTAATTATCTATAGCTATGGGAGGTTGTGAAGGTGGTTCTTTAATGTTCACTTTCTCCTTGGTAATTTTTTCTACAACCTTTTGTAACTCATCTACACTCAACAAAATAAGATTTGTACACAACTGTGATTGCAATGTTGTTTGGTGAAGGATCTTTTTGAGATCCTCTACAGTTAGTGGATTGACATTTTGACCTAAGGTGTCAAGAAAATCCTTGACAATTATTGTGTCTATAGGTGCTATATGTCAAGGACTAGGTGGGGGTAGTTGGACACTCTATTCTAGCTGTTGCTCCTCAGCTGTTGCCTCTTCACCTTCCTATGTCTTCTCCATTATTACCTCTTCTTTATATTTTTCTCCTTCATCATCCTTTTCATTTTCCTCTTCTTCCTCGTCATTTCTTCCCTCAAAGGGATCTTCCTACCCTTCCTTAATAGTAGTCAATCCATAAATTAATTTCTAGAAGTGTGTGGATCTCTTTACAACATTCTCTATTTGATTTTTCAAAAGACTGAAGGCTCTGTAAATGAGTGCAAATTTGCTCCCATGTTTCTTACTACTCTTACTTATTTGACCATTAGTAAGGTCTGGAATTACACAAGCCAATGCTGACTCCCTTATATCTTTCTCCATATTAAGACATTAATGCCATTTATTTTCTACAATGAAGCTTAGCTCATTAGGAATAGAATTGTCTAGTTTAAGTGGGGTAGTCTTGAACTTGGCCATCATAGTGTAGATAGACTCTTCCACTATGTTTTTTTCTTCTCTTGAAAATTTATTAAAATCAATTCCTTTTAATCCAGTCAAATCTGCATTGTCCCTAATGTTATCACAACTATTTTCCAAATTAGATTTGGTAGAACATCTTACCAATCTGAATTGATTATTGTCAGACTCTATCTTTTCTTCATCTGACTTTGGGGGTGCAACACATTTTTTTCTTTTCTTTTATTCTCCAACCCCTCCTTTCTCTATGGCTTTTTGCTTCCCCTTTTCCTTTGCCACTTTTGTTGTTGCCCTAGTGTCTGCCCTTGTAGTTGGCTTGGCTAGGCTTGGATTTTTTGCTTTCTTCTTCCCCTTGGGCTATGCAACTAGCTATTTATGTGCCTTTCTCTTCTTAGGTTTGACCTTGGGTGCTTCTTTCTTGGCAACTTCCTCTTCTTCTACATCTTCACCCATGCCTTGGGTCAATGTAGGTGTCTCCTATCCTTATTCTTCTTCATCATCTTCAACTTCTTCTTCTTCTTCTTCTATAGTGCCCTCTCCAAATTTGGCTTTGAGTTTATTCAAAAGTTTATCCTTCTTCTTTAGTGTGGAGGCATTCTTCAAATCCACATCCACCTTTGACCTCACCACATCAAAAGTTCCAAAATGTGGTGCACTTCTATCTACTTCCTTAGCTAATAGTGTAGTTGTAGCTGTAGATGTCTCATCTATATTTATCTCATAGCCAAGAGGTCTTAGCCATCTAACTCTTGGTATGGCTACTTGAATATAAGTATAATCAATATCTACAAGAAAGCATACATCATTTACATGCTTTTCTACCAATGAAACTAGTATTCTTAGCCTCTACTTCATAGTCTTCTTGAAGTCTTAAAAATAGCTAGTCATAAGAGTCTCAAAATTAGCTCCCATTTGTTCTATATATTCATTAACTTGAGCTATTATAGACCTATTGGTTTTCCAGTCAACTTTTCAAAAAGAAGGAAATTCATTCTGTATGTAGAAAAACATGGAAACCAAAATTGCACCAAAATTGCACTATGCCCCCTTGGTTCTTCTTATTGTTACTGAATTCTCATTAATTTGTTGCAATTGTAGTTCTACAACATCATAAGTATGATCCTTTTTCACTAGTTTGTAGCCCACATCCACTACAATGCATGGTATGTTGTTAAGTTTGCTGGATTGGTAAAATTTGTGTGCAATAACCCTAATAGCGAAGTTAACAAGAGGTTCTTAGATGGTGTATATTGTCATTCCTCTCTTGTTCCATTTTGCACTAGTTTTCTTTTCACTTGCTTCCTTCACATCACTTCTAAGAGTCTTTGGCCGATCTAGGGTTAGGTACCCTGTCACTCTATGTACAACTCTTTTTGTTATTTTTACTAGACCATCCTCTAACCATAGACTTCTATCATGGATCTTACTAAGTACTATCCTAATCCACTTGGTTTTAAAGACAGTGGGGAATTCTAAGGCACGCGTTAAACCCTTTTTCTCAATGATTTGGAACTCATCTTTCAGTACTCCATTCTCACACAACTTATCATAGGCTTCCCTCATCTCCATGTCTCTTATGGCTCCAATTTTGCAGTTGTAACATCTTCTTACATCTTGAACCATAACTACCTTAGGGGGTATAATAGATAGGGCTCCAATAGGGTCATTTTTATATACCACTTCAGGGATATGCCAAAATTCTTATTGTTTTACTTTATTTGACACAAGTTGAAACTCAAATGACTCTTTCTCCTATGTTTTCCTACTGCTAGAAGCCATTTGTGTGAACTAGGGTTTAAATGCAAAAGAAACTTAAAATTTTGTAGCTCGACACAAATGTAAATACCTTGAATTTGATGAAACTATGTTGAATCACTATTAAAATTGGCTCAAATGCTGGATTCTCACTTTGGAAATCATTCTGCACTCGTCTTCATCTTTTCTCTTTGTTCACATTGAAGAAAAATGATTCAAAATGGAATAATATACCCTATTTTCATAGCATTTAATTCTTAGTGCATTTACAGCTATCCACTCGACTTCTTAAGCATTTATACATAACTTGACTTTCATTGACTTTCCACAACTCAACTTCCATAGAAGTATCTTTCACTCAACTTCAATTGAAATTTCTCTTTACTTAGCTTCCACTACCAACTTGGCTACAACTAATCATTCAACTTCCATTGATTTCAATAATCAACTCTGCTTGTATTGAAAGTTTACTCGGCATCTAAGGGAAATTTGACAATACTTATGAAATCTTGAATTTTTTTCTTTGCATCTCTATTAATGCTTAATCTCTTCTTTTTATTACTTGATTGTTTAGGAACTGATGTATGATAAAGCTTTGTATATCAGTTCCACATGTCTTCTTGTGCTTAGTTTGATGAAGTGTGGTCACTTGACCTTTTAGGTGAAGTGATCCCTTCATTTGATGAGCTGCTACCATCTTTCTTTTTCCATTTCTTATTCATTTCTCCTATGATGTGTTCAACATTCACCTTCTCTTTTCATTTGTTAACTTTTGACTTGGGTGCCTTTGACCTTGTTGGGAAATTCTTGCTAATATGACCAATCTTCCAACAACTAAAACATGTGGTTTGGCTTAACCATCTTCTATAGTTTCCACTAAAATGTGTTGTTATGCAATTTTTAGGGATTTGTCCATACTCCTGATAGTAATGACAATTATTTTTGGTATGTAGTCCCAATTGTAGTTATTTCCATGTTTATTTCCTTTTGCTGGTTGATTAGGTGTCCACATAGACTTTGATCTACACTCAAAAGTTCTGTCCATACTTCTTGCAATTGTAGTAGTGACCTTTAAATCTTGGTGTTCTAATAGTTCTAGTTTTGCACTCATGTGTGTAATGACCTTGTTTATTACACTTGTGACAGTGACTCATGTTTTTACGTTTGTCATTCTTGCTTCTGCACACATTAGAATTATGTCCCATTTTATTACAAAAATGACAAGTAGGTTTAGTGTTCTTACCTTTGTTACTTCTTTCTTTTCCAATCTTGGATGACTCACCTTATTTAGTGCTAGTGTATCCTAGTCCTAAAGTATCATTGCTAGCCCTTGGTGATTTTAGTAGTTGCTCAAAGTATGTGATGGCCTCATTAGGTTTATTGAAGCTCTCTACAATCTCCTTCTCTCTTTTTAGGTCATTTTATAATTGTTTTTTTTGCATCTACAGTGTGGAGATGTCAATGTCTTTGATATTAAATTCATGATGTGCATTCATCATATAACTTAGGGTGTCTAGCTACATATTGGAAATTCTTGCAAGCTCAATTGACTTCCCCTCCAGTCTATTGGCAAGGTTTCTTTCGTCCTCTTCTATCATAGTATTATCCTTAATTGCTCTTTTATTCTATTCAGTGACTTCACAAAGCATCATGGCTTGTGATTCTAGTTCAATCTTGAGAGTTTTGATCTCTTCTACTTGAGCTCTATTCTTTTCCATTAGGTCTACTATTTTTGCATCATACACTTTGGAATCTCCATTTGTAAACACTTGTGAGGTGTCTGTTGGTTTTTTGAAATGTAATAGGCTTCAAATTACCCTGATGAGAATATGACACATCTAGGGGCAGCTAACTCCCATCTTTAACATATCATTTCAAACATCGAGGCAACTATAAGGCTAGACCCTTCTTCTACTTCAGGCTCTGCAAACCCTAGGCAGGTGGACCTTAGATTCAATCAATATGGTACTAGTGCAAAAACATACTCCTAAATCTATTAAGCAGATTTAGCCCTTATATCCCCTAATACTTATGCAATAACATAGATCTACAGTAGCAAATTGCAATTCTATGATATTCACAAGTTGAGTGAGGGCATTCTATTTTAGCTCTTCAATGTGAAAGGGAAAAAAATTTGATTAATGATGTTGAGTTCAACAAAACCTCAAATATGCAGCGATATGAACAAGTGATCCTATAACTGATTAGTGAGTTATCTAGTAGGAAATTTCATGAACCAAATACATACATCTGTGATATCCAAGACATATTTCATACACCTAGACATTAGATCTATCCTATCACTTTTTGAATTAGACATTAGTATTCATTAAGACCTTATTCTCATGAGATATCCTTCTCAAAATAACAAACAACCTTGTCAAACACATCAAGCATTTACTAGGCCCTTTGTTCCAAAAACAAAACATACATGACATACAACTTCAAAGGGATGCAAATGGGTCTAATCTCTTTGTTCCTAGACCACATAAGACTGCATATTACTAAGATGGAGACAAGAATCAGAATGAAACTAAAGAATTTCTTGCTCATTTGTACTCATTTCCTTGAAATAATACAATCATATGCATGAAATCAAAACATGAAAACACATAACACATCAGAGCTAGTTGTATTATCTTTCCTATTGCTATTCATATAAGAGAGAATATGCTAAAGAATGAAGGTGGAATCACAATTCTGGATCCACCAAAGTGGTCTCATAGAAGAACTGTAAATTTCCAACCAACAATGGTATCATAGATCTAAGAAAACTCAAGATTGGAACCCTTACAATGGATGAAAGAAAGAAAGATATAGACAAGGATGAATTTCCAGATCTAATATCAAGATGACATGTGTCCACTTGAAATTCAATTCCTTTTAGTTGTAAAACCTCTTTCATCTCTCTACCCATTTGATCCGATATGGTTTTCATCATTATTCTATAACTAATTTGAAAATATCTTTGCTAAAATGATGAAAACTTTTGTGTCACCAAAAATCTGAATTGCTTCATGAAATGCTGATGAAATATCTATTTAATAAAAGTGATCAAATTTGACCCCAACTGTATTTTCATTGTCTTTTACCCACATTTAGGTCATTTCCATGCCAGAAATTAGTTTTGAACTTTGACACTAGAATACAGTTGCAAATTAGGAATCTGGGAAAAAACCTCCTCTAGCTCAAACAAACTACTTCTTGTACAAAAACAAACAATAAAACTGAAAAGTTTGTCTTCTCCCAATTCTAGAAATATATATTATGACTATATTTTCCTATCGAGAACCTCCAAAATCTCGATTTGAAAATCATACCCTTCTGGCATAAAACTTTGTCTGCAACTTGAATTTTCAACAATTTAAAATGTTCTAAAGTATAAAGTATAAAGTAAAATTTTCATTTTTAGACAACTGGTAATTATAATTGATCCATTCATCACCTGATACTAATCAAAATCAAATTTGACCAATGGATTAACATTTGAAACTCATTTTATCATTAATTTGCAAATTGTCAATTTAATGTCTAAGGGTTCTTTGACTAGCTTTAAAAACTGACCAGAACACCTGATCGAGCTCTAAAAATTGGCATAGGGATTCTTTATTCTGCATGCTCTTACCTTGTCAAATCTAGTGTCATGAAAAATTCTTAGTCAAAAGATATTCACTATCGAAGTTGCCCTTTTAGAATTGCCTGCAAGAAAACATATTAGGAAGTAATAAAATATGTTTGGATTTGGCTTTGAAAACTGGGCAAACAAACACTTGAGAAATGAAAACTAGAGTGTTTATTCTCTATCATGAGGAGAGTATAAATCTACAATTTGGGTTCATGATGCATAACTAGGTGTAAATGGGGAACGATCAAAGTGGGCTACTCAAATTTGCAGACTAGAAACACAGATAGAAAAACATTTTTTTGCAAATGGAATTGACCTGCAAAAGTGTGCAAACGGATTCATCAAGACTTGAAAATTTGCACACTTGAAGTATTTTCAGAGTAAAACATAGTGGTACAATCTATTTGACTTCACCTATCATAGATTTTGAGATATAACATCATGAACAGGGGTACTGACCAATCTACTCCTTTTGACACCAGTAAAAAGTTGCAAATTGCATTTGGAATCACATTTGAAAACTAATCAAAATGATTCACCATAATATCAAACTTGAAACTGAGCAATTCTTTGACCTCTAAAATACAACATAAAAGGAATTTTCTCAATCTAGTCAACTAGGTCAAAATTATAACAAGTCAAATAGGGCCTCCTGGAATTTTGAACAATTCATATCAACATGACATTGATAAATAACCAACTTTGAGGAATTTAAAAGCTAGTCAAATGGATTCAAAATGACTCAAAATCTGAAACATAGGCTCTTAGGTATGGATACTAGACACTCCCAAAGTGGAAAGTCATGAAACACTACTAGGTGTGAGATATTCAGTTGCAAACTTAGCATCCTATTACTGTTTGACACTTCAACAAAAATGCAAATTTGATAATTGGTCAAAATAGGACTTCACAAAATGGCTCAAAATGATGATTTAACATCATGAAATAAGTGGATATACTGAATGGAATGTGCTAGAAACATTAAACACCTCTTAGGCCTCACAATTATAGCCAGGTACATATGCATTTAAAAGCATTTATAGGCATCATTTTTCTCAATGGTACTCAAAATTAGGGCTTCAATTTTGAGTCCCAATAGTGTCAATATCCTTGTACTGTGTATCACTCTTAGCTATGGCAATCTCTCTTCTTCTCTTTAAGGATTTTCCCAATTCTTCCCTTGCTTCTTCCAAAGTGTGTAGAGGAAGTTGTATATCAATCACCTGGTTTTCTATGATCTTCCCAAGTTTGTAGACTTCCATTTCTAGATCTTTTCTCCAAGTTGTAAGGCTCCTTCTTGTGAGAACCTAGCTCTGATACCAGTTTTTGGAATTGACAAGTGGGAAGATTATCTTCTTGGAGGGGAGGAGGGAGGGGTGAATCTATGATCAATATTCATTCTTCTTTTCCCGCTCAATTCTTTCACTTTTCTAATTGGTTGCATGCCTTCTCCATTTTTCTTATTGGCTACATGCAGATTACATAGGTAATAGAAAAGATTTGATCTTATCTTCAAGATTCTTTTAGATTCATCTCGAGTTGGCTCAAGAATGGTTTACATATGAGTTTTTTCCTTCACAAACTCATACTTATTCTATGTTACTCAACACTTGCTAGTTCCTGATGCTTGGAACATATAGGAATTTTGTCTTACTTGGCTCCTATAGTAATCCTATTTTTCTCAACATCTATACTTTTCTCAGCATCTATAGTGACTTGGCATCACTTATCATTCGACACTTGAATCTTGCTCAGCACCTAAAGTTCACTCAACACCTATTGAATCTCTAGCTTAGTACATATTATAGCTTGACATCTATGTTATACTCTGCATCATCTTTGAGAATTGGTTAAGTGTGTTGACACTCAATTGTCAAAACCAATAAGAGACCAACAGTGACTCGAGGGATGATAGAAGGTGGTTCTTACATATTCATCTTTTCCTTTTTAGTAACAACCATTGTCTTTTTCAATTCATTCAAACTCACAAATACAAGATTATCACAAAGTTTTTCCTGTAATGTGGACCGATCAAGTATCTTCTTGAGATCTTCCTCTATAAGGGGATTGATGTTCTGAGATCCTTTACTTTTATTGTTTTAGTACTCTTACTTGTTACATGTAGAGGGCTAGCATTAGGAAATTGTGTGTCTTGCACACTTTGTTCTTCTTGCTGCTCTGGCTTCGTTGTTGCCTTGTCATCTATGTTCATTTCTATTCCTCCCTCGAGAGTAACTTCATTGTTATCATCTTCCTCATCATCATTGAACTCTATAGGCTCTTTTCCACCTTCCTTCATTGTAGCAAGCCCATATGTTACTTTGCACATTTGTGTGGACTTCTTAACCAAAGTACAAACCAAACTACATATTTGTTCATAGCCTTATCAATTTGTGCCTTACTTAGTTTAGGCATCACTCTTGCAAGAGATGTCTCTCTTATCTGTCTCTCCAAGTTTAGACAATAGTGCCATTTCTACTCAACTCTATCATATAAGATTTTGGGCTTTGAGTTGGTGATTTCTAGTGGAGTACTCTTGAATTTTTCCATTATGGCATATATAGCCTCCTCCACTTGATTTTTCTTGACTTTACCCAATTTATCAAAATCAACATGTGTAAATCTTGATAATATTTTCATGTAGATTTTCTAGGTCTAAAAGAGGATTATGACTCACCACTTTGAATTAGTTGTTGTCATTTGATTGTATTTTCTCTTCATTAGACTCAACTTGTGCAACATATTTCCTCCTAGGTCTTTTTTGCACATCGCCTCCCTGTTCTATAGGTTTTTTCTTTTCTTTATCCTTTTGTGCAGTTGCACATGCACTAGCCCTTGTAGTAGGTGTTGTTGGCTTGGATTGGATTGGCTTGGGGACCTTCTTAGATTTTGACATAGGTTGGCCCTTAGCCTTCCTCTTCTTTTGATCCATGGGAGTAGGTGTTTCCTCAACTTCTTCTCCCTTGGCACCTTCAACAACTTTAGTCTCCTCTTCTTGTTGGTCTTCTCCCATTCCTTGAGTAAGTGTAAGTGGTACTTGTGCCTGAGAGACTTCTTCCTCTTCATCCTCGTCCTTTTCTTCTTCTTCCTACTTGACATCCTCACCAAATTTAGTTTTTAATTTCTAAATACTAACTTATCCTTCTTTTTAATAATTGAGGTAGTCTTCAATTCCATTGTGATTTTGGACTTTGCCATTTCATAGTTTCCAAATGCCTTAGAATTTTTATCCACCTCTTCTACAAGTAATGTAGTAATCGCTACAGAGGCCTCATCCACATTTATTTCATATCCAAGTGGCCTCAGCCATCTCACTCTTAGTGTTGCAGCTTGGACAAATGTATAGTTAGCATCCACTAGAAAATAAACATCATCATAATGATTTTCTACTAGAGATAATCATATTCTCAATCTCTTCTTCATTACCTACTTGAAGTGCTCAAAGTAGCTAGTCATTATAGATTCAAAGTTGTTACCTAATTGTTTAATGAATTTACTAATCTGTACTACTAATGATCTGTTTGTTTTCCATCCCATAGTGCCAAATGTAGGGAATGTGTTTTGAACATAAAAGAATATGCATATCAAGATAGAACCTAACTTGCATTGAGCACTCTTGGTCTTTCTAATTACTCCTAGGTTCTCCACCAGTTATAAGTGTAACTCTGCAAGGTCATATGTGTGATCTTTCTTAAAAAATTATATCCCACATCCACTACAATATAGGGCACACTATTCAATCTTCTTGATTGGTAGAATTTGTGTGAGATTACCCTTATTGCAAAGTCTAGCAATGGATCAATATTTGTGTCAATTTTCATGCCTCTTTTATTCTATTTTGCTCCTATGCTCTTCTCAATGACCTCTTTTGAATCACTTCTTAGTGTCACGATGATCTAGGGTTGGATAACTAGTAACCCTATGGATTATCCTCTTGGTTATTCTGATAGGTCCATCATCCAGCCATAGTGAACTATCATGTATTCTTCTTAATATAATTCTTATCCATTCTATTTTGAATACATTTGGGAAATCTAGGGCTTGTGTTAACCCTTTCTTCTCTATGATTTTGAATTCTTCCTTTAATACACCATTCTCATAGAGTTTGTCATATGCTTCCCTAATATTCAAGTATCCAATGCTACCAATTTTATAGTTATAGCATTTCATAACAACTTGCACCATTAAAACATTTGGTGGTATCACATATAATGCACTGAAGGGGTCTTTCCTATAAGCAATATCAAGAATAGATTTGAATATAGGTTTCTTAACTTCATTACTAACTAGTTGAATGTTCAAAACCTCCTTACCCTCTACATTCTTTGAACTAGATGCCATTGTGCGAAACTAGGGTTTATGAAAATATAAATTGTATACCTTGACTCTTGATAAATACCTTGAAAAATATGATGAAATGATGAAGAATCATTGCACAAATCTTCTACAAATTCTTTGAATGGATTTCCAAATTTCCTTCTACTCTCCTTGCTCTTTCTCAATTTTGAAGTGATGAAAAATGAGTCAAAATTTGATTAAATTCCCTTTGAAGCTCTACAATTAATGCTAAGTGCTTACACAACTGTAAGCTCAACATAGACTAATTTTAGGTTTACTTGCCATCCATTATGAGCTTGGCATGATCTAGCTAGTTTGATAGCTTGACATCTTCTAGAATTTTACTTGGCACACATGGGAAATATTTCATGCTTAATAACAAAATGAAAAACTATGGATTTCTAATAACATTTTGAATCTTCATTCATGTTAATATAATGTTTTTAGTACTAAATCCTTTTGAATTGATGTATGATATAACCTTTAAATATCAGTCTCACATACCTCTTGATTGCTTAGTTTGATGGGGTGTGATCACTAGACCCATTGGGTGAAGTGATCCCTTCTCTATTTGATGTATTACAATGATCTTTCTCTTCCATGTCTTGTTCATTTCATTTCTAACATTTTCAACATCTACCTTGCCTTTGCCTTTATCAAACTCACAACTTGGTGCCTTTGACCTTGTTGGACAATATCAATTGATGTGACCAATCTTCAAATACCTAAAACATGTGGTTTGACTCAACCACCTTCTTTAGTCACATTTGAAGTGTGTTCTAATACAATTTTCATGAACATGTCCATATTATTGAAAATAATGATAGCTATTTCTTGTATTATAATCCTAGTTATAAGAGTTTCCATTGCTCCTTACCTTTATTTTCTTATTTGATGACCACATGGGTTTGGATCTGCACTCAAAAGCTCTATGTCCATACTTCTGATGGTTATAACAATATCCTTCAAATATTTGAGTGTACCTAGTCTTGGTTCTACATTCATGTGCCTGACGACCTTGTTTGTTGCACTTTTGGTAGTGAACCATGCTCTTATGTTCGACATTCTAATCTACAGTCTTGTTTCTACACACATTAGCAATGTGTCCTCTCTTGCTACAATTATGACAAGTAGGTTTGGAGTTCTTACCTTTGTTTCTCCTTTCTTCAACACTTTTGGATGATTCTCCTTCTTCAGTACTTGTGTATCCCAGTCCAATTGTATTATTATTGGATCTAGGGGATCTTAATAATTGCTCAAAGTTTTTTATGGCTTCACTTGGTTTGTTGAAACTTTTAGAAAATTACTTTTCCCTTTTTAGGTCACTCTACAATTTCTCATTCTGCAACTTCAATGTTGTTATCTCAATGTCCTTGATATTTAGCTCATAGTTGGCATTCATCATTTGATTTAGTGTATCCAATTGCATGTTAGAAATATTGGTTAGCTCTAATGATTTCTCTTCCAGTCTGTTGGCCAAACTTCTTTTATGTTCTTTAATTATGGCTTTATCTTGCATACCTTTCTTTTTTATTTAGTCACCTCACATAGCAGTATGGCTTGTGATTCTTGCTCTAACTTGAGATTTCTAATTTCCTTAGCTTGGGCTCTATTCTTTTCCATTAGATCTACTATTGCTACATCAAATTCGTCGGAGTCTCCATTACCATATAGCTTAGTAGTGTCCATCTCTTTGTATTATGTGTCATTCACCTCAATAGAAATTTCCTTCCTTGTCTTTAGAGATTTATTTAACTCTTCTCTTGCTTCATTCAATTGATGTAGAATGATATGTATTTAAATCTCCTAATTCTCAATGATCTTTCCAAACCTATAAAATTCCATTTTCAACAGCTTTCCTCAAAGCTGCACAACTTTTCTTTCAGAGAACAAGGCTTTGATACCAATTGTTAGAATTACAATAAGAAAGGTAAAATTTTGAGGGGGGAGTAGGGGTGAAACAGTAGTTTAAACTTAGACCAATAAAAGTTTCACCACACATCCATCTCATTCATTTAATAGATAAACTAAAATAACATGTAAAGAACATAAATCTAAAACATGTAAACATATAAGCATTCACACACATATGACACCATATATGATTACCCAGAAACCATCCAAGTGAGAAGGTAAAATTCGGGTGGAGATGACACCCACAAATCTTCACTACTACAACAATAAACTGTATCCAATTAAAGTTACAATATTTTGATCACGAAACATGATCTATCCTATTAAAGGCTTACAAAGACTATAAGGTCTCACCTTGTTAGAGGATTTCTACACCCTGATAGAAGTGTGACTTGCTAAAAGACTTTAACTCACAATTAAGTAAGCACCCTATTAAAGGATTTCAATACATCCTATTAGGACTACTCTATTAAGAAATTTTGACTAAAATCACCTGTTATAATGTCTCAACATTGATCCTATGATTAACACTTGATTGCATGATAACATATCACCTTTAAACTAATTTACTCTCAATCCTCCTTGATTAGATGTCTCTTTGTTGTACTCTCTTCTCTTCCCCTTTTCTCCTTTAACTAATTCTGTAATGCAATTTTAGATCATAACTCCTTAGTCATGATGAATGCTCTATTTGCACATGCAAACTTCTCTATACTCTCCTTAACTCTCCTTCTACACACTCTAGAGAGTTTAGGGTTTTTCCTCCTTAAGAAGACATGGGTGACTTAGGGTAAGGTATGAATCAATAGCTATGATTCATCCATTTTGCCACTTAAACCTTCCCATTATCTAATTGGCTACATATTCACATTGGGATTCCATCTTAAGATTTGTCCTTATCTCCAAAATATCATAATTCACCTTTAAGTTGGCTCAAAAATGGTTTACATAGTTGTTTGTGCCATTAAAAATAGTTATGTCAAAACTGTCTCACTCAACATCTAAAGTCTTTGATGCTTGACATATACTAAATTCTTCACTGAGACTTAGCATCTATATCACTCGACATGCATTACTTGCTTGAATCCTAAATCACTTGGCATACATTATCTGTTCAACACTTGAGTGGCTCGACACTCACTATAGACTCGACATGCTCTATGTTTTTCTTGGAATATGTCACTTGTTTGGCATGAACTAAGTAAATGACTGAAGTGTGTAAACACTCATTTGTCAAAACCAATCTGAGATCAACGAAAAATTCATAATTAATTATTTATTTGGAATAAAATACCAAAAAATATGTCACATTTAAGCATGAATCTAATTCTTACATCTAGAATCTTATTAAAAAATATTATCATTTAATTTTGATTAAGGTAGTCAAATATACACTTCTTCTTTTTGTCCTAAAATTTTTGTACTATTGTATTAAAACTCAAAATTTTGATCAATCATTTTTTTCTTTCTTTATATAAGGCCTAGTAGTTTAGAAACTAAATTCAATTTCCTATATGTTCTTTTCTCAAAAAATTTTTGATTAAAAGTTCATAACAAGTTTAAAATTGCACATCAAGTTGATATAACTCTAATTTGCTAGTTTTTTATTGCCACTTAAGGGTATATTTTGGTTGACCATGATCTTGCACATATCCTAGTCCTTGTTGTACTCCTATTGTTTGAGCCATCTTTATAATTGAATTCTTTTCCCATACTAGTACTTTTCCTTCCATGAATTTAATTCTATAACCATCATCTTCAAGTTTTGATATTAGATATTAAATTCCTTTGAATACCTAGTACATATAGAACTCCAGAAAGATTAATAGATTTTCCAAATTTTAATTTGATGGTACAAGTCTCAATTCCTTTTACAAAATGTATAGAATCATCCCCAATTATAACTTCTTCATCTATTTCTATTTGCATTCTTTTGAGGTTATCTAGATATCCAATGATGTGTCTTGAAGATCTATTGTCATTTATCCAAATGTTGGACTTGGTTGATGTTTGAATAGGCAAGGTTGAGTAGAAGGCATTTTTCTTAGAATCTTGACCTTTGAGATTTATCAGATTTGGCAAATGATGATCTAAGTTTTGATCAATCAGGATAATTTAGTGCATAATGCCCATATTTATCACATTTGAAACATTGAATTTTGGACAAGTCTTTTTTTTTTATTGTCCTTTTCCATGAAAGTTTCTTTTCCTTTTGGTGTTCTTCTTCTTACTCTTCTTATGAGATTTGGTGTTAAGAACATGAATGTCTTAATCTAAGGTTTTATGTTTTCTTTTAGTCTTTAATCTCAACTCTTCTTGAACACAATTGGATCTTAATTTATCTAGTTTTGAGATTTTAGATATTGCACTTATAACTTGTACAAATGACTCCCAAGAATTCGCTAGTACTCCTAATGCTATTAGGGATAACTCTTGGTTGTCAATTTGATAACTAACTGAAGATAATTGATCTCTCAATTATGTGATTCTCATGAATAAGGAATTTACGATTCCTCCTTTACTCATGCCAATATTATTTATTTTTCTTTCAACAACAAGTTTTCTACCAGTGTTATTTACTATGAATGTATTTTCTAGACCTTTAAACATGCGATATGTTGTTTCATGTTTTGCCAAAATAGGCACTATGTGATCTTGAATGAAATCCATGATTATTTTCATGGCCTTCTCATTATTCTCGATCCATAGAGTTTTCTCTGAATCATCTTTAAATTCCTTATTTTCTTCTTTGACAAAGGATTATATTTTGTTCTCTTTTAATAACATCATTATACAGAGTTTTAAAGACTCGAAGTTTTCAACACTTAAAAGGTGGTATCAAATCTTAAAATATTTGTCATCTTGAAGAATAATGAGAGACAACAACTTAATGTGAAATATGATCTCTTAAACTTAACAAGATCTCTCCCTAACAAGGTTCTAATACCATGTAAAGTTTCTTACTAGATTTCAATATAAGGCTTGACTAATGCTCAATTTTGTTAGCAGGTTTAATCACTGATCCAAATGAATTTGATTTACTTTAGAATCTATATATATTACTTTAGAAGTAATAGAGATGTTCTTATGCTTATGATGCTTACTTCCTTTCATATGCTAGCATCAATAGATTATGATGTTTAGAAAATTTGGGTAGATGTATTACATATACATCACAAAAGATTGTGATTGTGAATGGGCATATCTTTGAATGGAGACATGACCATTCATTACCCTACCCAATCCGAGTTAACAAATAGTAATCAATAATTACATGCTCACCATCAATAATGATATTGATGACAAATAAAGTGAGATCGTAGCCTAATTTGAAGTATTCAAATTAGTACTAAATCAAAAAAGGATGGCTAAATTTATGAGATATTACTATGATATAATATATATGATATTAGTTAGGATACAAGACATATAGTATCAATAGACTTTAGAATATGTGTGTGTGTGTGTGTGTGTGTGTGTGTGTGTGTGTGTGTGTGTGTGTGTGTGTGTGTGTGTGTGTGTGTGTGTGTGTGTGTGTGTGTGTGTCTCAATATACAAGCATATTGATGTATATATCCATATGTAGAGATTTTGATATTGATTATAGATATTATCTAATCAAAGCTACAAAGTTTAACAAGAAAAAAATGGGTTTTTCAAGGATGAGGTTGAGATGTGTGCTAGGTAATAGAAAGGGGATGTAATAATCACCTAACAAAGTCACATCTAGTAATGGGGTGATGGGTAAAGAATGCTCCTATGAAAAAGAAACAAAGGAATAAGCTGAAAGCATAGCCCTATCTAGTCTTTTTAACACTCTATCAAACCCAACTCAAAAGTTGGACCAGGTATGCCAAACCCCACCAAACCAGTGATAGTTAGCTTTGGGATAAAAAAGTCCCAGCTTATTATGCATGTATAACAAGGCTTCTCTTTCACCAAATTCATATCAAAAAGGAAAATGCCCTTTCTTATTAGTAACCAACTCAACCTTATTAAAATCCCCACAAAAATCCAAAGTGAAAGGTGATAGATGATCTGCTAACCAATGCCATAGGTGTGAATGGTCAACAACATTATCATAGGCATAAATTTTTACAATGCCAAAGGAATGATTCTGAAAAGACATAAAAATTTGAACAATCCTCTGCATGGGGTCAGAGTCATGTGAAACAACTGAAGAAAGTAAACAAGGAAAGAGAAGCATGACTACATTACCTCATCCAACCTCATGCTAGGAAGCAAATAAGGCACTGCCTAGCCAAATAACATAGTAGGTTGAGTTGAGAAGAAACTTAACAACTTAAACATCTTCAATACATAAAAAAATCAAGATGACCAAGCCAATGCCTGGTATCATGCAAAAAATATTTTTGAGGGAGGTTTGTTAGACCCTACACATTCCATGAGAGAAAATTCATTGTAACATAGCTTGCATGTCTTCCTCGTCTCCAAGAGAGGACACTACAATATTTGGGGTCAAATCATGATGGAAATTTGCAACGACAGTCTAATTTGTGGTGATTTTCATATATATATTTTTGAAATTTTCCCTGATTCCATCACGATACCAACATAAGAGTCATAATTGCAATGACCATGTAAGTATAAAAAAGAAAAGAAAACACAACATAAATCATTCCTCATTTGTTTTAATTGTGGAGAGCTATGTGTGAAAGAAGGTGGAGAGCTTTGAATGAGAGTGGAGAGCTCTGAATGTTATCATGCCCTCATGCTTGGTGCATTTTGTTATTTTGATATACCCCCATGTTTCATTTTCATGCCCTTGCTCTGTGATTTCATTGTTATTGTACCTTTGCTCTATGATTTGGTTTCCATGCCCTTGTGATCTCTATGTTTCATTGTCATGCCCTTACTTTGTGATTTGGTTGTTGTGCCCTTGTCATCTCTACATTTCTTTTCCATGCCCTTGCTCTGTGATTTCAGTATTGTGCCCTTGCTCTATGATTTTTTTTCCATGCCGTGCCCTTGCTTTGTGATTTCATTATCATCTTCTACCCTTTCTCTATGATTTTTTTGTCATACCCTAGCACTATGATTTTCTTCAAGGGTATGTAAATGTTGGTTTCTTTTCCTTCTAAACATGTATATCTCCTTCTGAACATGTATATTTAGAGATCTTTCCCTTCCTAAAGCCTTTTCCATAATCACAAGGCTCATTCCCTTGCAAAAGCCTTTGCCATAATCACATTATCTCTAAACCATGCAAACGATGTTGAAGTGGTTCCAAACCTTGAAACACTCTTATAAGCATTTGATACTTGGGATCATCATAGGGAGACTATGCCAATACTTGAACCACTCTTATAAGCATTTGATATTTGGATTGTAAATTCTCAAAGACACTTGATAGTGATTCCAATGTCATAGTGCCTACTACAACACTTTACTAGATTCTATCCAATGGCTCCCATAATATCCTCTATGTTGTCTAGCTATTGTTTCTATTGTGCAGTCTCTTTCTAAAGCCACTCCTTCTCATTCCCTTTCTAAAGTTGCTCCTTCTCCTTCACTCTAGTGCCTTAAATTTTGACTATGAAAATTCTAAATATCTACCTCTACCTTATCTGTGTGTTATAACTTTGAAATAGGTGTTAAATCATCAATAGCTTTCATTTCAGCATTCAAGTTTTCAAGATTGGTCAATGCCCTCACTTGCAGACCTCTCATGTCAAGTATTTTTTGTACTATTTTAACACTGTGTTCTTGCTTCTGAGCTAATAGTTCTTCATATGCATTTTCTTATAAAACATTTTTTTTTGAACAATTGTAAACTCTTAGAAAGTGCATTTTTTCATGTATGTATGTATGTATGTATGTATTTATGTATGTGTGTGTGTGTGTGTGTGTGCGTGTGTGCATATATATATATATATATATATATATATATATATATATAGAGAGAGAGAGAGAGAGAGAGAGAGAGAGAGAGATCTTGTAGATTGTGGATTATGGATTATAAACAAAAAAGAAAAAAAAACATGACATTGATTGATTGTAGAGAGTTGTGCATGAAAGAGAATGGAAAGCTTCAAATGAGGGTGGAAATCTCTAAATGTTGGTAGAGATTAGTGAAGATCTAGGATTTTGTTGCCATTTTCTTGTGATCTTTGTGCCCTTTCTCTATGATTTTCTTCAAGGGGAGAAGAGGTACCTATGTAAATAGTCATTTGTTTTCATTCTAAATATCAATCTCTTGTTCATATATAATAGCTTTAATTAGATTCAAGGATACATAATTATGATAATTGTATGCATATGCACATGTATGTATGTAAATCAATTCACTATGTGAACTGCTTTACATTCATACAGACACACTTGCATAGTACTTGTGCTAAAATAAATTAATCATCCATGTCTTGAATTCACACAAGCAATTATACTTGCATTCAATTGAATTTATTCATACCAAACTAAGTATGCAAAATTTTGTGCTTATAGATTATATTATCTCTTAGTGACTGAGTAAAGATCTCGTGCATAATACCGTCTAAGTAATGATCAAATGCATTCACATTAAGTCATAATAGGATTGAGAAAATGATCCATTTATGTTACTTCATACTTTTTTTATCAAAAATTTTGTTTAACATAATCAATAATACTAGAATTATACAACTATAGCTAGTACTCTTGTTTATTTTATTTAATCATATAGATTTAAGACTATTATTTTTATTAAAATTAGACTATATATTTGTTATCACTAAAATAAAAATATAGATATCTAATAGTTATCCTTTTTAATTTCAAGATCTTAATATTTAACATGAAGAGTTTTGGCCACTAGATAGTAGAATAGCTACAATGTGGAGACACATAGCTCATGGATTTTTCCACCAAATTATATTTTTATCATATTTTTCTCCTTAAAAAATATTATAGGTGAATGTTCTTCTAATTTTCTATATATTTAATAATTTGCCACTTGTCATTTGAGGCAATTTTCTATTATGAGATAGAGACATCTATCATACAGATGGACATGCTAGTTTTGGTCATCTCACTTTCAAAGTTGATTCCCTTATCAAATTAATGAAGTTCTACTTGCAACTGACACCTTAATTTTCATTATCAAATTTCTACAATCCATTTCTAAATAAATTTTTTTTCGGATTTGATTGTGTGTGTCTTTTTACCATCAACATTTTGGATCATACTACATGATACATCATCAGGATGAGAAAGTGTAGGAGTAGAGATATCTCTACTCCTACACTTTCTCATCCTGATGATGTATCATGTAGTATGATCCAAAATGTTGATGGTAAAAAGACACACACAATCAAATGAAGAAAACAATTTATTTACCCTAATTTTCTGCAACTTGTCCAATCAACCATTCACACAACCATCTTTCTCCTATCCCACCATAGCACAAAACCCTTATTTGAGGTTTATATCTTAGTCCCACCATTTTAGAAGACCAAGTCTAGTGATTTGTATCTAGCAAATTGATGATATAAAAATTCAATATGGAGGAGGATATATCACAAATGAATCATCTCATATCCATAAACAACATCTAATCTTTTGTAAGTCTCTCTCCTCTAAAGACCCAGTACATGGAGCCATTATCATCATGAGTAGACTCACTCTCCTTAGATGAATTCAATTGAAACTATTCATACTTGACAAAGTATGTAGAAATTTGTACTTACAAGTTATATTATCTCTTGGTGATTAAGGAAAGATCAAATATAGTTTTCCAAGGTGATAACATTGCATATGCAGATGTATGTATGCATGCATGTATGTATGTATATATGTATGTGTATATGTATGTATGCATGTATGTATGTATATATGTATGTGTGTTTATGCATGTATGTATATAAACAGAGAGATCTCTATATATACATACACAAATACATAGACATACATATGTGTGTATTTATGTATATATACAAATACATATACATAAAGAGAAGCTTCTCTATATATACATACATACATAGACACATACATGTGTATGTATGCATGTACATATACACATATATATACATAAAGAGAAGCCTCTCTAATCACCTGCTGGGGGAAATATAAAGAGATAGATGTTTAAAGAAGGAAGATAAAATAACATTTGCATAGGTACCTCTTCTCCTCTTGAAGAAAATTGCAGAGCAAGCACTATTACATTTGGGCCTGAACACCACAAATTACATCGTTGTTGCAAATTGCTATCACAATTTGACCCCAAATGTTGTAGTGAGTAGCAAAGGGCATAGAGATCACAAGGGCATGAAAGGATAATGAAATCATAGAGCAAGGGCACAGAGATCACAAAGGCATGACAATGAAATGTAGAGATCACAAGGGCACAACAATAAAATCCTAGATCTCCACTGATCTCCACCAAGGGTACAATAAAAAAATGAAGAGATCATAAAGGCACATAAATGAAGTACATTGATTACAAGGGCATAGTAAGGAAATCTTCATCAACATTCAGAGCTCTCCACCCTCATTCTAAGCTCTCTACCCTCTTTCACATGCAACTCTCCACAATCAAAATAAATGGGAAATGATTTATGTCATTTTTTTTTGTTTATATCTAAAATAAACTTCACATTATGTTGTAACTCTTTAATAGGTGTTTGATCCTTGATAGCTTTCATTTTAGTATTTTAACATTCAATTTTTCAAGTTTCCTCTTCATTATATAGTCCTTTCCACACTAAAAATCACTTTATCACTTCATTAAAATCAAGACTTGAAAAAAGCCAATGATAAAACAAAGCACATATTCCAGAATCTAAATATTAAAACAACAAAACTCACTCAACCTATGCTAAGTGACTTAGCTCAAGATCCTACACAAAAATAATACAAACCAGGAAAAATGGGCAAGAAATTTTAGAAAAACATATCATTATAGATATTTTTAGAAAGAAACAAACCATAACCTAGTTAAATAGGTCTAGTTGTTGATTAGCTAGGTTGATTACAAATTCCTATAGAATTGCAATTAGATTAGGTACAATAAAATGAACAATCAATTATTCTTAGCTAGAAGGATCAAATACAATTTTCCAAGGTGATTAAATTCCATATGTAGATGTATGTATGTATGTATGTATGTATGTATATGTATGTATGTATATATATGTATGTATATATGTATTTATGTGTGTGTATGTGTGTGTGTGTGTGTGTATATATATATATATATATATATATATATATATATAGAGAGAGAGAGAGAGAGAGAGAGAGAGATTGTGGAGATCAGTGGAGATTTAGGATTTCATTGCCATACCCTTGTGATCACTACATTTCATTGTTGTGCCCTTGTGATCTTTGCATCTCATTGTCATTCCATTGTGATTTCTATATATGTATGTATGTATGTATATAAACAAAGATATCTAGATAAAATAGAAAAACAATAAAACTCATTCAATAGGTAGCATGGCCATAGGTATTGTCATAAGATTTTAAACATAACTATATAAGAAGTGAGTTAGGATGTATATCTAGGTTAGCCTTGCATTAACTGTAAACTACAACACAAAGGTTGCACTAGGTTATTATAGTATTGTAATTATAGAAAACTGCCTAATTCACTTGAGTGGGTGTATGATATCGAATAGATGTATTAGGTGAGAAAAGCTCACTAGTGGTTATAGGAATACAACTACATCAAAACAATTAGAAACTAGAACTACATATTCAGTAGAGTGAGTAGTTCAGGGTTCTTGATCTTGTGTCTATAGGTATGTAGGCAACTTGGCAGGTGGAGTATGCCTCTAGTGTGAAGACTCCTTGGACATAGTTAGGTAGCACTTAATTATTTTAAGATATTATATGTTAACTCACAAGGATTATATTTTAAGACATTATATGTACCTAGTATACATAGCTTTTGAAAATAGAAGGCTAAACTCCGTGTTTCTGCATTAACTTGACTGATCTATTTAGACCCATTGATTATTGTCACAAGATTTTAAACATAACTATATAAGGAGTGAGTTAGTACATATATAGATTAACCTTAAATTAACTATAAAATACAACACAATGCTTGTACTAGGGTATTACACTATTGTAATCATAAAAAACTACTTGATTCACTTGATTGGGTGTATGATGGCGAAGAGTTATATCAAGTGAGTAAAGCTCACTAGTGGTTATAAGAATATAGCTACATCAAAAAAATTAGAAGCTAGAACTACATATTTGTTAGAGTGAGTAGTTCAAGGGTCTTTATCCTATGGGTATGGGTATGTAGGAAGCTTGGTAGGTAGAGTATGCCTTTAGTGTGCAAACGCCTTGGACATAGTTAGGTAGAACTTAACCATGTATGTATGTATATTTGTATGGATGTAACTATTCTCTACTAAAAAGTGCCATTCACATTGGGGGGGAGAGGGGGGGGGACATAGTTGAGCTTTTACCTTCTACAATACTTCATTTCCATTATTTACACTCTCTGAATCAAAGGTATATAACTTTATCACTTGTAACTATAATTTTCAAATAGTACAAACCACAATAGTTTCTTATAATTCTATGGTTATCTTTGTAAGTTTATAAAATTGAAGTTTAAAAATTAATTGCATTTATGTACATCATTTTCAAGTTTGATATTTATCTTTTTCCTGACTCATAGTCCAAGAATGCTTTTTCAAAACACATACTAACCAGTTGGAGATTGTGCCAAAAGAGCTAAAAAACATGATCGGTGCATGATAATCATCTTTGTACAATCTTTTTGGCACAATTTTTCTTACATTTTATGATCTTTGGTGAGAAAAAATTCCAAACTAATTAGGTAGGTGATCCAAAATTAAATTATAATTGGTTGAGACATGTTTAAATACCTTACTTCACATGTTATTAAATGTTATGTGTTTATGTGCCACTGTTAATAAATGTTAAAGGATTAACTAATGTTAGATGTTCGCTTTGGACATTATGAGATTATTTTATAGATACTCATAATTGTATTTTACTTCATGCGATAATGAATGAATGTGAGATCCATATCATCTTAGGCACTCTTTCTAAGCTACTGTACTAGTTCTTAAGCCCAAAATAGATAAATCATGATTTAAACTGAAAAATTGGGTGCTTAACTTAATGAATAAGCACATCAAGAAAAAGAGCTTGTGTGATGAAGTAATATATGATTTTCTACATATTTCACCACATAATAGTGCATTGTAGGTTCACATACATTCATAAGTAGATATTTGTGAGCACTAGGTGTGTGAAGGCTCCATGCAAAAAATGTGGAAAAAAAAATGGTCATGATGAACATTTTTGATGACATGTTTGCCAAGATCATGTACACAAGTTCCTCAAGGTGACTTTGCATTATTAAATTTTCATGTTTACATACACCACTGCTCTTCCTTCATATCTTGCACAAATAAAAAATATTACCTCCAACATTGCAACCATATGATAAATGGGAATATCACATACCCAAGCCATAATCTAGTTAAATTGGTCTAATTGTTGATTATTTGGGTTGATTACAAATTCCTATAGAACTATCACCAGATTAGGTACAATAAAATGAATAATTAACTATTCCTAGCTAGTAGGATCAAATATAGTTTTTCAAGGTGATAAAAATGCATATGTAGATGCATCAGTTGAATGCCATGCATGAAGAACATTCCCCAATTTATAATGAATAGTTTGATATAAACGCTCCATACGCTAGCCCAAAAATGGAAGCCAAGGATGTAACCATGCATGTATTGGCATGCTCTCCTTGCAAGGATCCAAAGTATCTACTACTATTGCTACAATGACAAAGAAAAGGCTGATGCAATGCATATTTTACTATAGGCCATATGGAGGACTATGTAAAATTTAAAAAATAAAATAAAAAATGACATTAATCATTCCTCATTTTCTTTATGTAAATGCCATTATCACAAGGCAGATTCCCTTGTAGAAGCCTCTGTGACAATGACATTACCTCTAATCCATGCAAAGGATGCAGATGTATGTGTGTGTGTGTGTGTGTGTGTGTGTGTGTGTGCGTGTGCGTGAAGGCATGCATGTGCCTGTGCATGTGCATGTGCGTGTGCGTGCGCATGTGTGTGCATGTGTGTGTGTGTGCATGTGTATGTGCATGTGTGTGTGTGTGTGTGCGTGTGCGTGTGCATGTGCATGCATGTGTGTGTGTGTGTGTGTGTGTGTGTGTGTGTGTGTGTGTGTGTGTGTGTGTGTGTGTGTGTGTGTGTGTGTGTGTGTGTGTATTACCCATTAACTCTATATTAATTTTGTGCAAGATCTTGAGGTAAGTCACTTAGCATGGGTTGAGGGAGTTCTATTGTTTAATTATTTCGATTCTAGAATATGTATGCGACTTGATCAATTTTTTTATTGTGCTAAGATGTAATAAACACCTTTAAAAAGATCTCTTTATACATACATACATGCATACATACTTACATACATGTATATGTATGTGTGTGTATATATGTATGTATGTATGTGTGTGTATATATGTATGTATGTATGTATGTATGTATATGTATATATGTATGTACATGTATGTATATATGTATGTATGTATGTATCATGTTGATATCTAGGATTTTGTTGTCATACCATTGTGATCGCTACATTTCATCATCATGCCCTTGTGATCTCTGCATCTTGTTGTTGTGCCTTTTTGATCTTTGCATCTCATTCATTTTACTGTACCTAATATTATGATAGTTCTATAGAATTTTTTTGTTGTGCCCTTGTGATCTCTGCATCTCAAGTATCTATTGCTCTTGTTAATTTGTGCATCACTATATGATCTAGAATGTTATGAAGTACTGAAGGTGATAGTATCTTCTCCCATGTCTCCAGAAAATGTAGCATAGGTTCAGGGTCCCTTGGCTCCCAGGAATTTGTAGCAGCTATTCTAACTATTGGAAGAATAAATTTAGTGAAGAGTTGACTGTAAGGATCTGAAGACTCAAGTTTTGCTTCTATGTAAATGCCATAATCACGAGGCTCCTTCCCTTGCATAAGCCATAACCTAGTTAAATATACATATATATCAACCCAGCTAACCAAAAACTAGACCCAGTTAACTGAGTTACGACTTGTTTCTGTCTAAAAATATCTACTATGATATATTTTTGTGAAATTTCTTGCAAACTCTGCCCATTTTTCCTAGTCTACATTATTTTTGTGGAGGGTCTTGAGGTAAGTCACTTAGCACCTTAAAAAAGATCTCTCTGTATATACATACATTCATACATGTATGTGTGTGTGTGTATTTGTGTGTGTATGTATTTATATGTATTTATATATGTATGTATGTCTGTATGTACGTATGTATGCATGTATATATGTATGTATGCATGTGCCCTTGTGATCACTACATTTCATTGTTGTGCCCTTGTGATCTCTACATCTTGTTGTCATGCCCTTGTGATCTCTATGTATGTACGTGTGTGTGTGTGTGTGTGTGTGTGTGTGTATAAACAAACAGATCTTGACACAACATAAAAATAATTAAACTCACTCAATAGGTAGCAAGGCCTAAGATGTAATGCAAATGCCTATTGGTAAGTAGATTTCTCTTTTTCTTTCTCATTTTTCATGTGTTTATTTCACTTCAACTATTATTTCTTAGAGGGCATTTTCTAATATTAGATTCATTTTATGCAAGAGGCAATGAAGACATTCCTAGATGTACTTGTGTGATGAATTTTTCATGAGCAATGAAGATAGGCTTCCCTTAAGAGCAGCAAGAGGTGATGAGGACATTCCAAGTACATTAAAGATTGATCCTTTCTTAAATATTTTATATGTTAATAGAGAATTTAGATGTTAGGGAGGAGGGGCAAATGAGTTTCCACCTTCATGTGGTTGGCCCTGAGTAGTAGAGAATATTAAACTATTCTCGAAACCAAGTGAAGCTCAACATTAACTTATGGTTGTATGAAAACTAATCGTGTGAATCTCTTGGTTTTAGGAAATATAGAAGGATGCCATAGTTCAATATGCAATGTCGATTCATATGCATATGACATTAGGTGGAGTTGAAAAAAAAATAGATTTGCATTTTTCTAGAGGTCTTTAATTAAGTATTTTAAGTTATAGACCATCATGAACATTGTTAATGATGGTCTATAATTTTAAAACCTTAATAGACCTATTAAATAAATGTAATTGTATTGTGTTTTATCATCTCTACCTACTATCCATGCATTTGAACACAACTACATGTGCATTCATAATCCAAAGTGGTAGAACCTTATTTTGGATGCGATGGAAAAATGACATGCACCAAAAGAAGAGAAAATGATGTCACTTTTGCAAGTTTGGAACATTTTTTTAAAGATTGATCCTTTCTTAAATATTTTAGATGTTAATGGGGATTTCAGATGTTAAGGGGGAGGGGGTGGTGCTAAATGAGCTTCCACCTTTATGTGGTTGGCCTTGGTTAGTAGAGAATATTAAACTATTCTTGAAACCAAGTGAAGCTCAACATTAACCTCTGATTGTATGACAACTAACTATGTAAATCTATTGGTTTCAGGAAATGTAGAAGGATGCCATAGTTCAATATGCAATCTCAATTCATATGCATATGAAATTAGGGGGAGCTATAAAAACCCAAAAAGTTTATAGTTTTGTTAGAGTTTTGCATAGACAAATTAAATAAATGTAAACATGCTAGGTTTTTTCATCTCCTTCGATTGTCCATGCATATAGAATGTGGCTGTATGTGCATTCTTGATTCAGAGTGGTAGAATCTTATTTTGGATGTGATAGAAAAAAGACATGCACCAAAAGATGGGAAAATAATGTCACTTTTGCAAGTTTGGACCCTTTCTGTGTACTTTAAAAATTGATCCTTTATTAAATATTTTAGATCTTTTCTTAAACATTAGTGGGGCCAAATGAGCTTCCACCTTCACATGGCTAGCCCTAATTAATAGAGAATATTAAACTATTCTCAAAACCAAGTGAAGCTCAATATTAATCTATGATTGCATGACAATATTAACCTATGACTGCATCATAGCTATTCAACATTTTCTACCAAATTTTTTAAAATTAAAATAGTACATTGTCATAGTTGTGATGGCTAACCTTCAATGCCATAACATTCCTACCACATGACCATCTCAATTGTGATAGAAGTTTCTAATGGATTTCTATAGTGCCCATAGCATTTCTCTTGCACATAGGTCATGATTGCGACAATGTCTTAGACATATTTCCATCACAATTCTGATAGTGAAAATGAATGGTTTGCTAGTACATTAGCTAAATTTGTGAAAGTTGTGACCATCACAATTGTAATGCTCACCCTTGCCTTCACAAATTACAATTGTAAAAGTATGATGCCTATTTGATGGGAGCCAATTCCTCTTGATGTTGGTTGGGCAACATGTTATGATTGTAATTATGATGGTCTGCTATTGCAATTTAGGCCCAAATGTAGTAGTGGAGAAGCTCTTAAGAAAAAATGCGGAGGTATCAAACAAGAGGCCTCCAAGAGAGATGACCCATTGTATCTTCTCCCCATTTTTGGATACCTCATCACATCCTTTTAGGTTGTGAGAATGATGAAGGGAATATGAAGAAATCATCAAAGTCACTTTTGGTGCTAGAACCCATGAAGGGTGAGAGTCATGTGTATGAATGCCTACTGTTCCCTTAGCACCTAGCTTTGAAATAGGTAAAGGTAGGAGAAAAGGGACCAAAGATTCCAATAGCACCAGACTTGAGCTAGGCCAACCATTATCTTGACACAAAGAGCTTGTCTTAGCTACAATGGAGCCTTTGACTTTTTTCATAGCAGTACTGCATTCATCTTTTTTAATGTCTAGAGTTCGTTTGGCTTCTTGGACAATGGGACGATTGCATTCTAGTAATGGACAATTCTTAATCTTGTGTTTCATGGACTAACATCTATAGCAGGTGTTTAGGAGGTTTAGCTAAAGAACCTTCCGAGTGAAGGTGGTATTACCTATTTGAATTTCCACTAATTCTTTGAGGTCCTTAGAGAGGTTGACCTCAACACAAACCCTATGTTGGGGCCAAGCATTGAAGAACTTGTGTGGCTCAAGGAAAATGAGCTTGCCAACAATTTGCACATTAGCTTGTAGGAAAGACTAGCATGGGATAGGTACCCTAGGGAATTCCACCCAT
The DNA here is from genome assembly GCA_028749045.1 of Cupressus sempervirens. NCBI lineage: Eukaryota > Viridiplantae > Streptophyta > Pinopsida > Cupressales > Cupressaceae > Cupressus > Cupressus sempervirens. Next base: position 253,466,906 of record CM053791.1, on the reverse strand, counting down.
ATAAGAGCCTTAAGTTTGTGGTCATCAGAGATAGAAAAATTGTGGGACCAACACTTAAAAACCATAATGGAGGACCAAGCAAACCATATGCCTCTAATAAACACATCCTCAACTTGGCTAGGATTACCAAAGTAAAAAAGAACATTGTAGGACTCTGTGAGCTAGAAAGCTTTGTTTCAATAGTAACAAGAATACTCAATGGTCTTGAATCCTGCATATTAAACCTTTTCAAAATAGTACCAAAATACTTTCTTTGTCTTAGAAAAATCTTTCTATTTTGTCTATCTCTTATAATCTCCATTCCTAGAATGTGCCTAGCTACACCAAGATCTTTCCTTTCAAACTTTATTGAGAGTTGAGATTTTAACTCTGCAATCAAACCTTTTCCTTTGCTAATAAACAACATGTCATTGACATACAAGGCAATAACTAGGAAACCATCACCATTAGGTTTGAAATATATACAATGATGAGATTTAGATTGCATAAATCCCAAACTCAACACATATGTATCAAAATTTTGGTACGACATCCTAGGACTCTATTTAAAACCATACAAGGATTTCATAAATTTATAGACCAAATGACTTTTACCTTTCACCACATAGTGCTCTAGCTATGACATGTAAATTTCTTCCTCCAAATCTCCATGAAGGAAAGTAATTTTAATAGCCATTTTCTCAATCTCTAGATCATAAGCTGCTGCAATAGAAAGAAAAAATCTAATGGATGTCTTTTTGGCTATTGGAAAAAAAATCTCACCATAATCTACTCCCTCAACTTGAGAGTAACCTTTTGCAACCAAACATGCTTTATACTTCTCAATGCTTTCATCTAAACCCATCTTTCTTTCAAACACCCATTTACAACCAACAACCTTTTGTCCTTTAGGGAATGGTACAAGGTCCCATGTTTGATTCCTCTTAAGAGCTACCATTTCTTCATACATGGCTATTTTCCAGGACTATAAAATCATTCATACGAAAAGCCTCTTGTATAGATCTCAGTTCATCAATATTAACATTCAATGCAAATATGCATCTCCAATCATTAGGAGAATGCCCATACCTTTCAAGTGGTTTCCTTTATCTAGTAGATCTTTGAACAAGTGGTTTAGGTTCAAGAGGTTCAAGTTCATGATTAGGTTATCCCTCTTCCTTTGATGGTTCAGAACTCATCGAGCTCTCTTCAACATCTCATCTTTCTTAGGGCCTCGATTCTACTTTCTCAGGTGTAGTAGGAAGTTGAATCACATCTTTCTTTTCTTCAATTTGTTCTAGCTGCACTATAACAGAAGAAGGCTCCGTTTCTCTAAAAATAACACTTTTGGAATAAAATACCTTTTGTGCAATAGGATTCCAAAGCTTGTAACCTTTCACACCATAACTATATCTGATGAAGATATATTTGATAGCTTTGTTGTCCAATTTTGTCCACTTCTCCTTTGGCACATGAGCATATGCCTCACAACCAAACACTCTCAGATTTCTAAATGAAGGCTTGTGGCCTGACCATGCTTCCATTAGCATCTTATCAACAAGAGCTGATGCAGGAGACCTATTTATCAAGTAGTAGGTAGTGGCTACAGCTTCAGCTTAGAAATTTTGTTCTAGTCCAACACCACTTAGCATACTCCTAGCCTCCTCCATCAGGGTCTTATTCATTCTTTTTGCAACTCCATTCTGCTATGGAGAATACAGAGTTGTCTTCTCTCTTTTAATACCACAATATTCACAAAATGTGTCAAAATCATTGGAGCAAAATTCATCACCATTATCATTTCTCATACATTTTATTTTCTTTCTAGTTTTCAATTCAACCATTGCTTTAAATTCTTTGAAATGACTAAAAACTTTAGCTTTACTCCTAAAGAAATAAACCCATGTTCTTCTACTAAAATCATTAATGAAAGAAACATAATAAATTGTTCTACTAATAGAAGGAACATCAACTAGACCAAATAGATCCAAATGGATTAGATCCAAAACACATGAAGACTTATGAGAACCTGAGTAAAATTGAATGTGATCTTGTTTACCATAGATACAATGCTCACAAAAATCAAATTCAAGATTGTAGTCATTTAACCCATCAACAAGGTTCTTATTTTTCAAGCTATGTAGACCCTTCTCACCTATGTTGCCCAGTCTCTAGTGCCATAACATGTTCTTCTCTATAGGCAACTTTCATTCAGTAGACAAAGCACCCTTGGGTACCCAAAAACCATGACCATCTGTTGAAAGAGAAATCTTCTCCTTCTCCAACTGAGTAGTGTTTTTTACAATCTTATCAAAAGTACTATTGTACTTGACCATGCATGCATCAAGCTAGTACAATGTACCCAATCTGCTTCCTCTTTCTATTACCATAACACCTCTCATCATTTTTACACCTGCTTTAGAAAATTGTACATGCACACTCCAATCTATTAGCTTGCTAACAGATAATAAATTCCTTGCTAGTCTAGGGATATGCAAGACACAATCAAATCTTCTAAATCTACAATCCAAAATTTTTAGAAGAATACTTCCACGACCAATAATATTAAGTATTGAGTTATCACCCAAATACACCTTACCGCCATCAAAATTTTCATACCTAGTAAACTAGTTTCTATTAGGAGTCATGTGGAAAGATGAACCTAAGTCTATTAACCATGCATTTTCTCTTGCATGAGTGGCCAAGGCTATGATGAGAGCATCTCCATCTTCCTTCTCAAACTTAGAATTAGAATCCTGCTTCTTCTTCTTCTACTTTTTCTTCTCCTCTTTACAATCATTTTGGAAGTGTCCAAGTTTACCACAATTACAGTAGATTGCCTTGGACTTACCAGGAGATTTTGATCTCCCCTTATTTTTGGACTTAGAATGGCCATTCCACTTTTCATTCTTGCCTCTTAATTTTGGTCTTTCACGAACACTCAAAGCCTCTTTGGCATTTAGAGAGACCTTCCTTCTTATCTCCTCAGATAGTAGAGAACCAACAATGTCCTCCATCTTCAAGACAATTTAAGTGCTCCCTATAGCCATTACAAGACTATCCCATGAGTCTAGCAACGAACATAGCAAGATTTGACACCTTTCTTCTTCATCCATTGGCACCCCTATTGAGGTCAACTAAGTCACCAAGATATTAATGTTTTCTAGATGCTCAAAAATTTGTCCACCTTCTTCCATTATGAAGGAATACAACTTATTCCTCAAGAAAATCTTGTTCACGAGTTATTTCACATGATAGATCTCACTTAGCTTTTTCCAAAGCTTCTTCATGGACATTAATTAGAATCGATTCTATAAGATACAATCTGATGAGACCTTTAGCTTTTCCATCTGTCACATCATATTGTATGGCTAAAGTCGAATCTCTGGGCCTGGACTTTTTCTCATCAATTGCATCCCATAGATCTTGATCAGTCAATAGATCTTCCATTTTTGGCTTGCACATCTCAAAGTTTGTGCCAAAAAAATTTTCAACATCAATTTTCACTAACATGCTTGCCATCTTTTCAATCCTTAAAAATAGAAATGAAATACTCTGCACAAGCTCCCACTCAAACCTTGATTAGCTCAAAAAACCCTATACCCAACAAATAGAACCAGAACTAGCCAGGCTCTGATACCACTTCTAAGGAAGCAAAGGTGTGTGAAATAGCTTCCTACACTAGTCACTAAAGGACGAGAATGTGAATTCAACTAATTATTGCAGAGATCTCAAGAAATGCATAATAATATAATCAAAATAACAATGAACACATAACATAGTGATTATTGCGGGGAAACCCTTCTAAGAGAAAGACCCCACCCTCCAAAACCCGCACAATCTATTATCAAACCAAGATGATTACAATACACTTGCAGTGCAAGTTCTTATAGGAGCGCATCACCACAACTCAAACTCAGAGAGACTCCTTCTGGCACCAGTCTTGCAAACTAAACTCAATTACATAAACACATCCCCAAGCCCTCCTTTTATAGTGATTTTACAACCTAGAAACCACTTGTGGTTTTACAAAACCATGGGTAAAACTACTATGACACATGTTATCCATTTTTGACATTTACAATTCCAATATAGAAAAAAAACCAAGTTAAAATAGTAATCCTGTCCACAATTTTGTCTCTTAGTCTAAACCCCAATAAAAGTAACAAAATGAGTCATCAATGCTCTAAAAATGACCTACCTATATTCTACTATGGGCAAGACTCATTTTTGATAACTCATTAACCAATTTCCAATGTACAAACAAGTGGAAAACTTCCACAAACAAATTCTAAAATTTTCCAAAAGAAGATTGCAAGGTTGAGACACATGTTCTCAACAAATTTTATTACTATTATGAAATAAGGTTTCATTAAAAATAAATATATTAATATTCACTATTATGAAAATACAATATGTTAAAACTATTTTTTATATTTATTAATTTATACATATTTTTTATATGTTCAAAGGTATTGTATGAGTAACTAATTATATATTTATCTATCATGTTCATACTATATTTGACAAATTTTATATTCAAGTTATTGTGAAACATTTAGATTCTTGAAAAGGAGTCTAAATATCAAGTTAATACTAATAGCACTATGATTTCTCATCATGTGAGGAATAAATGTGAGACACATTCCTATAGAATAGGTAAAAAGGGTAGAAAGAGGTATACACAATATATTAAAAATAATAAATATTTACATTTTTTTAGTCATTAAAGAACATAAGATCTAATTCCTTTGATCATCATTTTTAAATATGACATATATATTGAACTATCATATACGCAAAATATGATATTTTTAATCATATATGATTTACATTATATATATGACTTTAAACATATTAAATTATCTTCTTAAAATATTATTTTTCTTACTGTATGATAGCTTTTGTTCATTTGTTCTATAATTCATGGTTTAACAATTTGGCTCTTGACTTTCTTACTAACTTGTATACCCTTTTCTTAGTTGTTAGAGACATCCTTATTATTCAAATTATTCAAATCTACTATATATTCCATATGGTATATAAGTCTACTGACTAACGATTAATTTATATTTCTTCTTTTTGATTTGTATATCTCTATCTTTAAAAAAAAATTGTTGTAGATAAGATAAAATCTTGCATGTACTTCTATTCATAGAATGGTAGGAAATCAACCAATGAACCCCTCTTCACCCACTATTATAGAAATTTCAATAATTCACACATTTATATTCAACAAATCCACCTTTGGATATATTCTAACATGAAAGTAATTCACACACCTTGATTTGAAGATCAAATATATAGAATTTTAGCATACTTCATGAGTAGGTCAAAATTAGTGATGTTGTATTTAAGTATAACTTGTTTTCTTCCAAAGCATCCATTGGTATTCCAAAATGTGAAGTAGGCCATACATTTTAGAATTTTGCACAAGGTTTCTTTCCCAAGTTAGTGGAACTTGTAGACAAGGAAATGATTTTAAATGTTGCTAGGGGAAATACTATATTTTCTTTGTCATATTATCGGTCTTTATAATCCTTCCTTGCATGATGCCTCTCTTTACAAGGCTCAGTTGTAGGGGGGATGGAAAATTGCACAAGAGTCTTGAGGTTTGGAGTTTCCTCATAATTTTCAAGACTTACAAAATATTAGGGATATCTCTTAGGGAGACATTGATAGGTGGAGTTTACCGAGGTTATCTGAAGGTTGGACCAAAATTCTTGCAACATCATTTTCTTCTCATAGAATTGAATTTACGAAACATGAGTATATGTGTCTTAAGGAAGATAGGCATATTAAGGAAGAGAATACTAATGTGTGACCCATGGAGATTGACTAATATTTTTGGTTGATAGTTCAAGATAATTTTGATAGTATTGCGAGTGTTTTAATTTGTGACTTCATTAGTTGTTTATTTTGAGTTATGATTGGTGGATCAACATCTTGGATTAATTGCCAATATTCCCCTTTGGGATTTGTGACATGGCTTAACCACCTCCTATGTTCTATAAGTCTAGTGGTTGTATTAGACATTGATAGGTTGATCTTTTGGTGCAACGACAACTCTAGCTTTTAACAAGTGCTATCAAAGCTTGGTCATAGGTTCAAATATCCTTTAGTAACACCAAGGGGGGATCTTTTGAATAGCTACCAATATTCCCTTTTGGGATTCATGACATGATTTAACTGCCTCTTGTGTTCTATAACTCTAGTGGTTGTATTGGGCATTGATACGTTGATCTTTTGGTGCAATGACAACTCTAGCTTCTAACACAACATAGGGGTTTTGACTTCTTATTTATTTTTATAAATATTTAATTCAAGAATTATATATATATAAAATAATTTTGTAAGATTATTTATCTTTCAAAATTTAGATTAATTTATTTATACTGGTTTCTCCTTTTTCTTATATCTCCATATTTAGTTTCATAATCTATCTAACACTAGCATGAACTTGTATGAATGAATGGAATGAATTTTTAATAATTGATAAGAAATTTTTTATGTGACTTTTAAACAAACAAAAATTGTCTTCTATACATTAAAGCTTAAGGTATCAAATAAATACATTGCTTATTTTGTGATTTTGCTACTAGGATTATATATACCACAACCATATTTTATAATACAAATAAGATGCTCATGAATGATGCCTAGAATAAAAATCTCTATTAAGTGTGCATCTTTTATTTTTTAATTTTCTATTTTTACATTCACAGTTATATATTATAATTTTATGAATTCCTTATTTTCTATTGTAATTATAAATAAATGGTGTACATGAAATTCAACCAATTGTGACTTCTTCAGCGAAGTAGGATTCAAATAGATAATTCATCCAAAAATATAAACTCACACATAAATTTATGTATATGTGTGTGCATGTATATGTATATGAGCTCATATATGTATATAGTATAAATATACATAAATATAGTATAAATATAACCCTATTAGATATTGGAAGCATTTCTTTTGACAAATAAAATCACAAATATATACTAAATGAGAGATTGAAATGATGTTTACACAGAAACTAAACTATGATAGATTAAGTTGCTTGCATGGAAATGTATAGTAGCTTTACCCTTGAGAAATTTTAAGTCAATTACAAATGATTTGGCAAAACTCAACTCTCATAGAAATGAATTAAGAAATTTTAACTCCACTAGAATAATTAATTTAGTCAAAGCTTCTGATTTGAACAGCGAGGCACATCATGTGAAACATTTTGTTTGGTCAATGCTGTAGGACTTTGAATGCTTGATTCAACAAATGAAAGAGTTAGTTTGTAGAGTTTCAGCCCCTCTATATAAGCACCATTGTGTTGTGTTTGATCTCACAGCTTCAATCTTCACCAAGCAAGTGATCATTGAGTTGAAAGGCGAGGAAGGAATCCACAAGTAATAAACATGGAGAGTTCAATGAGAGCAATGCTGATTATGTTGCTGATTATGTTGCAAATGATTACTTAGGGTTAGGTATGAATCTATAATTGAGATACATCCAAATTTCTTTCTTAATTCCTTCCATTTTTGTAATTTTTTGCATGTAGATTACATAGAGAATCAAATAGATTCCATATTATCTCTAAGCTTTGAGATCTATCGATTAGTTGACATGCAAAATAGTTTACATCTTAGTTTGTGAAGGCACAAACTCCTATGTTGATTCTATGTTGCTTGGCACATGTTGATTACTAGTGCTTGACACCTATTGAAATTCTATCTTGCTCGACACCTAAACATGCTCGACATCTATTATTCACTTGACACATATACTTGCTCGACACTATCTATTTGCTTAGCACTTGAACGACTCCCCACTTACTATATTTCTAGCTCAACACATATTTCAACTCGGCATATGTTGTTAGCTCGGCATGAACTTAGCAAATATCTTAAGTGTATTGACACTCAATTGTCAAAAGAATTCTAAGATCAATAGTTGGAAACCTTCAAGAAACCACAAATGCAACCATTAACAACAATGAAAAACTAATTTAGAAGATATGTAATGAAAAATGCAAGATAACCACAATGCTCAAAACTAAATCTCTCTAACACTTTAATCAAAAATTACCATACAACTCTATCATATACATTACTTACATCAAGAATCACTATCATACCTCTCCTCTTTTCTCTCAACAAAGAATGAATGGTCTTAGAGACCTATATTACAATGTCTGACATTTTTCTATCCTATATGAAGCCATTTTAAAAAAAATTATTTTGGAGAGAAAATCTATCAATCTGTTTGCAAAAGCCTTCGAAATGATTTTGTAGATAGAATTATAGAGTGGAATTGGCCTAAGTCCATAATATCATAGCATTTGTTCTTCTTACCACTAAAAAAAAAGTATTATTAGTCTGTTTTACAAGAATTCCTTTCTTCCTAAAATCTTCTTCCACTTTCCAAACATCTTCTCTTAAAAAGTCACAACTTCACTAGAATACATCCATCGTGAACCCATTTGGCCCAAGATATTTCAAAGGATGTCAATTAAAATTTTTCGACCTATCTTCTTTCATTAATAAGTGCCTCATCAAATGCTCATTATCGGTCAAAGCAACCCCAATAATTAGATTATCATTCTGTTTGCAATTGCTCTTAGATGGAGAATCATCACACCTTGAAAGTGCTCCAATATAATCTTCTCAATATCATAATGAGGGAAAAAAAACTTCCCTTCCTTAATATCAACTCCATTGATCCTCTTAAGGGGTCTTTTAGCTTTCACCAAAGAATGGATAAACTTACTGTTAGAATCTTCCTCTTCTAACCACAACTCTAGAGACTTATCTCTCCAAAATAGATATTCTTTAAGAAGGAGTTTAAATAGGTGATATTTAAAAAATGAATCTCCTTCAATATTCATTTTGGACATGCCCTTAGCTATAATTTTCATATTAAGAGAATAGAGTTTTTCTTCTACCTTTATTTCTTCTACAAAAATATTACCAAAGAAAATCTTATTCCAATATTTAATATTATGTTTAACATATTGAATCCATTTCAAAAAGTAAAAACTAATTGTCCCTAAGAATATATTGCTCTTTAACCACCATTGTCTTAGTAGAGGCTCAAAGCTTGGGTCTCTCCACCACATACTTATGAATCGAAAATGGCTTGTAAGCTTGTTGACACCTAAACTAAAGAAACGAATAATGGGAAAGTGATTAGAAATTGAATTAGGAAGAATACTAGAATGATTAACAAATCCATCCTCCAACCAATTTGGACCAACCAAAAGTCTGTCCTAGCACTTTGAGATAACAGTGGAGTACTTCCTTCTACTTGTCTAAATAAAAAGGCCATTAGAGGGACCCATATGAAATAAATCATTAAAAACCCAAAATATGTGAAAAATCATCCATACTTATCTTTTGTTTAAGTCCTTGTTTTTCCCCATAGTTAAGAATGGAATTGAAATCGCCTATCATTAATTTTTTTTCTTTATATAGGCCCTTGTTCTTTTCTGAGAGAGTGGATCTAGATAGTGCTAAAAATGATTTTTCCTTGATGCAAAGTATATATAGTGATGTATTTTTGAAAATTTAGTGGAAACATCAGTGATGTATTATGAAATTATAAAGCTGATGATGGTTAGTGTTAGATTTTTTAAATATTTAAGTTGTGCTTATCAATGAGCACGTAATCTGAGTATCATATCTCCAAATGTAAAAGAGGTATGGTTAGATTTGAACACATCATTGAAATTAGTCTAGGAAAATCTGAAGAAAGACAAAAGGTTTAGTTTCAAGATGTATTTTGTGTAGTGCCTGCCCCTAGTTCACATTTTGTTTTAATTGCCAAACTCTTTTAGGCTAGTTTTATACTTGATGTTTAGTAGCATTACTTTCAGATTATCAGATATTGTTTTACATCAATTTATTATATAGTGAGATTACTTGGTACTCTATATTTCATGTATGTATATTCAGTGTTTTTAATTATCGATGATGATTAGTTAGATGGTTTATTATCACATGTGTCTTTTTATGGATACTTACCCCATACTGCATGTGTATGGTGTGCGTGTTTGTTTTCTTTATGTATGGTGTTTCTGATGTGGTTAAGGAAGGGAGCCGTAGTCACCTACTAGTCGGGATCTACATGATGCACCACTTCCTGCCATTGCTTGTTTAGCTTAGAATATTGTGTCTATACATGTCTGGATTTTATGTAGTTTGCAGGTACCAGGTATCAACTTCCCTGAATTGCCAGGATGAGCGTACCCTATCGCATTATCTCAATGGTAAGAGAGGGGAGATAAATTCTTAAGTCCAGATCCTAAACCTTTAAGCCATTGTCCTAATTAAAAATTAGGACAAGTATCTGAGTCAAGTACCCTCTGAATGCATCAAATGATGTAATTTCGTGATTATAACCCTTTGTTGATTTAGTATGTGTTTTTCTATGATGGGTTTTCGTATGTTGTTTTATGAGTCCTTGGTGTATTTTCTATTAATTGAGTCTAATTAAAAAGATTAAATTAATGATTTAATCTAATAGAAAATTATTATGACATTTTAATATTTAATTATATTTAATTAATTGAGAAATTAATTAAATAAAAGAATTAAATTTGGAGATAAAAGTTTAAAGATAAATTTAGAATGTGATAATATTTATTTAATTTAATAATAATATATGTAGAGTTCATTTTTAAATAAATGCTAAATATTATTGTTATTTAAGTTAATTAAATATTCTATCAATTAAGTTTCTAAAATAAATTAAAAAGTGAAAATATATTAATTATTAAAAAGTTGTAAGATTGCATGATGTGAGCATGAGTTGAAAATATAAAAGAAATTAATTAAAAAGATAAAATAAGAGAAAATTATAATGTTGTTTTAATTTCATAAAGTGCACATGGGTTTAAAAGTAATAAAGATTAAAAATAGACATCAAGTGGAAAAATTAAATAAAGTTATTTAATGATTCATTTAATATGCATTAAAAAGATAAAGCAAAGATTAATACAAGTTAATTTTAGAGTTAACTCAATTGAGCAAAGAGTCCTCTCGGGTGAACGCACAATTAGTGCCCCGATTTGAGGAGAAAACTCCTTATCACATCTTTGGGGTTCATATTTTGGGGGACCGTGAATTTTAGAGACACAGAATTTTGGGGAGACAACTTTTGGAGGCAAACTTCAGAAGAAGAATTCTAGGAAAGATTTTCAGAGGAAAGTAATTGAAGAGGAGCAAATTCTCTCACAATTTTTCGGGGATTTCATATTAGCATCAAGACCAGGTAGGGTCTTGTGCTTTGATTGTTGATTAAATACGCAATTACTCTTTCTTGTCTTCTTCGTGTTTGTGGATTGTAAATCCAAATTCTCTATGATGAAAGTTTAAACTTTTCAATATAGTGAATTATTAATTGCTTGTCGATAATTTTTGTATATGTGAAGAATAGGAGAGTTATTAGAAACCTTCGTTTTCTAGAATAAAGAAAATTAGAATTTAACTTGGGAAGGGTTTGGAATTAAGATTGAAAACTCGGATGAATAAAAATACTTTCTCCTTCAGAGTAAAGATGAAAACAATATTTAAAATAAATAAATAAATAAATAAATAAATAAATAAATAAATAAATATATATATATATATAATAAAAGATAGATTGTTAATGAATTTAAATATTTATAAATTGTGTAAAATAAATAAAATTCGTTTTAAAAGAAATTGTATGATTTAGTATAGCAAACTTTTGTTTTTATTTAATAACAAACTTTTAAAAATAAAATAAAATAAAATAAATATTTATATATATTAATGGAAAGAGGTGGGAATACCCACACCCTTGCTGTACCCACCTCTCGACAGCTCTGCTATCCTTGCCCACAGAGTACTACGATAGCGATAGTATAGAGTACTGTCGGCGGCCGCAGGCAGCCCTTTTGTTAAGTTGGTGGGCTTATTAAAAATACGCGATTTTTTTTTATATATATATTTGATTTTTAGTTAATATTTAAATTAATTTATTTATAAAAAGGTTTTATTATTATTTAAAATTTTTATTAATAAATTTTAATATGGTTTTATTTAATAATGTTTTAATAATAATCTTTATTAATATTTAATAATTAAATATTAATGCATTTAATATAGTTTTTGTAAGTATTAATTTATTAATAATTTTTGGATAAATATTAATGAATTAATAATTAATGAAGATATTAAAATAAGTAATTAGAACATTAATTATTGATTAATTTAATTAAAATTAGGTTAATTAAAGTTAATTAATAATGGATATTATTTGATTAAATTGTAGATTTAGATTATTGATTTAATGGAAGTTATTATAGAACTGGGTTAATCGTAAGGGGTAGTTGCGAAAACTTAGTTACTTGAAATAGACGTTAATTCGAACATAAACCTTCTTAACTCAACAATATATTATCGTTCAGACCCAACTGTGTGATGACTCTGTTTTTCTATGAGATTATTTTGTTGTCTATGTTTTGAGGTTTTGGGGTTTGTTCTAGTATTGACCAATTTAGGTTGTTACCAGAGGCTCAGGGTTGTGAATGTGATGTTATGATGATTTGGTCTCGATCTTTCTTAACCCAACCAAATGTGATGGAGTGCTCTATGATGGATGTTTTTACTGTTTGTTATTGCTTTTTAGTTTCCTTGTGTGAAGCTGATGGTGTATGTATTTGAGTTACCTGACTTGACCATTTTGGAGTCTTCGATCAATATTGTGATCTATTATTGGGATACTTGTTGGTTGCTCATTGGAGAACCCTTGGATATTGTGATTTATCATTGATGCCTTCAGATGTTGATAGAGATTTGTTGTGATAATTATAATTATTATTTGATCCTTTTCAGTTGCTCATGGAGAACTGATGTGATGATTGTGGATTATATTTATGATGTTTTTAGTCACTTTTATAGGACTGAGGGGATTTTATTATGATTCTTTTATTTGTGATTTCATTAGCCTAGGGTAGGTTATCTATGTGTAGTGTCAAGAAGTGGCTTGCAATGGGGGTCGGGACCCTAAGAGGCTACTTGGAGAAACCCATTGTAAGTCATTTTAATAAGTGAAAACATCTCACCTAAATATCGACTTAAATGAACCTAATAAGATAACTGTATGTTCTCTCCCATGCCTTGAATTCTAGTACAGGCTAGGATGGGGTAGAGAGAATGCTTGGTTACGACCTTACATTCCGTAGTATGCCTCATTAGTACGAGAGGATACTAGTGGCCACAAGATCATAGGGGACCCGAAATTCCTAAGGGATTGCTCGAGTAACTTCCAACGTGACTTCTGTGATGACACTTTCCTGCTTACATAGTAGGTTTCCTATGTGTCTTGTGTACCTTTGGGTCTAGATGTCTATCTATGTTGGAACCTTTGAATTAGTATACTTTTAAGATTTTCCAGACTTAGAGAGTACTTGTGTTTTGTGTTTTGATATCTTGTTTGGGACTTGAGACTATTTCCTTAGCATGGTGGGAGTGGACCATTTAGGTTCCACGCGGTCGGGTGGTAGTGCTTTTTACTCTTACCATTGAGATCCGTCTGAGACACTGTGGCTGGAGCTTTCTTGGTTGGCATTTACCTTCATTTTGTTCATGGATTATTATGATGGATGGTTAGATTTTATGATGGATGTTATATCATTATGGATGTATGGATGTATCATGTATGTTATTAGTTTCATTTATTTTATTGTCCTTTGTATTGTGAATTCGAGGATGATGTATCTTTATTTATATATATGTATATTCTTTTAAGCCTTTCATACCCTGTGACATTTACAGTGGATGATTGAGCATTCCGAATTATTTTTCCAAGAGGCATTCGGAACAAATGTATATTATGGACATTGGACTTTCTTAATATTATTTCATGTGGATGTAGTAGTTGTTAGACTTAGAATTAATTAAATTTAAATGTGACTCAACATCTTGGGATCCTTAAGGAATGTAACCTGCTATGTATGTTTGTTGATGATTACATGTTATTGCTTTCACTATTATGTGTTTGATGTGTATGTTATACTTTCTTACCTTTAAAAAAAAAAGTTTAGCTAACTTAGTAAAACTTTAGGTTAATTCAAACTTAGTAAAACTTTAGGTTAATTCTTTTGGATCCCTTGGCGGTGTGTTATATTTTGTTCTTTATTTTCTCAAGCCCTACAACTGCCACTATTAAATCTTTTATGAGCATAAAAATGAATGATTTTTGAATAATTATTTTGTGGGTTTTTAGTATGTCTGAAGGGATGTCTCACTAATTCATTTGATATACAAAAATATTATATGATAGAAAAGGCAATCTGAAGATTTCTTCCCAAGAACAATTTTTAATGATTCATTCTTGAAGATACTTTCCATTTGGATCTAATAATCTCTATGTTGTATGTTAAAGGAAGGATTATTATTCTCTTTTGTTTTGTTTTTCATGACATGGAGACCAATGTTGAGGAAAGTTGAGATACTTGGGATCAGAAAAACCAACATGTCTTTTGTGGAAATTTCAAAAAGGGTAATCAATTCTTTGTGCTCTCCAACCATAGGTATGAATTCTTTTATCTCTCCTGCCTTCTTCATTTTCAATAACCATTTGCTAAATAGAAATAAAATCCATATCACTCTTGTCTATTAATGATTCAAGCATGTGATTGATATTTTGTTGAAAGGGAGAAAATGGGTAATGAATGATTTGATTGTTTCAGGTTGACTTTGATTTGTAAAAAGCTTTTGGCAGAGGAAGTTTAATGGTTGTACATCTTATATTGTGAGGATTTTAATACTATTGTTACATGATGGTTATTAACTAAAAATTTTTTGATTTCAGTTATGCACACTAAACATCAAAAATTTCTTTGATTAATATTCTGACTAACATTTTCAAAATGGTATATTTCCTAAGAGACCTTCTCATAGAAATTCTATTAAGGTGAAAACAATTACAAATGGAAATTGTTCAAAAAATTATACTATGAAATCTTCCAATAAAAAGATCAATTAAATTAAGAAAATATTTCTTTGATGTCATATTTAAAAGTCCACATGATATAATAATTAAAAGTCCAAAGTCCATTTAAATAATATATATTTGTTTCGAATGCCACTTGGCAATAAATTTTGGAATGCTCAATCATCCACTATACATGTCACAGGGTATGGAGGTTCGTATTGCACTGTATCCGAAGCATCTATGGATAGAACTCAATTATTAGTAGCAATAGGAGCATTAGGAGGTGGGATATCCATATTTTTTCCAAAGAGCCATGCACATATCATATGGGCGAATGAGATTATTAATGAAATGCTTGGTATCAGAACTCAAATTTATTATAATAATATCCTAGAGTCTATTAATAGGTGGCTGTATTTCAGTGTTAGAGATCAGTTCGTTGGAACATAAATAAGGAAATAATTCCTTATGCTTACTTCTTAGATGATCAATGACTAAAGCAGTCCATTTTTTATAGTTCCTTTTTGTCAATGGTGGTCTAATTCCAAATTGACATGTGAAACAAAACTATTCCATGAGATCAATAAATGTACCCTCCAAAATGCCAAAATATGCATTCAACCAACCCCCGCCCCCCAATATATGATTTGGGCAATTAGTGTGATAGCCACATGCAAATTTAGGGCCTCTTTATGAAAGCACCATTTCTATCCATAGAACCTATAATCTTATTGCAGATCTAAAAGTTAGACAAAAAACTATTCACCTTAAAAAAAATGGAACTTGGTTATGTGTTTAGATGAGCCCGTACTAAGTATTTGAAGTGGCAAAAATTAGGATTTTTTAGTTGCAAAAAAATTTAGGAACAGAGATCTCAAACAATGCGCACCAATGTGTAGATCAAAAAATTCTACCCCAAAACAAAAAGAAAATTTCTCTCAAAAATGAGTTCGTATGAGGGAGATACCGTTGTTTGAAAATGACCTGTACTATTATTTTTCCATAATCACTGCCGCCGTGCCTCCAAAAATCAAATGGCTCTAGATTTTTTCTCAGATGTCCGATTTGGGAGTTTCTTGACCTTCTAAATATGATGCCAATATCTAATTAGCATCTACAAGCTCCAATCTTCTCTTTCAAAAATCTCTCCTATTGGCACATGATAAGTCATACAACTTGGCACATGTCCACCAGATATGGGGTATCCTCAATTAAGCATAGGATAAGGTGAGATGATGAGAGGATAAGCCTAAAAAGGTGTAGCATGCAATATAATGTTGTAGACACCATGTGCTAATTTGGGAGTGAAAATAACTGTGTTGTCTATACATGACAACTCGTTTAATTATTGAAACTCTAGTGTTGTAGACACCATGTGCTAGATTAGAGTTGCTTACTCCAGTGTTGTCAACATGACAACTCATAAGAGTACACAAACTCCTAAGTGTCTCACTAATAAAATAATGCAATATAATAAAATAATGCATTAACCTAAGCAAACTTAAGTAAAGTATAATAAGTAAATACTTATTTACACCAAAAGATTCAAAAAAGCTAGAGAGGATCATCACAATATAAAATTTTGATTTGAGGTCTCCCACATGAAATCTCTTAAGAAAGTAGAAGACTAATTATAGACTTTTTAACTTGGGAATTTGGGAATGGTAATTATCCCTATTTTGGTGGGACTCATGGAATTCAGAAAGTTCAATAGAAGAATTTGTTGGAGATTTGGGGTGGATATGACTTGTAGAGGAGAATATGGGAAGGTTTCTTTGTGATTATATTTCATTCCCCCCAACGGCATTTGGGGCTCCAAGTGGAGAAAAAACTTGTAGAGATTGATCCTAACCAAACCAAGGAAAAGTGTTGGCCATTTTAAAGGAAAATGGATTAAATATTAAAGAGTTTGATAACAATTTGATTTGATTTGTTTCTAAGTTTGAGGAGTATAAGATGAACTTGGGCTATGTTGTGCAAAGGAGAAGATCATTAGACTCTAATCAATATTCAAAGTTATGTTAGTACAAAATTTTTCTTCCAAATGAAAGGGCTTTTCTATGGCTCTCAGTGCATGGGAGGACTCTAACTGGGGAAAGGTTGCATAAAATAGGTATTACAAGTCTTAATAGATTTTTTCTATGAAAAAATACAGTGGAAGATATGAATCATTTTCTTCTGTGGTGAGCCATTTTCCTAAAATGTTTGAATTGGCTCCTTTCTATGTTAAATGGTTATGACTAGGAGTTCTAGTCTATTTGATTTTCTTTATTCTTGGATAGTTGGGAGATGCAATTTTCTATGAGGGAATCTTTGGCTATGTATTTCATCTTCAATTGTATCGTATATATGGAGGGAAAAGAATATGAAGACTTTTTTCAGAAGTAGAAATGGAGGTGGATTCTATTGTAAGAAATCTTAATAAGAGCATCATACAGACAGTGGAGAATACAAATAAGAAAAAGGAGAATTAACTTGATCTAAGCTTGAAATTAAGCTATGGGTATTAATGGGATATCAAAGTGAAAGGGATTGATCTAGTAAAATATAAGAGAACAAAATGAATATGATAGTATAGGAGGCCCAATAAGGGTTAGATAAAGCTCAATTTTGATGTGCCCAACAAACGAAATCTAGGGAAGGCTGGTTAGAGAGCTATTATTAGAGATGAAAAAGGTCAACTATTGAGATATATTTTGGGCTTCTTAGTTGTAGAAATCAGCAAGAAGGAAAATATTTTTAGCCTAATTGAAGGTTTGCATTTGTGTATAGACAAAGGATTTGATAAGGTAATGGTTGAAGGGGACACTCAGATAGTGACTAAAAGTGTAGGTAAAGGTTTTATTTTTTAATTGGAAACTATAGACAAAGATTCTAAAGATAGTAGATCTCCTCAACAAGTTTCCATAATTCATTCTTAAATGTGTGCTCAGAGAGGGGAACCGTGTTGCTGATTGGTTTGCTTATAGAGGTATTGAAATCAAAAGAAAAGTAGTTAGATGTGGTGCTTTAGATGCTAAATAGCTCCTAAAAGATTTGATTATGGAAGAAGCCAGATCTGAGTAAAAAGAGTGGATGGATGGTATTAGTTCTCTTTTATTATAGATATAGTATATTTTCAATACCATTTGATGAGATCTTTTCATTATTGGAGCAACAATTTTTAAACTACAATGATTTAAATTGATTATACATGTAGTGAATTGGTAATGGTTGTAGCAATGAAAATGATCATATCACATTTTCAGTGTAGTGAAGTTGTGTTATCTACTAGATTTGAAGGATGTATTTTTATAAATGTCTACTCTCTAATAAAGGGATCTAGCTCCACTAAGTCAAACTTACAATAATATGTGTGTGTATTAAACATGTGTTTCTTTTAGTAAATATAAGAATATTTATAATTTAATATAATTTAACAATATATTTAGGTTATAAAATTATAATTTATTAAAAAAACTAGTTTTCAATCTAATATATTTTCCACGTTCTAAACAAATAACCATATAAAACACATACAAACAAGTTGAAATTATTACAATACCTTTTAGAATTAATAAAATATTAATTTTAAAATTTCATCTTTTCTCAATATTAAATTTATATTAAAAATATATTATTATTATAGCTATAAAATTATATGTATTTAAAAATTTAATTTGTAATAGTTATTACAATATTATTTTCTAATAAACTGATTTCATATTATAATTAATTAAATTATATTTAATTAGTAATAAACAAACATAATTTAATTATAATTGTTATAACCAAATAAATTATTGTTAAAACATATATTTGTCATAAGGTGGTACTTGTTACTTTTGGTGTGTCCAATGCCAACATATTATGTCCTTATAAAATGATAGATTTATATGCATTAAAATATAATTATTATGTGCATATGAAATTTATGATGAGATTATTTATAGTGAAGGCATTCCCTTTCAGAAGTATTATGATTAATTTTTTAAATCAACATGGTTCAATTTTACTCATGCAATGCAAGAGGATTACATTGATATGCCCAATTCATTTGCATTTTTTAAAATTGTAATTGTTTTCACCTTAATAGAATTTCTATGAGAAGATCTCTTAGGAAATGCACCATTTTAAAATCCTTAGTTAAAATATTAAACAATTTTTTTTTTGATGTTTAGTGTGCATAACTGAAATCAAAACTTTCTTAGTTAATAACCATCATGTAACAATAGTATTAAAATCCTGACAATATAAGATGCACAACCATTAAAATTCCTCTACCAAATGCTTTTTACAAAATACCACCACATGCTTGAATCATTAATGGACAAGAGTGATATGGATTTCCTCTCTATTTAGGAAATGGTTATTTAAAATGAAGAATGCAAGAGAGATAAAAGAATTCATACCTATGACTAGAGAGCACAAAGAATTGATTACCTTTTTTGAAATTTCCACAAAAGACATGTTGGTTTTTTGATCCCAAGTATCTCAACTTTCCTCAACATTGTCTCCATGTCATGAAAACAAAACAAAACAAAAGAATAATCCTTGCTTTAACATACAACATAAAGATTATTAGATCCAAATGGAAAGTATCTTCAAGAATGAATCATAAAAAAATTTTCCAGAGAAGAAATCTCCATATTACCTTTTCCATCATATAATATTTTTGTATACCAAATGAATTAGTGAGACATCCTTTTAGATGTACTTAAAACCCACAAAATAGTGATTAAAAAATCCTTCATTTTGATGCTCAGAAAAGATTTCATGGTGGCATTTGTAGTGCTTAAGAAAATAAAGAACAAACTACATCTTGAAACTAAACCTTTTGCCTTTCCTCAAATTTTCCTAGACTAATTTATATGATGGGTTGAAATCTAACCATACCTTTTTTACATGTGTAGACATGATACACACATTATGTGCTCATTAATAAGTACATCTTAAATATTCAAAAATTCTAACATTAACCATGGTCAACTTCATAATTTCATAATACATCACTGATGATTCTGCATAATTTTCAAAAATATGTCACTATATATACTTTGGATCAAGGAAAAATCATTTTCAGCACTATCTAGATCACTTTCTTAGAAATGAACAAGGGCCTATATAAAGAAAAAGTTTTAATGATAAGTGATTTCAGTTGCATTCTTAACTATGGGGGAAAAAAAGGACTTAAACATAAGATAAGTATGGATGATTTTTCATATATTTTTCATTTTTAATTATTTATTTGATGTGGGTCCCTCGAATGGCCTTTTTATGTAGAGAAGTAGAAGGAAGTACTTCATTGGTATCTTTGAATACCAAGACAGACTTTTGGTTGGTCCAAATTGGCTAGAGAACGGGTTTGTTAATCATTCTAGTATTCTTCCTAATTCAATTTCTAATCACTTCCACATTATTCTTTTCTTTAGTTTAGGTGTCAACAAGCTTACAAGCCATTTTAGATTCATAAGTATGTGGTGGAGAGACCCAAGTTTTGAGCCTCTGCTAAGACAATGGTGGTTAAAGAGTAATATATTCTAAGGGACTATTAGTTTTTACTTTTTGAAAAGGATTCAATATGTTAAGGATAAGATTAAATATTGGAATAAGATTTTCTTTGGTAGTATTTTTGTAGAAGAAATAAAGGTAGAAGAACAACTCTATTCTCTTAATATGAAAATTATAGCTAAAGCTATGTCTAAAATGAATATTGAAGGAGATTCATTTTTTAAATATCACCTATTTAAACTCCTTCTTAAAGAATATCTATTTTGGAGAGGTAAGTCTCAAGAGTTATGGTTAGAAGAGGAAGATTCTAACACTAAGTTTATCCATTCTTTAGTGAAAGCTAAAAGACCCCTTAACAGGATTAATGGAGTTGATATTAAGGAAGGGAAGTTTTTTTTCTTGATAATGATATTGAGAAGATTATATTTGATCACTTTCAAGGTGTGTTGTTTCTTCACTTTAGAGCAGTTTCAAATGAAATGATAATCTAATTATTGGGGTTTCTTCGACAGATAATGACCATTTGATGAGGCACTTATCAATGAAAGGAGTTAGGCTGAAAAATTTTAATTGACATCCTTTGAAATCTCTTGGGCTAAATGGGTTCACGATGGACGTATTCTAGTGAAGTTGTGACATTTTAAGAGAAGATGTTTGGAAAGTGGAAGAAGATTTTATGAAGAAATGAACTTTTGTGAAAGAGACTAATAATACTTTTTTTTTTAGTGGTAAGAATAACAAATGCTATGATATTGTGGACTTAGGCCAATTCCACTCTACAATTCTATCTACAAAATCATCTCCAAGGATTTTGCAAATAGATTGATAGATTTTCTCTCCAATTTTTTTTTTTATAAAGTGGGTTCATATAGAACAGAAATTTTTTGGACATCGTAATATTGTTCTTTGAGACCATTCATTTTCTATTGAGAGAAAAGAGGGGAGGTATGATAGCGAATCTTGATGTAAGAAATGCATATGATAGAGTTGTATGGTAATTTTTTATTAAAGTGTTAGAGAGATTTAGTTTTGAGCATTGTCGTTATCTTGTATTTTTTATTACATATCTCCAAAATTAGTTTTTCATTATTTTTATGGTTGCATTTGTAGTTTCTTCAAGGTTTCAAACTATTGATCTTAGAATGGGTTTTGACAATTGAGTGTCAACATAGTTAAGCTATCTGTTAAGTTCAAGTCGAGCTAGAAACATATGCTAAGTATAATATATACAAGTGTTGAGTTGCAATATGTGCTGATAAAGAAATACAGGAAGTTGTGAGTCACTCAGGTGTCAAGCAAATAGATAGTGCCAAGTGAACAACAGATACCAAGCATGTTCAGGTGCTAAGCAAGATAGAATTTTAGTAGGTGTCAAGCATTAGTAATCAACAAGTGTCGAGCAATGCAAAATCAACATAAGAGCTAGGGCCTTCACAAAAAAAGATGGAAACTATTTTTCATGCCAACTAATGGATAGATCTCAAAGTATAGAGATAAGATCAAATCTATTTCATTCCCTATGTAATCTACATGAAACCAATTAGAAAAATGGAAGGAATTGAGAGGGAAAGTTCGATGAATCTCAATCATAGATTCATACATAAACCCAAGTCATGAAATCCTTTTAAAGGGAGACAAAGCCCCAAAATTCATAAAGTATGTGAGAAAGAATGCATGTGAGAAGATGATGATAGTAGTGAAAGGGGTAAATTGATAAGCATACAATTGAGGTGACTTAGACGAAAAACAACATTTTAGAATCAGTTAGTAGAATAGAGGATCAACCTTACAACATTTTCATATCAGATCAGAGAGGTACGAGATGAACTAAATTGGGATCTGAAATCAACAATATTAGATTATAAGTGTATCAGATCAAACATTCTGTTGTACTCTCTAACAATTGTTAAAACAAAATGAAATTCTATGGACTTAGGTTGGTTTAATAACCATTGTATAAATTCTTTAACAGGGTGACATTCCAAGTGAGTGTTCTAAAGTCCTTTAGCTAGGCACACTTTTAACTGGGTATGAAAATCCTTTAATAAGGTAGAATCTAACAATCCTTTGTAAGCCTTTAACAGGGTAGATCATGAGAATGGTCAAAATAAGTAACATTAATAGGTGAACTTTATTGTTCTAGTAGTGAAGAATTTTGGGTGTCATCCCCACCCTAGTTTACCTTCTTATTAGAGGGTTTTTGGGTAATCATATCTAGGGTCAAGTGTTTATGTGGATGCATTTACTTTACATATTAATTCTATATGTTTACACATGCATTGTTTCAAAGTAAAAAAAATTATTGGTTAAAGTTTAGTACTTTTGATTGACCCTGCCTCTCAAAAGTATACATTTCCAATTTGTATTTCGAACACCAACATAATTTGAGGCAACAGTGGAATTGTTTCCCCATATCTCTTTATTCTAATGACTAAGGTTTTGGGAAGATTTATTAAGCAGAGGTGTCCTTTAAGAATTTGGAAAGGTATAGTAATTAATAAAGATATGGATTCTATTTCCCACTCTTAATTTGTAGATGACACTATCTTGTTTGGGAAGACTTGTTAATCAAAAGCTTGGCTATAAATGATAGGTTGGAGGATTATGATATTCAATTAGGTCAAAGTATGCATAAAGATAAATTTTTAACCCTTAGATATCTTGCCTTTCCTCTTTTCATTGGAAAGAACCATAGGAGGATGTAGGATGAAGTTTTTAGAAAGTTCTAGGCCAAACTAGCTTGATGGAGGAATGAGTGCCTCAGCCAAGATGATAGAATAATTATGAATAAGAAATTTTTTTTAGTTGTTCCTATATACTTTATATCTTAATACTTAATTTTTATCTAAAAAGAAGTAAAGGCATTAGATGGTACTCTTAAAAAAAAATTATGGGAAGGCTCAAAAGAAGCTAAGCACATCCCTATGATCAAATGGAACATAAATTGTCTAGTAAAGGAGGAAGGAGGAGCAAGTTTGAGCAAGATGAATCTTCATAATTGGCTTCAGGGGGAAAGTTGTCATGGAATATGTATAAGTTTCCCTCTAGGTTTTGGTGCAAAATGTTCACTATGAAGCACTCACATTCTGTAAGAATTTGGTATATAGCTTTGATACGATGTAAGAATTTGCCTTAAGGAAAATTCATCCAAGATCAAGGAACTCAAGCACAAGCACAACAATAGACCAAATGAGTATGATTAGAATGATGATATGATATTCATTCAATGTATTGATATGAATTGAGATGAATTAATATGAAAGTACACTAGGATTGCCTATATATAAAGGCCTCTAGAATGCTTCTAGAATGCCTAGGTGTCAGCAACATGATAAGACACACAACCAGGCACATGTCCATCAGATATGGATTATCCTCCATTAAGCATAGAAGTAAGTGAGATGATGAGAGGAAAAGAATACAAAGGAAAGTCATGCAACATAATGTTATATACACCATGTGCTAAATTAGATGTGCAAATAACCACGTTGTCTACATGACAGTTGAGTTATTTATGTGAACTCCTATGTTGTACACACAATTTGTTGAATTATAGTTTCTTACTCTAGTGTTGTCAACATGACAACTCATAAGAGTAGACAAACTCCTAAGTGTCTCACTAATAAAATAATGTAATATAATAAAAAAATGCATTAACCTAAGTAAAATTAAGTAAGGTGTAATAAGTAAATACTTATTTACACCAACACCCCCCCTTAAGTGCAACTTAGGGAATGCACTTAAGCTTACAAAAGCTAGGATGAAATGCAAGATGGGTCCAGAGTACTAGGCCATGTTAGGTACCCATGTACATAATGCAATGCAATCTCTCATAAAGTGGAGAAAGAGGGAAAACCTCATTGGAAAAACCCTCTCCCAAAAAGAGAGATAAAAAACAAGATGCATGGATGGATGGAGTAATCGAGACCCCCCATTACTACATACATCAAGTATATACAAAAGAGGAGAAGGAAAAAACCCCATAAGAGGAAAATGTCACCCCCATAAAAGAGAAGAAGAAGGAGACATGGTAGTTGCCCCCCTTAAATGTAGAGTGTCAATCATTGATAGCTACTCCAATGTAGAAGTTGATCTAGTGTTGCTAAATAATATTCCTCCCCTTTGGAAGAAATAATGGCAGAGGTACAAATGAGAACATGTTGAAAAGAAGAAGTGCAGATCTAGCAAGGATGGATGTAGAACACGTTCCAAAGAACTAGGTGTCTCCTCAAATTATAAAAAGACATCCTACAACTGTTGTACATAAAAATCCACAATCACATCAACCTATGAAGATTGATCATGTAGAGAATGGATGAGAGGGTCAAAGTGAGCCCTCACAACAATTGGAGAAGGATCTTCTTCAATAAAGAGAAAATATAAATCATTAATGACGTCTCCCAAATCTTTTATGTGTGACTCCATGAACAAACCCAAAATATCTGTCAAGAAGTCATCCACTGATGCTAGAGATGGAAGACAAGGTGTACACTAATGTGTTGGACTTATCATTGTGACAATATGTGCATGTAGAATTTGCTAATGCGGTGACCTCTCATTGTATTTGTCAATAGGACCCCACATATTAGAATCTATTGAAGCACTATTGCTAGTGCCATGATTAGTTTCCACAATGCATGAAGTAGTATCCTTAATAAAGTGAACACGTATATCATTGATAATTTTCCCACATCTTCAATGTGAGCCTTGATGAATAGACTTGCGATATCTTGAAGGAAGTTGTCCTATGAAGCTAAAGTAGGAAGACATGGAGGTTCTTGTTGCATTAAATCTGAAGCATCTATGGTTGGAACTGAATTAGTAGTAGTTGATTCTGCTAAAGATAGAATGTCATTTGGAAAAAGGAGGAACTATCAGATCTCCATATTTTTTCCAAAGAGCCATCCACATATATCATACAGGTGAATGAGGTTATTAATGAAATGCTTAGTATTAGAACTCATATTTAGTATAATAATATCCTAGACTTTGCTAATAGGTGGCTATATTTCAGTGTCAGAGATCAATTCATTGGAACATAAATAAGGAAATGCTTTCTTATGCTTACTTCTTAGATGATCAATGACTAAAGCACTCAATTTTTTATAGTTCCTTTTTGTCAGTGGTGGTGTAATTCCGAATCGACATGTGAAACAAAAATCCTCCATGAGATCAATAAAATGTACCCTTTAGAATGTCAAAATATGTAATCAACCCCCCCAATATATGATTTGGGCACTTAGTGTGATAGCCACAAGCGAATTTAGAGCCTATTTACAAAAGCAATATTTTTGTCCATAGAACCTATAATCTCATTAAAAATCTGAAAAGTAGACAAAGAAATATTTACTTTAAAAAAAAGCGAAACCTGATTATGTGTCCAGATGAGCCCGTACTAAGGATTTGAAGTGGTAAAAATCAGAATTTGCAAGTTGCAAAAAAAATCAGGAACAAAGATCTCAAACAACCTACACCAATGTGTAGATCAAAAAATCCTACCCCAAAACAAAACAAAAATTGCTCACAAAAAGGAATCCGTATTAGGGAGATATTGTTGTTTGAAAATCATCTCTACTATTATTTTTTCATAATCACCACCGTCGTGCCTCCAAAAATTAAATGGCTCTTAATTTTTTCTCAAATGTCCGATTTGGATGAAACAAAATCTGATTTGGGGGTTTTTTAACCTTCTAAATATGATGCCAATCTCATTACTCCATTACTGGGACAACTTGCACTATTGATATTCAAATCATTTGCATAACCAATTGAAGGTAAAAACAAATTTCTTTAAATTAAAACTAGCTTATATATACCTCTATATATATTATGCCAAGAGTAATCGTTCTCGAGGTGCCTATTTTCATTTAATCCCAAGGTTATTTTAATCACAGTTGGGATTTATGAAAATGAAAATAGGTGCCTCGAGAATGATTACTCTCAGCGTAATATATATAGAGGTATATATAAGCTAGTGGCAATCGCGGTGCAACAGGAAAAGTATTTTTAAATTTTTTTCTATTTTTTAAAGGTTAGTGCTGAATTATTTATTTATTTTTAAATACAATTGTATAAACTTACTATAAAAATGTAATAGTGTAAACTTACTATAAAATTATTCTTGAATATTTTATTTTTTAATTCTATATATGGTGTTTATTTGCATCACTTTAATTCAGGTTTATTTTAAGCATATTGTTACGTAAAATGTTATATTGAAGAGTAGAGTTATAGTTAGGGTTAGGGTTAGTGTTAGGGTTGGGGCTATTGTTAGGGTTTGAGTTACGGTCAGGAATAGAGTTACAAGTAGAGTCAGGATTAGCATTAGGGTTAGGACTAGGGTTATTTTTAGGATTACGAATCTTGTTAGGGTTATAGTTAGGGTTATGTTTAGAATTAGAGTTAGAGTTAATGTTAGGATTAGGGTTAGAATTTTTTGGGTTACAAATATAGTTAGGGTTAGAATTAGAGTTAGGGTTAGGGTTAAGGTAAGGGCGAGGGTAAGAATAAGGGTTTAGGTTACAAATATAGCTAGGGTTAGGATTAGAATTAGAGTTAGGGTTTGAGTTAAAGGTAGAGTTGGAATTGGAGCTCAAATAAGGGCTAGAGTTAGAGTTGAAATTAGGGTTAAAATTAGGATTAGGGTTAGGGTTAAAATTAGATTTACGGTTAGAGTTAGAGAAAGGGGTAGAGAAAGGGTTAGTTTTAGGGTGATGGTTAAGGTTAGGTTTATATTTAGAGTTAGGGTTGTATATAGAGTTACATCAAGGTTAAGGTTAGGGTAAGGGTTTGATTCGGGGTTAAGGTTAGGGTTAGGGTTAGGGCTATGGTTTTCGTCTAGATTAAAGTAAGGGTTAAGGTTAGAGTTAGGGTTAGGTTACAGTTTTAGTTAAGGTTAAATTAAGGATCAAGGTTAGGATTAGAGTCTAATTATGGTAGAGTTAGATTTATAGTTAGGGTTATATTTAGGGTTAGAGTTAGTGGTAGGATTATGGTTAAAAAAAAATAATTTTATTTTTGGCATATTGTAATGTAAAATGTTATAGTCAAACATAGATATATGGTTAGGGACAAAGTTACCATTACAGTTAATGTTAACCTTAGGGATAGAATAAGGGTTAGGGTTAGCATTAGGGTTAGGGCTAGAGTTAGGGTTAGGGTTTGAGTTATGGTTAAGGTTAGGGTTAGAGTTATGGTTATGGTTATTGTTAGAGTTATGGTTAAGGTTTGGGTTAGAGTTATGTTTATGGTTAAGGTTAGGGTAGAGTTATGGTTATGATTAAGGTTCGGATTAGAGTTATGTTTATGATTAAGGTTAGGGTTAGAGTTATGGTCATAGTTAAGGTTAGGGTTAGAGTTATGGTTATGGTTAGGGTTAGTGTTATAGTAAGGCTAGGGTTAGGGTTTGAGTTAGGGTTAAGGTTAGAGTCAAGGTTAGGGTTTGAGTCAGGATTAAAGTAAGGGTTAGGATTAGGGTTAGAGTCCAATTATGGTAGAGTTAGATTTAAGGTTAGAGTTATGCTCATGGTTAAGGTTAGGGTTAGAGTTATGGTTATGATTAGGGTTACGGTTAGGGTTATTATAGGGCTCGAGTTAGGGTTATTGTAGGGATAGGGTTAGGGTTTGAGTCAGGGTTAAGGTTAGATTTAGGATTAGGGTTAGGGTTTTAGTTAGGATTAAGGTTAGGATTAGGATTAGGGTTAGAGTCTAATTATGGTAGAGTTAGATTTAGGGTTAGAGTTAGGGATAGAGTTATGTTTATGGTTAAGTTTAGGGTTAGAGTTATGCTCATGGTTAAGGTTACGGTTAGACTTATGATTATGGTTAGGCTTAGGGTTATAGTAGGGACAGGGTTAGGGTTAGGGTTAGGGCTTGAGTAAGGGTTAAGGTTCTAGAGTTATGGTTAGCGAAAAGTTTTGAGCCAAGATTAAAGTTAGGGTTATGGTTATGGTTAGAGTCCAATTATGGTAGAGTTAGATTTAGGGTTAGAGTTAGGGACAAATTAATGTTTATGGTTAAGGTTAGTGTTAAGGTGAGGGTTAAGGTTAGAGTTAGAATTAAGTTTAGGGTTAAGGTTAGAATTAAGGTTAGGGTTAGTGTTAAGGTTAGAGTTAGGGTTAGAGTTAGGGTTAGAGTTAGAGTTGGGGTTAGCATTAGGATGAAAATTAGGGTAAGGGATAGGGTTTGAATTAGAGTTAGGGTTAGGTTTACAATTGAGGCTAGGGTTAGGGTTAGGGTTAGAATTAGAGTTAGAGTTAGGGATCAAGTTAGAGTTAAAGTTGGAGATAGAGTTGGGGTTAGGGTTAGGTTTAGGGTTAAGGTTGGAGTTAGGGTTAGATTTAGGGTTAGATTTAGGTTTAGAGTTAGAGTTAGGGTTAGAATTAAGATTGGGTTTATGATAAGAATTAGGGTTAGGATTAGAGTTAGAGTTACATATAGTGTTAGGGTTAGGATTAGCATTATATATAATGTTAGGATTAGGATTATGGGTAGGATTAGGGTTATAGTTAGGGTTAGTGTTAGGGTTACAATTAGAGTTAGAGTTATAATTATAGTTAGGGTTAGAGTTAGAGTTAGAGTTAGGGTTAGAATTAGGGGTAGGGGTAGGGTTAGGGTTAGAGATAGAGTTGGAGTTAGAGTTAGGGTTAGAGTTAGAATATGGGTTAAAATTAGGGTTAGATTTAGGGTTAGAATTAGCATTAGAGTTAGAATTAGAGTAACGATTAGAGTTATAGTAAAGCTTAGGGCTAGGGCTAGGGCTAGAATTAGGGTTAGGGTTAGAATTAGGATTAGATTTAGGATTATAAAGGATTAAGGTTAGGGTTAGGGAGAGAATTAAAGTTAGAGATAGAGTTAGAGTTAGAGTTAGGGTTAGGGTTAGGGTTAGGGTTAAAATTAGAATTATCTAGTTAGACTTAGACTTAGAGTTAGGGTTTGTATTATTATTGTGGTTAAGATAATTTTTGGGTTACTAATCATATTGTAGCTGATGTGAGTGGTATTATTACACTTTAGCTTGGTGTTAGGATAACTGACAAGTTAAATTTTAATATGGGTTAGTTCTATTATAGTGCCCATGATTAGTGCTATTGTGATACAAGTTATTAACCTTTTTAATAATGTAATCCCTCCCCCCCTCTCTCTCTCCCCCCTCTCTCTCTCTCTCTCCCTCTCTCTCTCTAACTACATCCATTAATATCTCCCCCCACTATCTAGATATACCCTCTCTCTCTATAGTCTGTAGTAATGCCCCCTAATCTGTATCTCTAATCTCTAGATACACCCACTTATCTCTCCGACCCTACTTTCTAGATACTCCTACTCTCTGTCTCCCTTTATGCTCTCTCTCTTTATGTGCTTGATCTTTAGATACACCTCATAATCTCTCTCTCTCTCTCTCTCTCTCTCTCTCTCTCTCTCTCTCTCTCTCTCTCTTTCTCTCTCTCTCTCTCTCTCTACATAAAACATGCCTCTATAAGAAACATAATATGAGCTCCTTCTTTTCTATAGGTATGCTCTCTCTCTCTCTCTCTCTCTCTCTCTCTGGGTGTGTGTATATACATATTATCACTTATAAAAAATATAATATTATTTCAAGTTACTTATACATATAGGGTTAGGCTAAGGTATATCATTTACTAAATGATTAGTACAATCATATATAGAGTAAGAGTTAAAGTTAGGATCCAAGGTTTACAATTTAATTTATATGACACTCGGTGTTATGGTTAGGGTTAATAAGTGGTTAAATGTTACACTAAAGTAAGGAACAGGGTTAAGGGAAGTATGAGATTTAGGTCTAGTGTTGGAGTATTTGGAGTACAACTATGGTAAAATTTGGGATATACGTTATACAAATGACTCAATTAGTGGAAAAATTAATTCATGAAAGGGAAGTTATAAGTCCCAACACAACAATTCAGATGATGTTAAAAGTGTGACACAATATATAAGAGTCAATTTTATGAAAATTATTTCTCCATGATGATGTGGGAACATTATATATTGTTAAATTTTTAATAATGCTAATGCAATTTTTATTGCAATGATTAAGAATTCTAATTAATAAATCTCCCTATCATTAAGAAATCTATTTAGACTTATGATTTTCTTTCTTAATTAATATATTTAATAGCCACATCCATTGAAGAAATTTTTCGTACAACAATAAATTTATTTTTTCTTGTTCTCTTCTCCATGAAAGTTACATTGAACAATGGGGAAATAAAATTGCCAATACAACTAATTAGAAGTAAAAATTTGAAATCGGAGACAAGAATGAACTATATACAAAAAATATATCTGTGATGGTGTAAATACATTTCACATTCTTCAATGATTAGGATTCTTTTGTGACCTTTATTTGAAAAATGATTGTGAAATACTTCTTTCATCATTGAGGGAAACCCATCCACTTTTGTAGATGTGTCACACAGAAATTTTTATGCATCTTCCATATGCATTTCTTCCATTTCCTCAACATAGTCAATTGGAAATATTGCTTCTTTACAACTTTAATTATAGTTGTGTGTGCCTCTTTAATTATTTGTAGGAATTTTTTGAACTCAATCTCGAAGAAATCATTTGAGATCATTGAAGTAGTTAGGCTCTAGTATCCAATAATGTTTGATTCTCTATTCAAGGTATCCATAACTCAAATAGTAACCTGCAAACTTATAAACAAAAATCAACATATGGAAATAATCATAATGAAAAAGTATTAATAGTTAACATAAATTCTTTCAAATGAATAATGTTCAAAATAACATAAATAAATAAATAAAATATTTCAAATGAAATAGTTAGATTGTATTGTCTGAAATATGGTGGCATTGTCTTCCACTTTTCAAACATTACAAACATAAATATTAGTAAAAATCTATATATAGTATGAAAAATATTTAAATAAAACACATATATTGTCTAATTAAATAATGAAAAAATATAAACCAAATATATGATTCGTTTATTTTAAGTTAATCACTAACTTTAATAAAATACAAATTTTATTGATAAGGTGACCTTCTTGTCCACATCAATGATTAAATTTAATTATGAAACATTTAAAATATAAATATTTTGAAACATGCAAATATAAAACTATTATGAAACATACAAATCTAAAACATGGAAACAAAAAGTATTTTGAAATATGCAAATTTAAAACTAACATAAAACATGGAAATGTAAAACTAAATTGAAACATGCACATTAAAAATCTGCAAAAGAAATGTATTATCAAATATCTAAATCAAATAGTTTTTGAATCATAAATCTAAATCAAACATACAAGGCTAAACTATATGGAACTTTAATCTACTCCTATTCAAAAACTCTAATTGCTCCAATAATCTCCATCTCTTCCTCCTTGCAAAAACACAAAATGAAAATGAAATGAGGAGCATTTGTTTTATAATTTATGAGAGAACCCTCATATCCCCCAATAGATGTCTTTTGACATTCCATGAATTTGTTTCAAATTCTCCCACCCCTCACAAAAAATAAGCATGAATGTGCATACAAAAATATATTTAACAAAAAGAAAATGTTTTATATTTAAAATTTTAATTAAGTTATTGATATGGTGGCATTCTCATCCAGATTAATGATAAAATTATGCTTTGAAACATGAAAATATAAATACTTAGAAACATGCAAATGTAAAACTATTGTGAAACATTCAAATCTAAAACATGCAAACCAAAACTATTTTGAAATATGCAAATCTAAAACTAATATGAAACATGCAAATATAAAACTAATTTGAAACATGCACTTTTAAAATATGTAAATGAAAAGCATTATAAAATATATAAATCAAATAGATTTTGAATACAAATCTAAATCTAAATCAAACATGCAAGACTAAACTATTAAATGCAAGGCTAAATAGTTATGAATAAAATTCTAAATCTAAATGAAATTAATTAAAATTGAAATCTAATGATAAAATTATGCTTTGAAACATGAAAATATAAATACTTAGAAACATGCAAATGTAAAACTATTGTGAAACATTCAAATCTAAAACATGCAAACCAAAACTATTTTGAAATATGCAAATCTAAAACTAATATGAAACATGCAAATATAAAACTAATTTGAAACATGCACTTTTAAAATATGTAAATGAAAAGCATTATAAAATATATAAATCAAATAGATTTTGAATACAAATCTAAATCTAAATCAAACATGCAAGACTAAACTATTAAATGCAAGGCTAAATAGTTATGAATAAAATTCTAAATCTAAATGAAATTAATTAAAATTGAAATCTAAATCAAAGTAGAATATTATAATTAATTTTGAATTTCAATTTACATCTACATCTAAATCTAAATGAAAATGTAAATAAAAAATAAAAATCTCTCCTGCAAAAATGTTACTCCAAAACTTCAATCTACTCCTATTCAAGAACTTCAATCTAATCCTCCAATAACCTCCACCTCTTCCTTCCTGCAAAAACATAAAATGAAAATGAAATGAGGAGCCTTGGTTTTATAACTTCTGAGAGGCTCCTCATATTCCCCAACAGACGTCTCTTCACATTCCACGAATTTGTTTCAAATTCCCCCACTCCCCACAAAAAAAAGCATGAATGTGCATGCAAAATTATATTTAACAAAAAAAAAATCATATTGAAATTATTTCACCCCAATTTTTTTGGGCCCTGTTTTTTGGTCCCTATTTTTTCGGGTCCTACTTTTTCGGGCCCTACTTTTTCGGGCCCTATTATTTCGGCCTCCATTTGGCTTCCTATTATTTCAGCCAACTATTATTTCGGGAATTCTTTTTTAATATTTAATTTGGAAGTTTGTAACTACTCCCAATTCTTTTTATTGACGAAGAATCTTTTTTGGCATATTCTCGTGCTGAGTATTTGTGCTGTGATTGTATAGAACGCCTCTCGATGTAGAAAAAAAATCTAATTTGAAAGCCAAAAAAATTGCAACTAAAATCACTATATACATAAACCAAGGTAATGAACACCAATGCTAAATCAAGGTAAGACAGACCAATACTAAACCTAGCAACTATATGCATGCTACGTAAACCCTAAATATAATAGCATTCTTATTTAATCTTTCTTCTATAATTTATATGCTTGTGATATCCATATAAAATCTATTGGAACATTGTGCATGAGAGCTCTTAACTTCTTCTGTAATCTTTGAAAATTTCAATGTCTCCATAGGATGAGTGAAGATCACATTAGCCTTAAAAAAAAATTATTTATAAATGATGCGACACTTAAAATAAAAAAGGCATTAATCTATATACACTTATATAACATATATTTGTCCACTATTTTCTAAAGAGAATATTTAAAACAAAAGTTGCTAAAAGTTTACAAGATAAAATATTGGAATGGATTGACAATTTGTAATGGTGTACATGAAATTCAACAAATTGTGACTTCTTTAATGAACTAGGCTTTAGATAGACTTCAAATAGATACTTCATCCAGAAATATGTATACAGAAAACTCATATCAAATGTATTAAATTTTTTTTATTATCACTCGATATAGGATATTTCGAAATGAATTAGAAAAGGACAACTCCACTCCCGTAGAAATGAATTAAGAAAGTTTAACTCCACTAAATAATTAATTCGGTCGAAGCTTCTGATTTGAACAGCGAGTCGCGGCACTGGAAACGGTTCGTCTGGTCGACGCCGTAGGACTTTGAACGCTTGATTCGGCGAAGGAAATAGTTTGCTTCTAGAGTTTCAGCCCCTCTATATAAGCGCCACACTGTTGTGTTTGATCTCACAGCTTCAATCTTCACCGAGCAAGTTATCATTTTGTTGAAAGGCTTCAATATTCCCCAAGTAATAAACATGGAGAGTTTGATGAGAGCAGTGCTGAATATGTTGCTCATGATTACGTTGGTGGTCCATGTCTCGGCTGACTGCCATAACTCGCCTGTTCCGTGTCAATCATCATACCACAACTTGGCCTCAGCCTTACCGTTGAGACAGCCACTGGCATACTTAGACAAATAAAACTGGATCTCTTCTTCTCCTCCCTCCCTTCACCATTTCCTTTCACATCCACTGCATACAGATTACTCATTTTATTGCCAATAAAGCTGCACGCACCTTCTACAATGCATGCGTTCCTTCAATTCATGTACTTTTCTACTTCTTAATTGAAAGAAGAATTCAGGGATCAGGAGACCGAGTGATGATTCTTACACACATAATACAGCTTTCAATAACTTTTATATCAATAATAATGAAATCAATAACTTTCATATGAATAATAATGAATACACAAGATATCTAGATTCATCAACCTGATTATATTTAGAACCTATTTTGGAAATTTATCGCTCAACAACTTTTTATTTCAATTGAAAAGACTATCTTTTTACTCATGCAATTCTCCAAATTTTATACTTACAATTTGATCACATAGTTCCTTGCCAAATAATTCCTCCAATTAAACATGCATTTTGTATACCTTCATTTGTTATCATCAGACCATTTGTATAGCTAACTAATTTTCTTGCTAATGATATTTCTACACAAAAAATCATTTTCATTTCACTAACAATTATTTGTAAGATCTAGTATTTAATTTTCACAATCCAAGCTAAGATAGATTAATATATACTAATTTTTAGAAAACAATTCACCTTTCTCAACCATATATATAAAGTTATATTATGGATGGAAAAGTCAAATATTTTCTCAAAAGTTAAATTCAGTTTAGTATGTGTGCATGTACGCAT
Organism: Cupressus sempervirens; assembly: GCA_028749045.1. NCBI lineage: Eukaryota > Viridiplantae > Streptophyta > Pinopsida > Cupressales > Cupressaceae > Cupressus > Cupressus sempervirens. Next base: position 253,431,732 of record CM053791.1, on the reverse strand, counting down.
ATGTATATACATGCATGCATGTATGGATGGATGGATGCATGTATGTATGTGTATACATGTCTATACATGTGAATTCACGTGTGTGTGTGTGTGTGTGTGTGTGTGTGTGTGTGTGTGTGAGTGTGAGTGAGAGAGAGAGAGAGAGAGAGAGAGAGAGCACACTGTATTGTCAAATATATCCATAACATTAGCCAAATAGACAAAATATTTTTTTTATTCTAATTTGTCAACTTGATAATTCATGCACCTAATATTTATTTCCATCATAAAAAGAGCTAAAATCACAAGGATTATTGATACACTCAATGTCACGACTCAAATTTCGACATGCTTTTTATACGGACTTAATTGTGTGATTGACCTTTTGACTAAGACTATTTATGACTCGACTTGAGTCGAACACTTATAGACTTTGATTAGAATTTTATCATATATGTTATTAGAGGGTAATGTTAATTATTTTGTCATCATGATATATCGTTATATGTTGACTTATGAGATATCGACATGACGGTTAACTTTGTGATTTCATTATATGTTTATGTCTGATAATGAATGTTGAATGTTTTTAAAATAAAATTTGTATTTAAGATATTATTTATTTATTATGATGATGACATTACTGACGCTTTGGGTGATGTCGAGTTTGTGACTGTGCAGATACTGAAGGCGGAAGGGTGGTTGAGGTAGAGGAGTTTAGCTCCTTGGCAGGGTTGGTCTGGAATTTGTATGGTGTAGCCGCACACACACACTTAGTTTTATTTATTTATTTGAATTTCAATTAATTTAGATGGATTTAAGGTTTTGTTTATGATAATGTGGCGTAAATGAAAAATAAAATAAAATGAATGATTAAATATTAATTCTTAGAAATATTATAATTTAGATCATAAAACAAGTATTATACTTTCAAATTATTTTTCCATAGTAATTACAAGCATAAATTTGGAATGGTAGTAGTTAGTCGAAAAAATATTAAATGGGAAGTAATAGTTTTATTTTTATTTTGAAAATAGTGGATTTAAATTATATGTGGAAGCTTTAATAGAACTTATAGTTTATTTAAAGTTTTGGAGCCAATTGGTAGCCGTAGATCTAGATAAAGAAAAATTAACTGATTGCTAACAACTTTAAAATTGATGATCATGATGAAAATCTCATATTAGATGGAAGTGATCTTGAGTGGTTTAAAATTTTAATTAGTAGAAGAGTGTGTTTATTTAATTCAAAAGGAAAAGTGTAACTTTTAAAATAGTGAGTCATCTGTTTGTTACCAGTTGCATGAAAGGAGGGGAAGCCGTTAATATAAGGGGAATGCCAAGGAAAAAGGGGAATGGCAGTGGGAGGAGGAGTTTTGCATGGATGGGAAAAGGAGAGGAGCCGATTGCTGAATGGGGGGATCATTCTTTTTAAAAATTGAAATGAGGACTTTTTTTTTTTTAATAAAAGGAGTGAAGGCAGATTTCTGGGGGCAGGAAAACCAAGATTTTTCACCATTCGGCTGTGTGTTATTAAAGTAAAGAAGCTTACAGCCATAGAACAAATAGGAAGCGATAGGGCATTGGAGTGTTTCGAGACACAGCTGAAGCTAGTGCTAAGCTAATTCAGGTTCCAATTTTTCTCTTCTAAAAGTTTACGTTTTCCAAATTTGAGCATGTTAAATACTATAGTGTCAAATTTCATTGTTTAGATTAGTTTTAGTTTGCAAATTTCAAGTTCAACTGCACCTTTATAAGCGAAATCAGGTAGTTTTCTTGAATTAAGAATATAGGTTGAATTTTCACCATTTGCAAACGTTGTTCAAACCACTATATAAAGGACAAAATAATCTAAGAACAACAATATTGAGAATTTAGAAAAGAATGGCCAGTTTGAGAAGTTTGGAGTTTGATAAACATAAATGAGTCAAAGGCTTTTGAGAATTGATCAAGTCTAATTAAGTTTTGTTTAAATAAGAATCTCGCCATAGTGAAGGAATAATTGTAAATTTGACATTCAAAATCAGTGATAATGTTCACATCGAGATGCAACTTCTATTACAGTTCAGATGCGAATGGAGCAGTTGTTAAGAATTGCGTTTAAACTCTAGCAAAACAATTGTTTTCAACTCCATGAAAATGGATTCAGAGAGAAATGATTCAATCATGATAGCTATAATAATATTCAGTATATTTCTTTCCAAAGATAAAAACAATCAAATATTCGGCTGTTTTCAATTTAATATCTTAGAGTATCCGTATGAGGAAAACAATTTTTTTTTTGACTTGTTCACATATCTTCTTAACATACTCCATTTTAGAATCAACCATGCGTATAATATTGAATAAATCCATAAGTCAAATTATATATATATATATATAGTGGTCTATGGTTGCAGTCCAAACACCATGAGTTACAGGTTTTCGAAGTGGTTTAAGCTTAATAAATTTATGCTTTTTATTCCTGTGAACTGATTTCCATAGTTTTCTGATTTTCAGCCTTATTCTCTTTATGTTTGAGTATCTATTCTTGGATTATCTTTTGAAAATTTTGTTTCAGTACAAGTTGAACTAACAAGCTTAAAAATAAAGGATATGAGAAAACTTTTAAATTATATTTTAATAATTTAGAACAAAAATGTCTTACTTCAATTATTATGGAAATTTAACATTATGTATTGAGATGTCTTATGTGTGCATTGAAGTTTTTCTTTCTTTTCTTTTTTTTTGTCATATATTTATTGTAGATTTCAAGAGGCATCTATAATAGATTTGAAAAATAAACTTTGATTAGAGATGATTGAGTGACTATTGAGTATGATGTGACAGTTTAATTTCAAGATTCATTCTTGGGATAGTTGTATATCGGGTTCAATAGAGATATAATTGGGAAATATTTTTATCTTTATTTTATTTTTACTTTTTGAGAAGGGTGTTGAATGTGGGATCAAAGAGGAGGGTAATTTATGGGAAATGTATTATTCTTTCCTTAGAAATTTACCTCCCAGTCTTTTACATTTTACTAGTTCATGATGCTTGGCCAAGCTCAGTAAAACTTTTATGCATATGTTTGAAATGCATTTGGTTATTGAACATTGTTTTCCCTCTTCCACATCCTTGTGTATGTTCGACTAGACATATGTGTAAGTAGATTAGGCACATAAGCTGCACCAGATCTTTCCGATCCAATTGTGCTGAGTTGCTAACCTTCTCGTGCTAGGGTCGGGTAGTTCTCCTTCATCGGAGAACCTCAGGGAGCTAACCACTCCATGGTTGGGCAGTTAAAGTGCCTGGACCACTTTTCCATCTCATGATAGCAGATGGACATTGTTCTGATGGCTCAGAGACGAGATTACATGCAGATGGACATTAAGGTTCGATGGCATGTTAATTTTATATGATCATGTTATAAATGCTTTATATCATATGATGTAATGAAGATACATTCATGTTTGATGTGCAGATCGACATAGTTTTGGCAAAAGATGTAATGTTCATATGATTCATTTCCAGCATTTATACCTTCCTTTGTATATGGTATCGATTTGTGGTCGACTTTTTGTATGATCAAGTGTATTAGAAAGAACGATGATATGTAATAATTATTGTGTTTCTAGTTATTCTCAACTATTTGTCAATATGTATTGATTTTTCCATCTGAGAAATGGATATCGAATATTTATGTGTATAAAATTGACTTTTGACTTTTCAAATTTCTTGTTTTTCCGCATCTTGGGGTTGTTTGCATATCTGGCAATTGTTGTGGATTTCAGTCTTTACATGTGGTATCAGAGCTGTGTTAAACACTAGGACCTATGGTCTTATTGATGCTAATGTTACGCAATTTACTCTTGGAACAGAAATAATTTGTCATCATGTATTCTCGTAGAGGGAATAGGGGTGGAGACAACAAGGGTCCTCAAGATGAGCCTGGAAACCAAAGGCTTGACCAGATTTTGGCGCTCCTCACTCAGCAGGGACAATGCATGGATGACATGGAAAATATCATAAGAGGATGACAGGCTGAGGAGGATGAGTGCAGAGAAACGTTGTATCAGCAGGAAGAAGCACAAAAGAAAATAGAGGAGGACCAAATGCTTGAGGTTCAAAGGAAACAGGAAGAAGATCAAAGGATTGAAGAATAGAAGAAGGAAGAAGCTGACCGTAGGATGGCTGGACTAGTTCATGACAGGGTCCAAATAGCAGAAGATCTCAATAGGGACCTCAAGAAGGTCACACCTCCTACTTTTAATGGGAAGACTACAGGTGAAGAAGCAGAAGCTTGGATAGCCACCATGGAAAAATATTTTCATGTTCGTAATTTCACTGGGAAGTCTAGAGCAGTCTGGGCTACTTTTCAGTTGGTTGGAGAAGCGGCAACATGGTGGGATAATGTTATGGTGGAGAAGAAGCTACAACATGGTGAGATATCATGGGAAGACTTCTTGCAGCATTTTGGTAAGTGATGGTTGCCTCAGTTGTTTTATGACAAGAAGGCATCAGAGTTTTATAAGCTAATTCAGGGAGTCATGTCAGTCACACAGTATCATGAATGATTTTTCCATCTGGTTAAATACGTTCCTCAATACCAGAATGATGACTTGTTTAGGACTCGCAAGTTCATCATGGGGCTACGCCCAAAAATCTATAACGAGGTGGAAATGCATGAGCCAGAGTCTATGGACTATGCACTGAGAAAGGCACTGAAACAGGAACAACGGTTGAAAGATACAGCTCCAGTAAAAGCCTACAAAAACCGATCTTTCAAGAGAAAATTTTAGGATAATAATAAGCAGCAGGGTGGTCAACAACAGATGAATAACATGAAAGGAAAAGGACAAGAAGATTCTCAGAAGGGCAATAATAGGGATTTCCAAGGTCAGAACAAGGGTAGAGGAGGTAACAACAATAGGAATAACAATGGTAACTATAACAGGAATTGGAATAGAAATGATAAATCAACAACTCAAACAGGACCTCGTGATGGTTGCTTTGTATGTGGAGGTAATCACTATGCAGCTAGATGCCCTCAGCAGAGTGCACCTAGGAATGGACCAAAGGTTCAACACCAGATTCATGCAGCTATGGACCATAGGCAGGCAGAGTTTTAGGCAACTCCTTTGTAGTTAACTAGTAAGCTTTATGGTTGTGAAGTTTCCATTTTGATTGATACTGGTGCTATAGAGTCTTTTGTAGATCCTAGTGTAGTAGCTAAACTTCCAATTAGAGCCAGTTACATGGAAAACCCTTGGTTAGTTGAGTATGGAAATCAGACAGAGCGTCGAGTAGAGCAATGTCTATCTTGCAGTAAGTTAGAACTTCCAACTTTTCACATGTAAGTAAATCTCTATGTAGCTCCACTGGGGTCATATGATGTCATACTTGGTATAAATTGGCTTACCGAGCACAAGGCTATAGTAAATTGCAAAGATAAGCTAGTTGAATGCCTGGATGACTTTGGAAATCTAGTAATAGTGAATGGGATTAAGAGGCCAATAGTGCTTAGGCATATCTTAGCTATGTAGTTGAAAAAGGGTAAGAGGAAGGGTTGTCAGCTTTTTGTTGCACATGTGAAAGATCTTGAGGATCCTATACCCTCCATAGAGGATTACCCAAAATTGCAGGAGTTTCAAGATGTCTTTCCTAAAGAATTACCTGAGTTACCACCTAAAAGAGAGTTTGATTTCTCCATTGATATTAAGCCAGGAGCTGAGCCATAATCTAAGGCACCTTATAGGATGACCACTACCGAGATGTATGAACTCAAGGTTCAATTGCAAGAGTTGTTGGACAAAGGATTTATACGTCCAAGCGTGTCACCATGGGGAGCACCGGTGATTTTTGTAAAGAAAAAGGATGGAACATTGCGCCAATGCATTGATTATAGGATGTTAAACAAGGTTACCATAAAGAACAGATACCCATTGCCATGGATAGATGAAATTTTTGATCAGATGAAGGGAGCTAAGGTATTTTCAAAGATAGATCTACGATTTGGGTATCATCAACTTCGGATTAAGGATGAAGACATAGCCAAGACAGCTTTCAGAACATGGTATGGGCACTATGAGTTTGTAGTTTTACCTTTTGGTCTTACGAATGCACCTGCAACATTCATGAATCTTATGAACAGTGTGTTCTGAGACTGTCTGGAGAAGTTTGTTGAAATTTTTATTGATGACATTCTTATTTATTCAAAATCTATTGAAGAGCATGAGGAGCACTTGCGTATTGTCTTGCAACACCTTCGTGATAGGAAGTTGTATGCCAAGCTTACCAAGTGCACATTTTATCAGAAACAAATTCACTACGTTGGGCACATCATCACTGCTGATGGAGTTTCTGTAGATCCTTCCAAGATTAGGGCTATTCTTGAATGGCTAGTTCCTCAAAATGTGAGTGAAATTCAGAGCTTCATGGGTTTGGTAGGCTATTATCGGAAATTTGTAGAAGGATTTTCAAAAATTGCAGCACCTATTACCTCACTACAACAGAAAGGGAAGAGATATGTGTGGACTGATGAGTGTGATAGAGCTTTTCAGTTGTTGAAACAGAAGCTCACCTGTGCTCCTATTCTTGTGATTCTCGATCCAAATGGGCATTTCATCGTGATAACTGATGCTTCAGGTGATGGTTTAGGTGGAGTTTTGATGCAAGAAGGTAGATTTGTAGCTTATGAGTCCCGTAAGATAAAGTAGCACGAGGTTAATTATGCACCTCATGATCTTGAGTTGGTTGCCATTGTTCATGCATTACAGATGTGGAGGCATTACCTTATTGGTAAACCATTTGAGCTAAAAATAGATCATATGGGTTTGAGATACATCTTTACTCAACCGAATTTGAATGCCAGACAAAGGCGTTGGCTTGAATTCCTCAGTGAGTATGATTTTGGTATTGAGTACATTAAAGGTAAGGAGAATAGGGTGGTTGATGCTCTGAGCAGAAGAAGACATATACTTGCTATATCTACTACCAGAACACGACTGAAAGAGCATGTTATTGAAAACCTTGTAGGTGATGATCATTATGAGATGGTTAAAGCCGCATTGCACATAGATCCATCTGATCACCATTTTGACGGATATAGTTTTGACACAGAGGGTCTTTTGAAATATCAAGGTTGTATGTATATTCCCAACCATGTAGGGTTGAGGAAAATTGTGATGGAGGAAATGCATAGTACTCCTTATTCGGGTCACCCAGGAGTGACTAAGATGGTTGTAGATATGAGGCCACTTTATTTTTGGCCAGGATTAAAGCGTGATGTGATCACTTTTGTTTCCCAGTGTTTAGAATGTCAACGAGTTAAGGCTGAGCATATTCATCCGGCTGGATTGTTGTATCCTCATGATAAACTAGAGTACAAATGGCAAGTGATTTCTATGGATTTTATACAGGGTTTACCTATGATTAGGCGAAGGCATGATGTTATTTTAGTTGTGGTCGATAAGTTGACCAAGGTTGCACATTTTATACCAGGAAGTTTGAAGGATGGATCGTTGGCATTGGCCAAGAAGTTTGTGCAAGAGGTATTCAAGGTACATGGTGTACTTGTGATTATCATCTCTGATAGAGACACGAGAATGACATCAAGGTTCTGGACAACCTTGAATGCTTCATTGGGGGCTCAGTTAAATTTTAGCACTGCTTATCATCCACAGACTGATGGTCAGACAGAGAGGGTGAATCAGGTCGTAGAAGATTTACTTCGTATGTATTGCATGGATCATCAGTATAAGTGGGAAGAATACCTACCTTTGGTTGAGTTCACATATAATAATTCTTATCATGCATCTTTGGGAATGTCTCCTTTTGAGGCACTTTATGGGCGTAAATGTCACACACCTATCAGTTGGGATAGAGTGGAGGATCGAATTGTGATTGGTCCCGAGATGCTCAGGGACATGGAAGAACAAATGGTTATGATTCGTGCTTGCCTGAAGGAAGCTGTAGATAGGCAAAAGAGCTATACAGATAGGAAACGTACTTTTAGACAATTTCATGTTAGGGACAAGGTTTTCCTACATGTGCATCCACATAAGAGTTCAATCTCTTTTGGCAAGTCTTCTAAGCTTGCACCGAGATATGTTGGACCTTTTGATGTTTTGGAGGTCATAAGTCCTGTGGCTTATCAACTTGCTCCACCACTAGCTCTGGCCCGTATCCATAATGTTTTTCATGTTTCATTGTTGAAGCCATATCATCCAGATGCATCTCATATTCTTGATTGGCATGCCTTGTAGGTTCAGGATCCAGGGGTAATGCAGGTGTTACCTACCCACCTCGTGGATGAGTGCACTATCTGAGTGCATGACAGAGACATCTTGCAGTATAAAGTCCAATGGGACCAATTCTCTATTGACAGTGCTACATGGGAGGATGTTGATGTTATGCATCAGTCCTTTCCACATCTTTTTATTTAGATTAGTATCTTTTTTTACTATTGTAGTTCTTTTATATTATGTTATACATTGGTTATTGATGGACATCGGGTCGATGTCTCTTCCTAGTGGGGAGGGATGTCACAACTCAAATTTTGACATGCTTTTTATACGGACTTAATTGTGTGATTGACCTTTTGACTAAGACTATGTATGACTCAACTTGAGTCGAACACTTATAGACTTTGATTAGAATTTTATCATATATGTTATTAGAGGGTAATGTTAATTATTTTGTCATTATGATATGTCGTTATATGTTGACTTATGAGATATCGACATGACGGTTAACATTGTGATTTCATTATATGTTTATGTCTAATAATGAATGTTGAATGTTTTTAAAATAAAATTTGTATTTAAGATATTATTTATTTATTATGATGATGACATTACTGACGCTTTGGGTGATGTCGAGTTTGTGAGTGCGCAGATACTGAAGGAGGAAGGGTGGTTGAGGTAGAGGAGTTTAGCTCCTTGGTAGGGTTGGTCTGGAATTTGTATGGTGTAACCGCACACACACACTCAGTTTTATTTATTTATTTGAATTTCAATTAATTTAGATGGATTTAAGGTTTTTTTTATGATAATGTGGCGTAAATGAAAAATAAAATAAAATGAATGATTAAATATTAATTCTTAGAAATATTATAATTTAGATCATAAAACAAGTATTATACTTTCAAATTATTTTTCCGTAGTAATTACAAGCATACATTTGGAATGGTAGTAGTTAGTCGGAAAAATATTAAATGGGAAGTAATAGTTCTATTTTTATTTTTAAAATAGTGGATTTAAATTATATGTGGAAGCTTTAATAGAACTTATAGTTTATTTAAAGTTTTTGAGCCAATTGGTAGCCGTAGATTCAGATAAAGAAAAATTAACTGATTGCTAACAACTTTAAAATTGATGATCATGATGAAAATCTCATATTAGATGGAAGTGATCTTGAGTGGTTTAAAATTTTAATTAGTACAAGAGTGTGTTTATTTAATTCAAAAGGACAAGTGTAATTTTTAAAATAGTGAGTCATCTATTTGTTACCAGCTGCATGAAAGGAGGGGAAGCCATTAATATAAGGGGAATGCCAAGGAAAAAGGGGAACGACAGTGGGAGGAGGAGTTTTGCAGGGATGGGAAAAGGAGAGGTCCCGATTGCTGAATTGGGGGAGCATTCTTTTTAAAAATTGAAAGGAGGACTTTTTTTTTAATAAAAGGAGTGAAGGCAGATTTCTGGGGGCAGGAAAACCAAGATTTTTCACCATTTGACTGTGTGTTATTAAAGTAAAGAAGCTTACAGCCATAGAACAAATAGGAAGCGGCAGGGCGTTGGAGTGTTTCGAGACACAGCTGAAGCTAGTGCTAAGCTAATTCAGGTTCCAATTTTTCTCTTCTAAAAGTTTACGTTTTCCACTATATATAGAATTAACCATGCATATAATACTGAATAAATACACACACACACACACACACACACACACACATATATAGATATATAAATCAATTCACATGAACAAAAAGCATAAATTTATTAAGCTTAAACCATTTCGAAAACCTGTAACTCACAGTGTTTGGATTGCAACCATAGACCACTATATATATATATATATATATATATATATATATATATATATATATATATATATATAGTGGTCTATGGTTGCAATCCAAACACTGTGAGTTACAGGTTTTCGAAATGGTTTAAGCTTAATAAATTTATGCTTTTTGTTCGTGTGAATTGATTTCCATAGTTTTCTGATTTTCAGCCTTATTCTCTTTATGTTTGAGTATCTATTCTTGGATTATCTTTTGAAAATTTTTTTTTCAGTAAAAGTTGAACTAACAAGGTTAAAAATAAAGGATATGAGAAAATTTTTAAAGTATATGTTAATAATTTAGAACAAAAATGTCTTACTTCAATTATTATGGAAATTTAACATTATGTATTGAGATGTCTTATGTGTGCATTGAAGTTTTTCTTTCTTCTTCTTTTTTTTTGTCATATATTTATTGTAGATTTTAAGAGGCATCTATAATAGATTTGAAAAATAAATTTTGATTAGAGATGATTGAGTGACTATTGAGTATGATGTGACAATTTAATTTCAAGATTCATTCTTGGGATAGTTGTATATCGGGTTCAATAGAGATATAATTGGGAAATATTTTTATCTTTATTTTATTTTTACTTTTTGAGAAGGGTGTTGAATGTGGGATCAAAGAGGAGGGTAATTTATAGGAAATGTATTGTTCTTTCCTTAGAAATTTACCTCCCAGTCTTTTACATTTTACTGGTTCATGATGCTTGGCCAAGCTTAGTAAAAATTTTATGCATATGTTTGAAATGCATTTGGTTATTTTACATTGTTTTCCCTCTTCCAAATCCTTGTGTATGTTCTACTAGACATATGTGTAGGTAGATTAGGCACATAAGCTGCACTAGATCTTTCCGATCCAATTGTGCCGAGTTGCTAACCTTCTCGTGCTAGGGTCGGGTAGTTCTCCTTCATCGGAGAACCTCGGGGAGCTAACCACTCCATGGTTGGGCGGTTAAAGTGCCTAGACCACTCTATCTTCTCATGATAATAGATGGACATTGTTCTGATGGCTGGGAGATGAGATTACATGCAGATGGACATTAAGGTTCGATGGCATGTTAATTTTATATGATTATGTTATATATGCTTTATATGATATGATGTAATGAAGATACATTCATGTTTGACGTGCAGGTCGACATAGTTTTGGAAAAAGATGTAATGTTCATATGATTCATTTCTAACATTTATACCTTGCTTTGTATATGGTATCGATTTGTGGTCGACTTTTTGTATGATCAAGTGTATTAGAAAGAACGATGATATGTAATAATTATTGTGTTTCTAGTTATTCTCAACTATTTGTCAATATGTATTGATTTTTCCATCTGAGAAATGGATATTGAATATTTATGTGTATAAAATTGACTTTTGACTTTTCAAATTTCTTGTTTTTCCGCATCTTGGGATTGTTTGCATATCTGGAAATTGTTGTGGATTTCAGTCTTTACACTCAAAGTCCACACTACAATTTCTCATACAAAATAGTCATAAAAGACTAATGAAATACATTAATTCTCACAATCTATATGAATAAATAGACATTCAAATGAGGATATTACAATATCAAAATAAACCATAATATATCACCTCTAATCTTCAGTCTTAGAATGTCATATGTGAATTTTGAAGGCCACTAATTTTTTAACACCCTGCTCGAGAACCAAAGTAGGAAGAGAATGTGTTAGATGATGTAGATGGCAAGAATAGTTTCAAGGGCTTGGGATTTATTTTTGAATGGAAAATATTTATGAGGTTTTTCAATTCTGGTTTAATTTGGAGAAGAATAATAAGAAAAGTTTTTGAATAATATCATTTGAGTAGAAGATTGCTAAAAGAAGACTATGTGTTTTTAATCATTATTTTCTCACTGATGTCAAACCTACTATATGTTGGTCAGATAATTGTTTATATGTTTCAAGCACTTTCACTTAGTTGATTAATGAAGAGGATTTGATCAATAAGATGTAACAAAAGTACCTAGAGGAAAGGTTGAGTTATGATTATGTATTGAAGTGCAAGAATCAGTTAAGATAATGATAATATAATGTATTGTTAATCTACTTCGGGTTACAAAATGATTGGGTACAGTTAGAAAGTTTAGAAGAATAAGGTTGAACAAATTTTATTTGCTAAGCTTGATCGAGTTGATAGAAGGTGTTGAGTAAAGTTAGTGCAAGCTGAGAAAAAAGTCAGTTGGAGCCAAGTGAAAATGATTTCTAGTGGATGCTGAGCAAGTTAGCAGGTGTTGAGCAAGATAGTAGATGCCGAGTGATTTTTAATAGATTCCAAGCACCAGTAAAATACAGTAGATACCAAGTGATTTTACAATAGATGCCAAGTAACACAGTATGTACCAAGCATTAGTAAATTGATAATGCTGAGTTGCTACATTATGAAAAAGATCAAAGATTCGCGAATTAAAAGTCAACAATTTTTTTTTCTTGGAACTTGTGAATCAGAAGGAAGATAAGATTGATGTGCTGGAGGCACAAAATCTTCTGTAAACTATTTTTGGAGGTGAATTCAAATAGATTCAAAGAGAAGTTTCAAGAGAAGACAAGATATGGGGTAGATACATTTTATCCTACCTAATCCATCGAAAACCCTAATTTTGAAATGGATAATGAGCAGAAAAAAGAGTTCTAATTCCCTATATATAGGGATGTCTAGTCATGAAGCTAGGTTGGTTGTTGGATGTTGGATGGAGCTTAGAGAGTTTTTGGATGTGAAAATCTAATAAGGAGAAGGAAGAGGGTTTGCTTCATCAAGTGACCAAAGGGGAGAAGTCTACAAGGGAAAACTAAGCATGAAGGCTTAATGAGGATGAATTCTTGAAGGGCGAACAAGCTATTAGAACTGAAAAGATTGAAAGCCAAGAAGAGTTGAGGATTGAATAGTGATCTATAATCTACAAGTAAGCTTGTGAGTTGTATCAGATCAAAACTCTACTATTACTTTCTAACAATTGTATCAGATTAGGGTAAATCCTTTGGAGAAAAGTTGATTTAATAGTCATTGGAAAATCCTTTAATAGAATGGCATTCCAAGCGAATGGCCTAAAGTCCTCTAACAAGGCTCACTTTTAACAGTGTCATTGAAAGTCCTTAATCAGGTCAGTTTTAATAGTGTGTGTTGTAACCTTTAACATGGTTGGCCTTTAATAGGGCATCACTTCAAAAGAGTGAGAAAGGAGTAGCATGTTACTAGTGGTTTTTCCCAAATTGGGTCTCTACATTAAATCATTGTGTCATCTGTACAAATGGATGTGTTATGTTTTATGCTTTATACTTCTGGATGTTAATGTTATAAGTAACATATCAGTTTTGGTTAACACACAATGAATGCGTGCATGATTAAGAAAGTTTTATGGGTTCATTGAATTGTAAAAAGTTTTATTTTTACATCTGGACCTTGAATAATTGATTCACCCACCCCCCCAGGCGCCCCACCCTTCCCCCCCACCCCCACACCTCCCCCCTGCAAACCCCCCCCCCCCCCTCCCTCCCTCCCCCTCTTAGTTATTGTAAAAGGCATTTCAATATGGAGAATGTTGAAGACAAAACTCAACAGTCATTGAGTCTTTTGACTCTTTGTATTCTAGATAATGCTATTGTATATGTTTGTTAAAGAATGTTGACTATTACATTGTAAGCTTCTGAGAGTTTTATCTTAGATTTGGTGATTAATAAAATTATTGCTTTGTTTGAAGAGTGGATGATAAATTTACATTGTTTTTGGATCTCAATTTTAATTTTTTGTTTGATATTTTAACACAATCAACGAAACATATTATCAATGTCCCATTCTAGTAGCTAAAGATAATAGAATTTGATATAGGGTATCCATTTTATGTCACTTACTTAAGGAAAGATACCATTTGTTAAACATCAGCTTAAGAGGAGGATTTATTATAAGATGATTAGACACATGTTATCAGAGCTCCAAATCTTCATGCACTTGTTTATTTTTCTTTTGCACAATCTTCACAAATGTTCATCAATATTTTGATTAGCAAAGGTACGATAACAAACTGCCTCTAACAAATCTTCTTTTGGTGTTCTTCTTCTTACCCTTCTTATGAGAGTTGATGTTAAGAACATGAATGTCTTCATCTAAGGTTTTCTGTTTTCCTTTAGTCATTAATCTCGACTATTCTCAAAGATAATTGGATCTTAATTGATCTAGTTTTGAGATTTTAGATATTGCATGTATACCTTGTACAAATGACTCCCAATAATCTGGTAGTACTCCTAATGCTATTAGGGATAACTCTTGGTTGTCCATCTGATAACTCACTGAAGATAAATGATCTCTCAATTCTATGATTCTCATGAATAAGGAATTTACTGTTTCTTCATTATTCATGCTAATATTATTTATTTGTCTTTCAAGAGCTAGTTTTCTACTAGTTTTATTTACTATGAATGTATTTTCTAGACCTTTAAACATGGAATATGTTGTTTCATGTTATTCCAAAATAGGCACTATGTGATCTTGAATGACATCCATGATTATTTTCATAGCCTTCACATTATTCTTGATCCATAGAGTTTTCTTTGGATCATCTTTACATTCTTTATTTTCTTCTTTTACAAAGGATTCTAATTTGTTCTCTTTTAATAGCATCATTATATGGAGTTTCTAGGACTTGAAGTTTTCAACACCTCTAAGGTGGTGTAAAATCTTAAAATATTTGTCATCTTGAAGAATAATGAGAGACAACAACTTAATGTGAAATATGATCTCTTAAACTTAACAAGATCTCTCCTTAACAAGGCTCTAATACCATGTAAAGTTTCTTACAAGATTTCCATATAAGGCTTGACTAATGCTCGATGTTGTTAGTAGGTTTAATCATAGATCCCAATGAAATTGATTAACTTAAAAATCTATATATATTACTTTAGAATTAATAGATATGTTCTTATGCTTATGATGCTTACTTCCCTTGATATGCTAGCATCAATAGATTATGATGCTTAGCAAATTTGGGTAGATGTATTACATATACATCACGAAAAGGTGTGATTGTGAATGGGCATGTTTTTGAATGGAGACATGACCATTCATAATCATACCCAATCAAAGTTAACAAATAGTAATCAATAATTACATGCTCACTATCAACAATGATATTGATAACCAATAAAGTGAGATTGTAGCCCAATTTGAAGTATTAAAAATAGTACTAAATCAAAAAAGGATGGATAAGAATGAGATATTATTATGAGACAATATATACGATATCGGTTAGGATACAAGACATATATTATTAATTGAGACTTTAGAATATGTGTGTGTGTGTCTCAATATACAAGCATATTGATGTATATATCCATATGTATAGATTCTGATATTGATTATAGATATTGGTTAATCAAAGCTACAAAATTTAACAAGAAAAAAATGGGTTTTTCAAGGATTAGGTTGAGATGTGTGTTAGGTAATAGAAAAGGGGATGGAGTATCACCTAACAAAGTCACTTCTGGTAATGGGGTGAGGGGTAAAGAATGCTCCTATTGAAAAGAAACTAAGGACTGAGTTGAAAGCATAGCCCTATGTAGTCTTTTTAACACCCTATTAGACCCAACTCAAAATTTGGACCAGGTATGCCAAACCCCACTAGAACGGTGATAGTTAGCATTGGGATAAAAAAGTCCCAACTTATTATGCATGTATAACAAGGCTTATTTTTTGCCAGATGGCCATCAAAAAGGAAAATGCCCTATCTTATAAATGGCCAACTCAACCATATTAGAATCCGCACAAAATCCCCAAGTGAAAAGTGATAGATGATTTGCTAACCAATGCCATAGGTGTGACTTCTCAACAACATCATCATGGGCATAAATTTTTACAATGCCAAAGGAATGATTTTGAAAAGACATTAGAATCCAAACAATCATCTACATGGGGTTAGATCCACGAATTTTTTTTGAAGAAAGTAAATGATGAGAGAGAAGAGTGACTACATTACATCATCCAACCTCATGCTAGGAAGTAAATAAGGCACTGCTCGACCAAATAACATAGTAGGCCGAGTTGAGAAGAAACCCAACAACTTTAACTTCTTAAAGACACAAAACATAAGGATGACCAAGCCAATGCCTGGTATCATTAAAAAAATAATTTTGAGGGAGGTTTGTTAGCCCCCACACATTCCATGAGAGAAAATTCATTATAACATAGCTTGCATGTCTTCCTTATCTCCAAGAGAGGACACTACAATATTTGGGGTCAAATTGTGATAAAAATTAGTGATGATGGTCTAATTTGTGGTGACTTTCATATATATATTTTTTGTAATTTTCCCTGATGCCATCACAATACCAATGTAAGAGTCATAATTCCAATACCCACATAAGTATAAAAAAGAAAATAAAACATGACATAAATCATTCCCCATTTGTTTTAATTGTGGAGAGCTGCATGTGAAAAAAGGTGGATAGCTCTAAATGTTATAGTTCCCTTGTGCTTGGTGCATTTTGTTATTGTGATATATCCATACATTTCATTTTCATGCCCTCGATCTATGATTTCATTGCTGTGATCTATGCATTTTTTTACTATACCTTTGCTATTTAGCAAACACCTCTTTAGTAAGACTGCATAGAAGAGCATATCTTACCTTTTAATCCAATTCATATGTAAGATTATCATTTAGAATAGTAGGTACTTTTTTTGGAAAAATATACTTAGTAACAACAAAATCCCATATTATAACATCTAAATAATATATGTAAGCTTTCATCATAACTTTTTGAAACACGTGGTCATTTCCATCAAAAAATAGAGCTTGGTTAAGAGAAGCTCCTTTAGCCTATGCAATTTATACTTCCAAGTGTCCCTAGAATAGTTCCTATAGGTAAACCTAGAAAGGAACCCTAGCCCTAATACAACTTGTTGGAAGTGGTGGCTATTTTGAGAGGGGGGAGGGGTGGTGGTGAATTAGATTAGAACTTTTAAATCAAGTTTGTAATTAATGCATCACATTGGTGGAAACATTAAATGTTGAATAAACATAAATATATAAATTAATGTAATAAATTTAAGTTGGGAAGATAATATAAACAACTCACAAAATGAGAGACATAATTTTGTGCAGTGGAAAACCCTTAAAATCATTTTTGTTTCATCATAAGGAGAAAAAACACCCCGTTAAAATTGTCTTCTTTATTGAGTAAAAAATCTCTATTACAACAACTACAACTACCTTTACTTCTTTTCAATATTTGATATACCAGATGTTACATACACACACAACTATATGTTTTTAATTCACACACATGTATTTATAGGTAATCATACAATAAATCTTTCAAGTAAAACAAAATGTTTTCTATCTAAGGAAGGATAAAGGTCTCTACATTATTCTTTCATTCTCACTCAATAGCACACACAGGTATGAATCCTTAAATAGAGATACATTTTAAAAATATTACAATGACTCTCCTCAAAATTGGTTTCCAATTGTAATTGTTTCTTATCTTAATTGAACTATTTATTGGAAGATCTCATAGTATAATTTTTTGAACAGTTTCCAATTGTAATTGTTTTCACCTTAATAGAATTTCTATGAGAAGATCTCTTAGGAAATACACCATTTTGAAAACCTCAATCAGAATATTAAACAAAGAAATTCTTGATGTTTAGTGTGCATAACTGAAATCAAAACTTTCTTAGTAAATAACCATCATGCAACAATAGTATTAAAATCCTCACAATATAAGATGTAGAACCATTAAACTTCGTCTACCAAAATCTTTTTACAAATCACAGTCAACCAACCATATGAAGAATAACTAAACATTTTCATACTCTTTTCTTTTATTACAAGAAATAGTCAAATCATTCATTACCCATATTCTCCCTTTAAACAAAATACTACCACATGCTTGAATCATTAATGGACAAGAGTGATATGGATTTCCTTTCTATTCAAGAAATGGTTATTGAAAATGAAGAAGGCAGGAGAGATAAAAGAATTCATACCTATAGCTGGAGAGCACGAAGAATTGATTACCCTTTTTGAAATTTCCACAAAATACATTTTGGTTTATTGATCACAAGTATCTCAACTTTCCTCAACATTGGTCTCCATGCCATGAAAAAAAAAACAAAAGAGAAGAATAATCCTTCCTTTAACATACAACATAGAGATTATTGGATCCAAATGGAAAGCATCTTCAAGAATGAATCATGAAAACTTGTTCCTGAGAAGAAATCTCCATATTACCTTTTCAATCATATAATAGTTATGTGTATCAAACGAATTAGTGAGACATCCCTTTAGACATAGTAAAAACCCAGAAAATAATGATCACTCTCTTAGAAAAGAACAAGGGCCTATATAAAGAAATTTTTTTGATGATAAGTGATTTCAATTCCATTCCTAACTATGGGGAAAAACAAGGAGTTTAACAAAAGATAAGTATGGATGATTTTTCATATATTTTGGGTTTTTAATGATTTATTTGATGTGGGTCCCTCTAATGGCCTTTTTATTTAGACAAGAAGAGGGAAGTACTCCATTGGTATCTCAGAGTGCTAAGACAAACTTTTGGTTGGTCCAAATTTTCTGGAGGATGGGTTTGTTAATCATTCTAGTATTCTTCCTAATTCAATTTCTAATCACTTTCACATTATTCTTTTCTTTAGTCTAGGTGTCAAGAAGCTTACAAGCCATTTTAGATTCATAAGTATGTGGTGGAGAAACCCAAGTTTTGAGGCTGTACTAAGACAATGGTGGTTAAAGAGTAATATATTCTTAAGGACAATATATTCAAGTGGAATGATAATCTAATTACTGGGGTCTATGCAACAGATAATGAACATTTGATGAGGTATTTATGACTAAAAGAAGTTAGGCTAACAAATTTTAATTGACATCCTTTGAAATCTCTTGGGCCAAATGGGTTCACGATGGATGTATTCCAGTGAAGTTGTGACTTTTTAAGAGAAGATGTTTCGAAAGTGGAAATAGATTTTAGGAAGAAAGGAATGTTCATGAAAGAGACTAATAATGCTTTATTTTTTTTAGTGGTAAGAAGAAAAAATGCTATGATATTGTGGACTTAGGAAAATTCCACTCTACAATTCTATCTACAAAATCATCTCCAAGGCTTTTGCAAACAGATTGATAGATTTTCTGTCCAAAATTTTTTTTTTTTTTAAAAAGGCTTTGTATAGAATAGAAAATTTCCAGACATTGTAATATTGGTCTCTAAGACCATTCATTCTTTGTTGAGAGAAAAGAGGAGAGGTATGATAGTGAATCTTGATGTAAGTAATGCATATGATAGAGTTGTATGGTAATTTTTGATTAAAGTGTTAGAGAGATTTAGTTTTGAGCATTTTGGTTATCTTGCATTTTTCATTACATATCTCCCTAATTAGTTTTTCATTGCTTTTAGTGTTTACATTTGTTGTTTCTTCAAGGTTTCCAACTATTGACCTTAGAATTGTTTTGACAATTGAGTGTGAACACACTTAATCTATTTGCTAAGTTCATACCAAGCTAGTAGCATATGCTGAGTATAATATATACAAGTGCTCAGTTGCAATATTTGCCAAGCTAGAAATAAAGTAAGTGTCAAGTCACTCGGGTGTTGAGAAAATAGATAGTGTCGAGCAAGTATATGTGTCAAGTGAATAATAGATACCGAGCATGTTCAGGTGTTAAGCAAGATAAAATTTCAGTAGGTGTCCAGCATCAGTAATCAACAAGTGTCAAGCAGGATAGAATCAACAAAAGAGTTTTTGCCTTCAAAAACTAAGATCTAAACCATTTTGCATGCTAGCTAATGGATAAATCTCGAAGCTTAGAGATAAGATCAAATATATTTGATTCTCTATGTGATATACATGTAACAAATCAAAAAAATGGAAGGAATTGAGAGGAAATTTGGATGAATCTCAGTCGTAGATTCATACCGAACCCTAAGTCACAAAATCCTTTTAAAGGGAGATGAAACCCAAAAATTCTTAGAGTATGTGAGAAAGAATGCATGTGAGAAGGTGATGACATCACTGAAAGGGGTAAATTGATTAGCATACAATAGAGGTGACTTAAAAGAAGAAGAACATTGTAGAATCAGTTAGCAAAATAGAGCATCAAGGTTACAACATTTTCATATTAGATTAGAGAGGATCAAGATGAACTGAATTGGGATTTGAAATGAACAATATTAGATTGTAAGTGTAACAGATCAAACATTCTACTATACTCTCTAAAAATTATTAGAACAAAATGAAATCCTACGGACATAGGTTGGTTTAATAGCCATTGTATAAATCCTTTAACAGGGTGACATTCCAAGTGAGTGTTCTAAAGTTCTTTAGCTAGGCACACTTTTGACAGGGTGCTAAAATCATTTAATAGGGTAGAATATAAAAAACCTTTGTAAGCTTTTAACAATGTAGGCCTTTCATAGGGCAGATGATGACAACGGTGAAAATACGTAACCTTAACAGGTGAACTTTATTGTTGAAGTAGTGAAGAATTGTGGGTGTCTTCCCCACCCTAGTTTTACGTTCTCATTAGAGGGTTTCTAGGTAATCATATCTAGTGTCAAGTGTTTATGTGGATGTATTTAGTTTACATGTTAGTTCTATATTTTTATGCATGCATTATTTGAAAGTTAAAATTTTTATTGGTTAAATTTTAGTACTTATGACTCACCCCCCCCTTAGAAGTATACACTTCCAATTTGTATTTCCAACACCAACATGGTTTGAGACAAGAATGGAATTTTTTCCCCATATTTCTTTATTCTAATGATTGCTATTTTGGGAAGATTTATTCAGTAGAGGTGTCCTTTACGAATTTGGAAAGGTATAATATCTAATAAAGAAATTGATCCAATTTCCCACTCTTATTTTGTAGATGACACTATCTTGTTTGGGAAGACTTGTTAATCAAAAGCTTGGCTATAAAAGATAGGTTGGAGGATTATGATATTAGATCAGGTCAAAGTATGCATATGGATGAATCAAAAATATTCTTTATGAATAGGTTAGTAAAATTAGACAAAGTAAAATATAAAATTTATTGGGCTTCCTAATTCATTTCTTAACCCTAAGATATGTTGGCTTTCCTATTTTCATTGGAAAGAACCATAAGAGGATGTGGGATGATTTTTTTAGAAAATGTTAGGCCAAATTAACCTGATGGAGGAATGAGTGCCTCAACCAAGATGATAGAATAATTATGAATAAGACAATGTTTTTAGTTGTTCCTATATACTTTATATCTTAATACATTTTTATTTAAAAAGAAGTAAAGGCATTAGATGGTATTCTTTAAAAAAAAATTATGGGAAGGCTCAAAAGAAGCTAAGCACATCCCTATGATCAAATGGAACATGAATTGTCTAATAAAGGAGGAAGGACTAGCAAGTTTGGGCAAGATGAATCTTCATAATTGGCTTCTAGGGGAAAGTTGTCATGGAAGATGTACAAGTTTCCCTCTAGGTTTTGGTGCAAAATATTCACTATGAAGCACATAGATTCTATAAGAATTTGGTATATAGATCTTATACCATGTAATAATTTGTCTTAAGGAAAATTCACCTAAGATCAAGGAACTCAAGGACAAGAAAAATAGTAGAGAAAAAGAGCATGATCAAAATGATGATATGATATTCATTCAATATGACGGAGGAATGATATAACATTCTTTAGAAAATGTTAGGCCAAATTAACCTGATGGAGGAATGAGTGCCTCAACCAAGATGATAGAATAATTATGAATAAGACAATGTTTTTAGTTGTTCCTATATACTTTATATCTTAATACATTTTTATTTAAAAAGAAGTAAAGGCATTAGATGGTATTCTTTAAAAAAAAATTATGGGAAGGCTCAAAAGAATCTAAGCACATCCCTATGATCAAATGGAACATGAATTGTCTAGTAAAGGAGGAAGGAGGAGCAAGTTTGGGCAAGATGAATCTTCATAATTGGCTTCTGGGGGAAAGTTGTCATGGAAGATGTATAAGTTTCCCTCTAGGCTTTGGTGCAAAATATTCACTATGAAGCACATAGATTCTATAAGAATTTGGTATATAGATCTTATACCATGTAATAATTTGTCTTAGGGAAAATTCACCCAAGATCAAGGAACTAGAGGACAAGCAAAATAGTAGACCAAAAGAGCATGATCAAAATGATGATATGATATTCATTCAATATATTGATATGAAAGTACAATAGGAGTTCCTATATATAAAGGCCTCTAGAATGCTTCTAGAATGCCTAGGAGTCAGTAACATGTTAAGCCATACAACTAGGCACATGTCCACCAGATATGGTTTATCCTCCATTAGGCATAGGAGTAAGTGAGATGATGATAGGATAAGCCCGCAAAGCTGTAGCATGCAAAATAATGTTGTAGACACCATGTGCAAAATTAGGAGTATGAATAACTATGTTGTCTACATGACAACTTAGTTAATTATACAAAATCCAGTGTTGTAGACACCGTGTGCTAAATTAGAGTTGCTTACTCTAGTGTTGTAAACATTAAAACTCATAAGAGTATGCAAACTCCTAAGTGTCTCACTAATAAAATAATGCAATATAATAAAATAATGCATTAAAATAAGTAAACTTAAGTAAAGTGTAATAAGTAAATACTTATTTCCACCAACGAATTCAAATAGGCTAGAGAGGATCTTCACAATATAAAATTGTGAATTGAGGTCTTCCACTTGGAATCTCTTATTAAAGTAGAAGACCAGTTATAGACATTTTAACTTGGGAATTTGGGAATTGTAATTATCCCTATTCTCGTGGGACTCATGGAATGCGGAAAGTTTGATAGAAGAATTTGTTGGAGATTTGGGTTGGATTGGACTTGTAGAGGAGAAGATGGAAAGGTTTCTTTGTGATTCTATTTCATTGGCCCCAACTGCATTTGGGGCTCCAAGTGGAGCAAAAACTTGTAGAGATTGATCCTAACCAAACCAAGGAAAAGTGTTGGCAATTTTAAAGGAAAATGGATTAAATATTAAAGAGTTTGATGACAATTTGATTTGATTTGTTTCTATGTTTCAAAAGTATAAGATGAAATTTGGCTATGTTGTGCAAAGAAGAAGATCATTAGACTCTAATCAATATTCAATGTTATGTTAGTACAAAATTGTTCTTCCAAAAGAAAGGGATTTTCTTTGGGTCTCATTGCATGGGAGAAGGGTATGTGAAGGATCATGGTGTGCCAAAAAGTGGCGATATGAAAAATATGTAGTTCTGAAATGCCTCAAAGAATTTCAAAATCTATTCCCACTTTTTTCCCACCCATCCTGATACTAAATGAAAACAATTAATACCTTTATAATTCCTACTATATCTTTCAATACCAACCTTATATGATCATCTTTAAAACATCCCGAAAATGTGTTTTTGGCATGTTCTTATGTGTTTTTTACTTCAAGCATGTAGCTGACGACTTTTTTTTAACCAAAATTTGATGTAATGAAAAGGGTTTCTTAAGAATGTTCTTAGCTTTTTATAAATGTAAGTTTTGTCAAATTACGAGTTCAGTAAGTAATTATTACTTATTTTCTAATGGAGTTAGCTACAAAGTGCTGATTGACATACTGGTTGAAAAATAGCTATAACTTTCAAACCATATAAGATTTGTGAAATCCAAAAGATGCGTCACATTCTATGCTTTGACTAGTATAAGAAAAAGAAAAAAAAACTTAATTTTGACTTTTTTTGAACTAGTTAAGGTGGTCAGACACGGGAGTTTTTTAATTCTGAAAATAGTATAGTAGAAAATTCATAATTAATTATTTATTTGGAAATAAAATTGTCAAAAATATGCGTCACATCCAAGCATGAGTCTACTTTTTATATCTAAAATTATATTTAAAAATATTATCATTTGATTATGATTAAGGTGGTCAGACATACACCTACTTTTTATTTTTGCCCTGAAATTTTTGTAGTACTGCATTAAAATCCAAACTTTTGACCAATCAAATAATTTTTTCTCCAGATAAGGCCTTGTAGTTTAGAAACTAGATTCAATTTCCTACAAATTATTTTCTTACAACTTTTTGATATAAAGTCCAGAACCGCTTTAAAATTATGTGTCAAGTTGACATAACCTTGATTTGCTGATTTTTCATTGCCACTTAAGGCCATAGTTTGGTACACCATGATCCTGCACATGCCCAGGACTCTAATTGGGGAAAGGTTGCATAAAATAGGTATTACAAGTCTTAATAGATCTTTTCCTTGATGTAAAGTATATATAGTGATGTGTTTTTGAAAATTCAGTGAAAACATCACTAATGTATTATGAAATTATAAAGCTGATGATTGTTAATGTTAGATTTTTAAATATTTAAGTTGTGCTTATCAACGAGCACATAATGTGGGTATCATGTCTCCACATGTAAAAGAGGTATGGTTAGATTTGAACCCATCATTGAAATTAGTTTGGGAAAATCTAAAGAAAGGAAAAATGTTTTGTTTCAAGATGTATTTTGTTCTTCATTTTCTCAAGCCCTACGACTACCACTATGAAATCTTTTATGAGCATAAAAATGAAGGATTTTTGAATCATTATTTTGTGGGTTTTTAGTATGTCTAAAGGGATGTCTCACTAATTAATTTGATATAAAGAAATATTATATGACGGAAAAGGTAATATGAAGATTTCTTCTCGGGAACAATTTGTTATGATTCATTCTTGAAGATACTTTCCATTTGGATCTAATAATCTCTATGTTGTATGTTAACAGGAAAAATGATTTTTCTCTTTTGTTTTTTTTCTCATGACATGGAGACCAATGTTGAGGAAATTTGGGATACTTGGGATGAAAAAAACCAACACGTCTTTTGTGGAAATTTCAAAAAGGGTAATCAATTCTTTGTGCTCTCCAACCATAGGTATGAATTCTTTTATCTCTCTTGCCCTCTTCATTTTCAATAACCATTTGCTGAATAGAAAGGAAATCCATATCACTTTTGTCTATTAATGATTCAAGCATGTGGTGATATTTTCTTTAAAGGGAGAATATAGGTAATGAATGATTTGACTATTTTTGGTTGACTCTAATTTGTAAAAAGCTTTTGGTAGAGGAAGTTTAATGGTTGTACATTTTATATTGTGAGGATTCTAATACTATTGTTACATGATGGTTATTAACTAAGAAATTTTTGATATCAGTTATGCACACTAAACATCAAAAATTTCTTTGTTTAATATTCTGACTAAGGTTTTCAAAATTGTGTATTTCCTAAGAGATCTTCTCATAGAAATTCTATTAAGCTAAAAACAATTGCAATTGGAAACTATTCAAAAAATTATACTATGAGATCTTCCAATAAACAGTTCAATTAAGATAAGAAAAAAATTGTTTGAACTCATAATTAAAAGTCCACATGATAGAATAATTGAAGAATAATTAAAACTCCATTTGAATAATATACATTTGTTTTGAATGCCACTTGGCAAAAAAATTTGGAATGCTCAATCATCCACTGTACATGTCACAGGGTATGAAGGGTCTTGTTGCACTGAATTCAAAGAATCTATGGTTGGAACTGAATCAGTAGTAGCAATAGGAGCATTAGGAGGTGGGATCTCAATAGGAGGTAGAGGAACCAATACTGAAGCTACTAAAGATAGAATATCATCTAGAAAAGGATGAACTATGGTATCTCCATATTTTTTCCAAAGAGCCATCCACATATCATACAGGTGAATGAGCTTATTAATGAAATGCTTAGTATCAGAACTCATATTTACTATAATAATATCTGAGAGTCTATTAATAGGTAGCTATATTTCAGTGTTATAGATCAATTTGTTGGAACATAAATAAGGAAATAATTCCTTATGCTTACTTCTTAGATGATCAATGACTAAAGCACTCCATTTTTTATAGTTCCTTTCTATGAATGGTAGTCTAATTCCAAATTGACATGTGAAACAAAACTATTCCATGAGATCAATAAATGTACCCTCAAAAAAAATGGAACCTAGTTATGTGTTCAGATGAGCCCATACTAAGGATTTGAAGTGGCCCAAATTAGAATTTGTTAGTTGCAAAAAAATTTAGGTATAAAGATCTCAAACCACATGCACAAATGTGTAGATCACAAAATTCTACCCCAAAAAAAAAAAAACATTCTCGCAAAAAGGAGTTCATATGAGGGAGATACTATTGTTTGAAAATCAACTATACTATTATTTTTAGATAATCACCACTGACGTGTCTCCAAAAATCAAATGGCTCTAAATTTTTTCTTAGATGTTCAATTTTGATGAAACAAAATCTGATTTGGGAGTTTTTTGACCTTCTAAATATGATGCCAATACCTAATTAGCATCTACAAGCTCCAATCTTCTCTTTCAAAAATCTCTCCCACTGGCACATGATAAGACATACAAGTAGGCACATGTCCACCAAATATGGGTTATCCTCCATTAAGCATAGGAGTAGGTGAGATGATGAGAGGATAAGCCTACAAAGGTGTAGCATGCAATATAATGTTGTAGACACCATGTGCTAAATTGGGAGTGAAAATAACTATGTTGTCTACATGACAACTCAATTAATTACACAAACTCTAGTGTTGTCAACATGACAAATCGTAAGAGTACACAAACTCCTATGTGTCTCACTAATAAAATAATGCGTTAACCTAAGTAAACTTAAGTAAAGTGTACTAAGTAAATACTTATTTACACCAAAAGATTCAAATATGCTAGACAGGATCATCACAATATAAAATTTTGATTCGAGATCTCCCACTTGGAATCTCTTAAGAAAGTAGAAGACCGATTATAGACTTTTTAACTTGGGAATTTCAGAATGGTAATTATCCCTATTCTAGTGGGACTCATGGAGTGCAGAAAGTTTGATAGAAGAATTTGCTAGAGATTTGGGGTGGATTGGACTTGTAGAGGAGAATATGGGAAGGTTTCTTTGTGATTATATTTCATTCCCCCCAACTGCATTTAGGGCTCCAAGTGGGGAAAAACCTTGTAGAGATTGATGCTTACCAAACCAAGGAAAAGTTTTGGCCATTTTAAAGAAAAATGGATTAAATATTAAAGATTTTGATGACAATTTGATTTGATTTGTTTCTAAGTTTGAGGAGTATAAGATGAACTTGGGCTATGTTGTGCAAAGGAGAAGATCATTAGATTCTAATCAATATTCAAATTTATGTTAGTACAAAATTGTTCTTCCAAATGGAAGGGCTTTTCTATGGCTTTCATTGCATGGGAGGACTTTAACTAGGGAAAGGTTGCATAAAATAGGTATTACAAGTCTTAATTAATTTTTTCTATGAAAAAATGCAGTGCAAGATATGAATCATTTTCATCTTTGGTGCCCCATTTTCCTAAAATGTTTGAATTGGCTCCTTTCTATGTTAAATGGTTATGACTAGGAGTTCTAGTCTATTTGATTTTCTTTATTCTTGGATAGTTGGGAGATGCAATTTTCTACAAGGGAATCTTTGGCTATCTAGTCCATCTTTAATTATATCGTATATGTAGAGGGAAAAGAATATGAAGGATTTTTTTAGAAGTAGAGGTGGAGGTCAATTATATTGTAAGAAATCTTAATAAGAGCATCATACAAACAGTGGAGAATAAAAACAAAAAAAAGGAGAATTAACTTGATCTAAGCTTGAAATTAAGCTATGGGTACTAATGGGATATCAAAGTGAAAGAGATTGATTTAGTAAAATATAAGAGAACAAAAAGGAATATGATAGTATAGGAGGCCCAATGAGGGTTAGATAATGCTCAATTTTGATGTGCCCAACAAAGGAAATCTAGGGAAGTTTGGTTATAGAACTATTATTAGAGATGAAAAAGGTGAACTATTGAGATATATTTTGGGCTTCTTAGTTGTAGAAATCAACAAGAAGGAAAAGATTTGTGGCCTAATTGAAGGTTTGCATTTGTGTATAGACAAAGGATTTGATAAGGTAACGGTTGAAGGGGACACTCAGATAGTGACTAATAGTGTAGGTAAATGTTTTTTTTTAATTTGAAACTATAGAGAAAGATTCCCAAGATAGTAGATCTCCTCAACAAGTTTCCATAATTCATTCTTAAACATGTGCTCAGAAAGGGGAATCATGTTGCTGATTGGTCTCCTTATAGAGGTATTGAAATCAAAAGAAACATAGTTACATGTGGTGCTTTAGATGCTAAATAGCTCCTCAAAAATTTGATTATGTAAGAAGCTAGATCTGAGTAAAAAGAGTGGATGGATGGTATTAGTTCTCTTTTATGATAGATATAGTATGTTTTCAATAGCATCTAATGAGATCTTTTCATTATTGGAGAAATAATTTGTAAACTGCAATGATTTAAATTGACTATACATGTAGTGAATTGGTAATGGTTGTAGCAATAAGAATGATCATATCATATTTTTAGTGTAGTGAAGTTGTGTTATCTAGTAGATTTGAAAGATGTACTTTTATAAATGTTTATTCTCTAATAAAGGGATCTACCTCCACTAAGTTGAACTTACAATAATATGCATGTGTATTAAACATGTGTTACTTTTAGTAAATGTAAAAATATTTATAATTTAATTTAATTTAACAATACATTTTAGGTTATAAAATTATAATTTATTAAAAAAAATATTTTTCAAGCTAATATATTTTCCACATTCTAAAAAGATAACCATATAAAACATATACAAACAAGTTGAAATTATTACAATATCTTTCAGAATTAATAAATACTAATTTTAAAATTTCACATTTTCTCATATTAAATTTATATTAAAAATATATTATTATTATAGCTATAAAATTATATGTATTTAAAAAATTAATTTGTAATAGTTATTAAAATATTGTTTTCTAATAAACTGATTTTATATTATAACTAATTAAATTATGTTTAATTAGTAATAAAAAAAATAATTTAATTATAATTGTTATAGCCAAATAAATTATTGTTAAAACAAATATTTGTCATAAGGTAGCACTTGTTACCTTTTGGCGTGTCCAATGCCAACATATTATGTCCTTATAAAATGATATTTATATGCATTAAAATATAAGTATTATGTGCATATGAAATTTATGATTAGATTAATTAAAGTGAAGGCATTCCCTTTCTAATGTATTACAACTAATTTTTTAAATGAACATTGTTCAATTTTACTCATGCAATGCAAGAGGATTACATTCATATGGCCAATTCATTTGCATTTTTTAAAATTGTAATTGTTTTCACCTTAATAGAATTTATATGAGAAGATCTCTTAGGAAATGCACCATTTTGAAATGCTCAGTCATAATATTAAATAAAGAAATTTTTGATGTTTAGTGTGCATAATTGAAATCAAAACTTTCTTAGTTAATAACCATCATGTAACAATAGTATTAAAATCTGCACAATATAAGATGTACAACCATTAAACTTGCTCTACCAAAATCTTTTTACAAATCAAAGTCAACCAACCATATAAAGAATAACTAAACATTTTCATATTCTTTTCTTTTATTATAAGAAATAGTCAAATCATTCATTACCCATATTCTCCCTTTAAACAAAATACCACAACATGCTTGAATCATTAATGGACAAGAGTGATATGGATTCCCTCTCTATTCAACATATGGTTATTTAAAATGAAGAAGGTAGGAGAGATAAAAGAATTCATACCTATGACTCGAGAGCACAAAGAATTGATTACCCTTTTAGAAATTTACACAAAAGACATGTTGGTTTTTTGATCCGAAGTATCCCAACTTTCCTCAACATTGTCTCCATGTCATGAAAAAAAAAACAAAACAAAAGAATAATCCTTCCTTTAACATACAACATAAAGATTATTAGATCCAAATGGAAAGTATCTTCAAGAATGAATCATAAAAAATTATTTTTGAGAAGAAATCTCCATATTACCTTTTCCATCATATAATATTTTTGTGAATCAAACGAATTAGTGAGACATCCCTTTAGATGTACTAAAAACCCACAAAATGGTGACAAAAAAATCCTTCATTTTGATGCTCAAAAAAGATTTCATGGTGGCAGTTGTAGTGCTTGAGAAAATAAAGAACAAAATACATCTTGAAACTAAACCTTTTGCCTTTCCTCAGATTTTCCTAGACTAATTTCAATGATGGGTTGAAATATAACCATACCTCTTTTACATGTGGAGACATGATACCCACATTATGTGCTTCTTAGTTGTAGAAATCAACAAGAAGGAATTTTTTTTTGGCCTAATTGAAGGTTTGCATTTGTGTGTAGACAAAGGATTTTATAAGGCAATGATTGAAGGTGACACTTAGATAGTGACTAATAGTGTAGGTAAAGGTTTTTTTTTAATTAGAAATGATAGACTAAGGTTCCCAAGATAGTAGATCTCTTGAACAAGTTTCCATAATTCATTCTTAAACATGTGCTCAGAGAGGGGAACCATGTTGCTAACTGGTTTGCTTATAGAGGTATTGAAATCAAAAGAAAAGTAGTTACATGTGGTGCTTTAGATGCTAAATAGCTCCTCAAATATTTTATTATGTAAGAAGCTAGATCTAAGTAAAAAGAGTGGATGGATTGTATTAGTTCTCTTTTATGATAGATATAGTATGTTTTCAATAGCATCTGATAAGATTTTTTCATTATTGGAGAAACAATTTGTAAACTGCAATGATTTAAATTGACTATACATGTAGTAAATTGGTAACGGTTGTAGCAATGATAATGATCATATCATATTTTTAGTGTAGTGAAGATGTGTTATATCCTAGATTTGAAAGATGCATTTTTATAAATGTTTACTCTCTAATAAAGGGATCTACCTCCACTAAGTCGAACTTACAACAATATGAGTGTGTATTAAACATGTGTTACTTTTAGTAAATATAAAAATATTTATAATTTAACAATATATTTTAGGTTATAAAATTATAATTTATTAAAAAAATTATTTTTCAATCTAATATATTTTCCACATTCTAAATGAATAACCATATAAAACATATACAAACAAGTTGAAATTATTACAATACCTTTCATAATTAATAAAATATTAGTTTTAAAATTTCATCTTTTCTCATATTAGATTTATATTAAAATTATATTATTATTATAGCTATAAAATTATATGTATTTAAAAATTTAATTTGTAATAGTTATTAAAATATTATTTTCTAATAAAATAATTTTATATTATAACTAATTAAATTATGTTTAATTAGTAATAAATAAACATAGTTTAATTATAATTGTTATAACCAAATAAATTATTGTCAAAAAAAATATTTGTCATAAGGTGGCACTTGTTATCTTTTGGTGTGTCCAATGCTAACATATTATGTCCTTATAAAATGATAGATTTATACGCATTAACATACAAGTATTATGTGCATATGAAATTTATGATGAGATTAATTACAGTGAAGGCATTCCCTTTCCGAAGTATTACGATTAATTTTTTAAATCAACATGGTTCAATTTTACTCATGCAATGGAATATGATTACATTCATATGCCCTATTCATTTGCATTTTTTAAAATTCTAATTGTTTTCAGCTTAATAGAATTTCTATGAGAAGATTTCTCAGGAAATACACCATTTTGAAATCCTCAGTTAGAATATTAACCAAACAAATATTTGATGTTTAGTGTGCATAACTAAAATCAAAATTTTCTTAGTTAATAAAAATAGTATTGAAATTATCACAATATAAGATGTACAACCATTAAACTTCATCTACCAAAAGCCTTTTACAAATCAAAGTCAACCAACCATATGAAGAATAACTAAACATTTTTATATTCTTTTCTTTTATTACAAGAAATAGTCAAATCATTCATTACCCATATTCTCCCTTTAAACAAAATACCACCACCTGCTTGAATCATCAATGGACAAGAGTGATATGGATTTCCTCTCTATTCAGCAAATGGTTATTTAAAATGAAGAAGGTAGGAGAGATAAAAGAATTCATACCTATGACTGGAGAGAACAAAGAATTGATTACCCTTTTCAAAATTTCCACAAAAGACATGTTGGTCTTTTGATCCCAACTATCTCAACTTTCCTCGACATTGTCTCCATGTCATGAAAAACAAAACAAAAGAAAAGAATATTCTTTCCTTTAACATACAAAATAAAGATTATTAGATCCAAATGGAAAGTATCTTCAAGAATGAATCATAAAAAGATGTTCCTGAGAAGAAATCTCCATATTACCTTTTCCATCATATAATGTTTTTGTATATCAAATGAATTAGTGAGACCTTCCTTTAGACATACAAAAAAGCCACAAAATAATTATTCAAAAATCTTTCATTTTGATGCTCAAAGAAGATTTCATGGTGGCAGCTATAGTGCTTGAGAAAATAAAGAACAAAATACATCTTGAAACTAAACCTTTAGCCTTTCCTCTGATTTTCCTAGACTAATTTCAATATTGGGTTGAAATCTAACCATACCTCTTTTACATGTGGAGACGTGATACTCACATTATGTGCTCATTGATAAGCACAAGTTAAATATTCAAAAAATCTAACATTAACCATGGTCAACTTCATAATTTCATAATACATCACTGATGTTTCTGCTGAATTTTCAAAAATATGTCACTATATATACTTTGGATCAAGGAAAAATCATTTTCATCACTATCCAGAACACTCTCTTAGAAATGAGCAAGGGCCTATACAAAGAAAAAGTTTTAATGATAGGTGATTTCAATTTGATTCTTAACTATGGGAAAAAACAAGGAGTTAAACAAAAGATAAGTATGGATGATTTTTCATATATTTTCAATTTTTAATGATTTTTTTGATGTGGGTTCCTCTAATGGCCTTTTTATTTAGACAATTAGAAGTAATTACTCCATTGGTATCTTAGAATGCCAAGACAGACTTTTGGTTGGTCCAAATTGGTTGTAAGATGGGGTTGTTAATCATTCTAGCATTCTTCCTAATTCAATTTCTAATCACTTTCACATTATTCTTTTCTTTAGTTTAGGTGTCAAAAAGCTTACAAGCCATTTTAGATTCATACGTATGTGGTGGAGAGACCCAAGTTTTGAGCCTCTACTAAGACAATGATGGTTAAAGAGAAATATTTTCTAAGGGACAATTAGTTTTTACTTTTTAAAAAGGATTCAATATGTTAAGGATAAGATTAAATATTGGAATAAGATTTTCTTTGGTAATATTTTTGTAGAAGAAATAAAGGTAGAAGAACAACTCTATTCTCTTAATATGAAAATTATAGCTAAAGCTATGCCAAAAATGAATATTGAAGGAGATTCATTTTTAAAATATCACCTATTTAAACTCCTTCTTAAAGAATATCTATTTTGGAGAGGTAGGTCTCGAGAGTTATGGTTAGAAGAGGAAGATTCTAACACTAAGTTTATCCATTCTTATATGAAAGCTAAAAGACCCATTAATAGGATCAATGGAGTTAATATTAAGGAAGGGAATTTTTTTTTCTTCATAATGATATTAAGAAGATTATATTGGAGCACTTTCAAGGTGTGTTGTTTCTTCATTTGAGAGCAGTTTCAAAAGAAATGATAATCTAATTACTGGGGTTTCTTTGACAAACAATGAGCATTTGATAAGGCACTTATCAATGAAAGAAGTTAGGCCAACAAATTTCAATTGACATCATTTGAAATCTCTTGGGCCAAATGGATTCATGATAGATGTATTCTAGTGAAGTTGTGACTTTTTAAGATAACATGTTTGGAAAGTGGAAAAAGATTTTAGGAAGAAAGGAACGTTTGTGAAAGAGACTAATAATACTTTTTTTTTTTAGTGGTAAGAATAATGCTATGATATTGTGGACTTAGGCCAATTCAACTCTACAATTCTATCTACAAAATCATCTCCAAGGCTTTTGCAAACAAACTGATAGAATTTCTCTCCAAAATATATATTTTTTTAAATGGCTTCATATAGAATAGAAAAATTTTGAACATTGTAATATTGGTCTCTGAAACCATTCATTCTTTTTTGAGAGAAAATAGGAGAGGTATGATAGTGAATCTTGATGTAAGTAATGCATATGATAGAGTTGTATGGTAATTTTTGATTAAAGTGTTAGAGAGATTTAGTTTTAAGCATTGTGGTTATCTTTCATTTTTTATTACATATCTCCTAAATCAGTTTTTCATTATTGTTATGGTTGCATTTGTGGTTTCTTCAAGGTTTGAAACTATTGATCTTAGAATGGTTTTGACAATTGAGTGTCAACACATTAAAGCTATTTGTTAAGTTCATGCCGAGCTAGAAACATATGCTGAGTATAATATATATAAGTGCCGAGTTGCAATATGTGTTGAGCTAGAAATATAGTAAGTGCTAAGTCACTCAGGTGCCGAGAAAATAGACAGTGCCAAGTGAACAATAGATACCAAGCATGTTCAAGTGCTAAGAAAGATTTAATTTAAATAGGTGTCGAGCATCAGTAATCAACAAGTGTCGAGCAACACAAAATCAACATAAGAGTTTGTGCCTTCACAAACAAAAATGTAAACTATTTTTCATGCTAGCTAATGGATAGATCTTGAAGCATAGAGATAAGATCAAATCTATTTCATTCTCTATGTAATCTACATGCAACCAATTAGAAAAATGGGAGGAATTGAGTGAGAAAGTTGGATGAATCTCAATCGTACATTCATACATAACCCTAAGTCATGAAATCCTTTTAAAGGGAGACAAACCCCCAAAATTCATAAAGTATGTGAGAAAGAATGCATGTGAGAAGGTGATTATAGTAGTGAATTGGGTAAATTGATAAGCATACAATCAAGGTGACTTAGAAGAAAAACAACATTGCAAAATCAGTTAGTAGAACAAAGGATCAAGGTTACAACATTTTCATATCAGTTCAGAGAGGAATAAATGAACTAAGTTGGGAGGTATAAATTCTTTAACACACTGACATTCCAAGTGAGTGTTCCAAAGTCATTTAGCTAGGCAAACTTTTGACAGGGTGTGAAAATCCTTTAATAGGGTAGAATCTAACAATCCTTTGTAAGCCTTTATCAGGTGAACTTTATTGTTGTAGTAGTGAAGAATTGTGGGTGTCATCCCCCCCCTAGTTTTACCTTCTTATTATAGGGTTTCTGGGTAATCATATCTGGTGTCAAGTGTTTATATGGATGCATTTACTTTCTATATTAATTCTATATTTTTATGCATGCATTGTTTCAAAGTTAAAAATTTTATTGGTTAAAGTTTAGTACTTCTAATTGACCCCCCCTCTCAGAAGTATACATTTCCAATTTGTATTTCCAACACCAACATGGTTTGAGACAAGAGGGGAATTGTTTCTCCATATCTATTTGTTCTAATGACTGAGGTTTTGGGAAGATTTATTAAGCAGAGGTGTCCTTTAAGAATTTCGAAAGGTATAGTAGTTAATAAAGATATTGATTCTATTTCCCACTCTTAATTTGTAGATGACACTATCTTGTTTTGGAAGACCGGTTAATCAAAAGCTTGGCTATAAATGATAGGTTGGAGGATTATGATATTAGATTAGGTCAAAGTATGAATAAAGATAAATCAAATATATGCTTTATCAATAGGTCAATCAAATCAGACAATGTAAAATATCAAATTTATTGGGCTTCCAAATTTATTTTTTAACCCTTAGATATGTTGGCTTTCCTCTTTTCATTGGAAAGAACCATAAGAGGATGTAGGATGAAGTTTTTAGAAAATGGTAGGCCAAATTAACTTTATGGAGGAATGAGTGCCTCACCCAAGATGATAGAATAATTATGAATAAGACAATTTTTTTAGTTGTTCCTATATACTTTATATCTCAATACTTAATTTTTATTTAAAGAGAAGTAAAGGCATTAGATGGTATTCTTAAAAAAAATTATGGGAAGGCTCAAATGAAGCTAACCACATCCCTATGATCAAATGGAACATGAATTGTCTAGTAAAGGAGGGAGGAGGAGAATGTTGGGCAAGATGAATCTTCATAATTGGCTTTGTGGGGAAAGTTGTCATGGAAGATGTATAAGTTTCCCTCTAGGTTTTGGTGAAAAATATTCACTATGAAGCACTTAGATTCTGTAAGAATTTGGTATATAGCTTTGATACCATGAAAGAATTTTTCTTAGGGAAAATTCACCCAAGATCAAGTAACTCAAGCACAAGCACAAAAATAGACAAAATGAGTATGATCAGAATGATGATATGATATTCATTCAATATATTGATATGAATTGAGATGAATTAATATGAAAGTGCACTAGGACTGTTTATATATAAAGGCCACTAGAATGCTTCTAGAATGCTTAGGTGTCAGCAACATGATAAGTCACACAACTAGGCACATGTCCACTGGATATGGGTTATACTCCATTGAGCATAGAAGTAAGTAAGATGATGAAAGGATAAGCATACAAAGGTATATCACATGCAACATAATGTTATATACACCATGTGCTAAATTAGGAGTACAAATAACTATGTTGTCTACATGATAGTTGAGGTAATTATGCAAACTCCTATGTTGTAGAAACAATTTGTCGAATTAGAGTTTCTTACTCTAGTGTTGTCAACATGACAACTCATAAGAGTAAAGGGTATGTGTAGGATCATGGTGTACCAAACTATGGCCTTAAGTGGTAGTGAAAAATAAACAAATCAGGTTTATGTCAACTTGACACATAATTTTGAAGTGGTTATAGACTTTATATCAAAAAATTGTAAGAAAATAATCTATAAGAAATTGAATGTAGTTTCTAAACTACTAAGCCTTATTAGGAGAAAAAAATAATTAATTGGTCAAAAGTTTGAATTTTAATGCAGTACTAAGAAAATTTCAGGGCAAAAATAAAAAGTAGGTGTATGTATGACCACCTTAATCAAAATAAAATCATAATATTTTTTTAATATAATTATAGATATGAAAAGTAGACTCATGCTCGGATGCGACGCATATTTTTTGATATTTTTATTCAAAATAAATAATTAACTATGAATTTTCTACCAAAACTTTTTCAAAAAAAAAAGTTCTGTGTCTGACCACCCTAACTAATAGAAAATTTTACCAAATTTAATTTAATTTTTTTTTCTTATACTAGCCGAAGTATAGAATGTGATGCTGTAGACACCTAAAAATCTATAGAAAATAAAGTATTTTTAATTTCTGAAAAAGTCTTGATGACATCATCATTTATTAATTTATTTATTTTTATGCCATTAAATCCCTTTATCTTAATTAAAAATATTTAATTAAGGAATCCCTCCCAAACATGTTTAAATCTTGTTTAAACATTATTTCCTTATTTATTAATTAATTAATTAATAAATTGACCAAAAAACCCAAAATAAATAAAAAATTTATTTTTTGCCCAAAACTTGGCCAATTTCCTTAAGACCACTAAGCTATTCCAAAATCTTCTAATCCCTCTTTAATTTTGATTAAAGGCTAATCCCATCATTTCCTACCCCTAATCCCAACTCAAAATATTTAATTAAGATTAAATATTAATCCTCATGTTTATTAAAAAAGTTTTAATAATTATCTCCTCAACCCAAACCCTTGAAATAAATAAAACTTTATTTATTTCCTAAAAATCTAATTTATCCTCATCCTAAGAAGTTCTAGACTCTTCTAGAAAGTCTTCATCCTCATCCTAGGAAATTCTAGACTATTCTAGAAAGTCTTTATCCTCATCCAAAGTCTAGACTCTTCTAGAAGATGTCTTTAAACCTAATCCTAATCCCCTCCTAACCTTGTCACATTCCCTAAACATGGGTTAAAACTTACTAACCCAAGCCAAAGTTAACAAATATCTCCTCCTTCACCCGCCCTTATTAAATGCCATCCACTTGTCTATCCCTTAGCTAATCCTAAACCATCCTAATCCATCCTCTAATCATTTGCATAATCCTAAGCAAGCTTAAAACCCTCCTAATCAAGCCCAAGTTCAAATTGCTCTCATCTCCCTCAAAATATCTCAACCATAAAACTTTATGAAGACCACTAGGCCATAAATGACTCTTTCAAGCCCTTTTATTGCTCTTACAAGTCATTATGAGGGTCTTTATGAAGATTTTATCCCTTGACCCTCTTTTGTTGATTCATCCTTCCCCTTTCCTCCATCTTCTCACCCTGTGACATGTGTCACTCCCTGATTGGCTGTAAGGAAGACAATCCATGTGCTCTCTTCTCATGCAATCTGAGCCCTCTATGAGCTTTTTCCCATCCTTGCATCTTAGCCCTCAATCCCTCAAGCCTCTTGCCTATAAATTGGATCTTTCCCCTTTGCAAAATAACACAATCTATGAAGTAAAGTCATAATGCCATTTTAAGAAGCCATTTTACATCAAAACCATACACTCACACCCAAATTCCAACTCCATTTGAAGCCCTTTTTGAAGCATAAGCTTGAGCATACATTCTATCTTGAAGTTTATAAATTTTGTTTAGTTTGTAAAAGCTTTATTTAAATTTGGTTTCTATTAGCATACTAACATTGCTCATATACAGATGCAACTTTTAGATTTAAAAAATATTATACCGTTTGAAAGTTATAGCTATTTTTCAATCAGTATGTCAATCAACACTTTACAATTATCTTCATTGATAATTAACTAATAAATATTTATCAAACTCAGAATTTGATAGAAATTATATTGATGGAATCTAGAGAGCGATATTAAAAAATTCTTTTCGTTTTATTCAATTTCATTCAAAATAACATTGTCAGACGGCTACTCGAAGTCTGAGTATTACAAAAACTCTCTTCAAACACATCTTTTGAATTGACCGGGTAGGCTTGGTAAATACCAAGCCTAATCAGATATCCGATTTCAAATCGAATATCCAATTACAAATCGAATATCCGATTTCAAATTCGATATCTGATATGTTGAGGTGGGCAAATTTAAAATCTCAACCTATTTTGGAGGGAAAATTGGGTTTAAACCTCATAGCTTATTATTTCTAAATTATTTCACTTATATTACTATGTAAAGATGTGTTTTAATATATTATATATATAATAACGTAATGTAAAGATATAAGATATAATCTAGCAATATATAATAATATATTATGTTAATCTTATTACAATCTATAAATATAATTTATATTATTATTATTTTTACTAAATATAATAACGTAATATATATATATATATATATATATATGGGTGAACTCACAATAATGGGTTCCACTTTAGTGGGACGAACAAGCGAACATGGTAAACGTGTTCGTGCGAACGCCATGTTCGCACGAACATGCAAAATCACAAAAAATTTAACCTTTTTTTCTTTTTTCTTTTTTTTGCTCTTTTGATTGCGATAATTGCAGGAGAATGATCTCCTGCTATAAAATAAAAAATTTCAAAATGTGCTGCTCAGAGCAAGCTTTCCAATGACTATAATTTTATTACATAATTTATTCATTAAGACTTTCAAATATGAGTTTAACTCATTATAGGTTCATTACTGATTGAACATCAACCGACTTTGACACCTCGGAAAAATTAGTAAATTAGGTCAAATTTTTTTTGAAAAATATGGAGGCACTGGCTTATTGAGATACCTTTCTATTCAAAAAAAAAAAAAAATGATTTATGATAAATTGACTTCAAATTATCTGTGTCAAACAGAACGTATGTCTGAATTATAGTTCATGTCACTTCAAAACTTCATAAACTATACAATATTTAACAAAAATAAATCAAACCAAATGCAGACACTCGATATTGATGTTATAAATCCAACGCCGAAAGAATTACTTCATTATCATTTCTAGAAAAAAAGTTATGTGTGTCAAACAGACTGTCACTTTTTAAAATATTAAATTTTATTATGTACCACTTTTTGGAGGAGATAAAAAAAATTGACATAAATTTTTTTTTTTCTTAGATTAAAAAATATGGTTACAAAGTAGGAACAAAATACTCAAAATTACTAGTATATGTCATCTTGAAATTATTTATAGTTTTGGAGATATAGTCACTTGAACGTAACGTTTGTTGCAAAAATATTGATTTCAGAGTCAAAATTGGTCAAAAAGTGGAACCCATTATTGTGGGATCACCCATATATATATATATATATATATATATATATATATATATATATATATAATACGTATTATATATTATTATATTAATATGTATGTTATTAATGTATATATAATAATGTAATATTTTTATTAAATATAATATGTATTATATATTATTATATTAATATGTATAATAATATTATATATATATATATATAATAACGTAATATATTAAATATAAATATATAGTATGTATTATATATATTATTATATTAATATGTATGTTATTAATATATATATATATATATAATTATATTAATATGTCTGTTATTAATAGATATGTATATTATTAATATATATGAGTCAAAGGGGGTCATAGGTCAACCATTGACCCCTTTTGACGCATTAAACGACGACATATGTCCTTAGGAGTCCTATGAGCCCTAGGAACATATTACAATGGTTAATATGGGTCAAAAGGGGTCATAGGGTGACCTATGACCCCTTTTGACCCATTAAATGACGATATATGTCCCTACGAGTCCTAGGACCCCGAGGGACATATTTGAATCGTTCATATGGGTCAAATGGGGTCATAGGGTGACCTATGACCCCCTTTGACCTATTAAATGACAACATATGTCACTAGGGGTCTTAGGACCCCTAGGGACATATTCGAATGGATGATATGGGTCAAAGGGGGTCATACATTCTTTTAACCCATTAAATGATGACATATGTCCCTGGGGGTTCTAGGACCCCTAGGAACATATTCGAATAGGTAATATGGGTTAAAGGGGGTCATAGGGTGACTTATGAATCACTTTGACCAATTAAATGACAACATATGTCTCTAGGGGTCTTAGAACCCGTACAAACATATTCAAATGGGTCGGTAGGGGTCCTCAGACCCCTAGGAACATATTCGAATGGGTCATATGGATCAAAGAGGGTCATAGGGTGACCTATGACCCCCCTAACCCATATGAACGATTCGAATATGTCCCTAGGGGTCCTAGGGGTCCTAGGACCCCTAGGGACATATTCGAATCGTTCATATGGGTCAGGGGGGTCATATGTCACCTATGACCCTCTTTGACCCATTAAATGATGACATATGTCTCTAAGGGTCCTAGCACCCCTAGGGACATATTCGAATTGTTCATAAGGATCAAAGGGGGTCATAAGGTGACCTATGACCCCCTTTGACCCATTAAACAATGACATATATCTCTAGGGGTCCTATAACCCCTAGGGACATATTCGAATCGTTCATATGGGTCAAAGGGGGTCATAAGGTGACTTATGACACCCTTTGACCCATTAAATGATGACATATGTCCCTAGCGGTCTTACGACCCCTAGGCACATATTTGAATCGTTCGTATGGGTCAAAGGGGGTCATAAGGTGACCTATGACCCCATTTGACCCATTCAACGATGACATATATCCTTAGGGGTCCTAGGACCCCTAAGAACATATTCGAATCATTCATATGGATCAAAGCCTTTGACCCATTAAACGATGACATATGTCTCTAACGGTCCTAGGGACATATTTGAATAGGCCATATGGGTCAAAATGAGCCCCTTTGACTCATTAAATGATTATATATGTCCTTAGGGGTTCTAGGACCCCTAGGGACATTCAAATGAGTAATATGGGTCAAAGGGTATGATAAGGTGCCCTATGACTCTCTGTGACCTATTAAATGACAACATATGTCTCTAGGGGTCTTAGAACCCCTAGGGACATATTCAAAAGGGTAATATGGGTCAAAAGGGGTCATAGGGTGACCTATGACCCTCTTTCACCTATTTCATGATGACATATGTCACTAGAGGTCCTCGAACCCCTAGAAACATATTCGAATGGGTCATATGGGTCAAAAGGGGTCATAGGTTACCCTTTGACCCATTAAATGATGACATGTCTCTAAGGGTCCTAGCACCCCTAGAGACATATTCGAATTATTCATATGGGTCAAAGGGGGTCATAGGGTGACTTGTGACCCCCTTTGACTCATTAAACAATGACATAAGTTTCTAAGGGCCCTAGAACCCCTAGGGCCATATTCGAATTGTTCATATGGGTCAAAAGGGGTAATAGGGTGACCTATGACACCCTTTGACCCATTAAATGGTGACATATGTCCCTAGGGGTCTTAGGACCCCTAAGGACATATTCAAATCGTTCATATGGGTCAAAGGGGGTCATAGGGTGACCTATGACCCCCTTTGATCCATTAAATGATGACATATGTCCCTAGGGGTCCTGGGACCCCTAAGGACATATTCGAATCGTTCATATGAGTCGAAGGGGGTCATAGGGTGCCCTATGACCCCCTTTGACCCATTAAACGATGACATATGTCCTTAGAGGTCCTAGGTATATATTCGAATGGGTCATATGGGTCAAAGGGGGTCATAGGGTGACCTATGACCCCCTTTGACCCTTTAAAGGATGACATAAGATGCCTAGGGACATATTCGAATCGTTCATATGGGTCAAAGGGGGTCATAGGGTGTCTTATGACACCCTTTGACATCTTAAATGATGACATATGTCCCTAGGGGTCGTAGGACCCATAACGACATATTCGAATAATTCATATAGGTCAAAGGGGGTCATAAGGTGACCTATGACCCCCTTTGACCCATTAAATGATCACATATGTCCTTAAGGGTTCTAGGACATAAGGGACATATTTGAATGGGTAATATGGGTCAAAAGAGGTCGTAGGGTGATCTATGAGTCTCTTTCACCCATTAAATGACAACATATGTCTCTACAGGTCTTAAAACTACTAGGGACATATTCGAATGGGTAATATAGGTCAGAGGGGGTCATATTGTGACCTATGAGCCTCTTTGACCCATTAAACTATGACATATGTCGCTAGGGGTCCTCGTGTAGTGCTTGCCCCTGGTTCGCATTTTTTTATCATTGCTGAACTCTTTAAGAGCTAGTTTTATGTTGTTGGTTGGTAGCATTGTTTTGAGATTATCAGATATTGTGCTATGGATTCAGTTTATTATGCAATGAGATTACTTAGACTCTACATTTCATGTATGTATGATGATTATTTTTAGTTTTTGCAATTATTAATAATGATTAGTAAGATGATTTATTATCATATGTGTTTTCTTATGGATGCTTACCCCATACTTGCATGTGTATGGTGTGCGTGTTTGTTCTTATGTATGGCATGTCTGATGTGGTTAACAAAGGGAGTCGTAGTCACCTACTAGTCGAAATCTACATGATGCACCACTTCCTGCCATTGCCTATTTAGTTTAATATATATTGTGCTTGTACATGTGTGGTTTTTATGTTGGTTGCAGGTACCCGGTATCGACTTTCCTGAATTGCCAAGATGAGCGTACCTTATCACACTATCTCAATGATAAGAGAGGGGAGATAAATTAGATGTGATGTTAGATGAATAGTTAATTTAGATGTGATTCAACGTTAAGGGATCTTTAAAGAATGTAATTTGTTATGTTATGTGTACTTTTGTTCGAATTGTTTCTATTGCTTCCGCAAGTGTTGTGAATGGTTTATATTTCATGTTTAAAAAAAAATTATTTGGTAAAGTTAGTGAAATTCTTTGGATCCTTTGGCGGGGCATTACATTTGGTATGAGAGCCAGGTTTTAACATTGGAAGCTCTGGGTATATTGGAATGCCATTAGTGCCAACTAGTTGAACA
Source organism: Cupressus sempervirens (assembly GCA_028749045.1). Lineage (NCBI taxonomy): Eukaryota > Viridiplantae > Streptophyta > Pinopsida > Cupressales > Cupressaceae > Cupressus > Cupressus sempervirens. The sequence goes on along the minus strand of CM053791.1, from coordinate 253,387,970 downwards.
AAAATGAAAACTTTGAACTATCATGTGTATCTTTTTCAAACTGAAAACTTGAAATTAGGTGAACTGAAATAGAACTTAAAACTGTTACTTGCATATTTTTCATACTTCAACACTTAGTTTTCAAAATTGAAAATTCTACTTAAACCGAAACATGGGAAAAACTGAAAATTGAAACTTATTTTTGTTATAAAACATGTATCTTTTATTTATGTTTTAAGGTAGTATGCCTTTGATTATTTTTGCAAGCATTAAGTTGCTCTTGTTTAGAATGTATTAAGCTATCTATTTTAGTAGTTGTTAAAAGAACAAATGTTGGATCAATGTTGTTTTTGATTTACCATTAAACCAGAATCATATTGCTCTAAGGGTGTTGTAATTCTTTCAGTGGAATCATGTCTCCCTACAGAAGAAAAGGGTTCAATGGGACCCGCAGAGTGAGTATCTTAGCTTTTCATTCTTGTAGGATTCCAAGAGTAAGCCTAATCACAGGGAGGGTGGATGTAGTGCCTGCCCCTGGTTCGCATTTTATTATCATTGCTGAACTCTTTTAGAGCTAGTTTTATATTGTTGGTTAGCAGCATTATTTTGAGATTATCAGATATTGTGCTATATATTCAGTTTATTATGCGATGAGATTACTTAGACTCTACATTTCATATATGTATGATAATTATTTTCAGTGTTTGTAGTTATTAATAATGATTAGTAAGATGATTTATTATCATATGTGTTTTCTTATGGATACTTACCCCATACTTGCATGTGTATGGTGTGTGTGTTTGTTCTTATGTATGGCGTGTCTGATGTGGTTAAGGAAGGGAGTCATAGTCACCTGCTAGTTGGGATCTACACAATGCACCACTTCTTGCCATTGCCTGTTTAGTTTAGTATATATTGTGCTTGTACATGTGTGGTTTTTATGTAGGTTGCAGGTACCGGGTATCGACTTTCCTCAATTGCTAGGATGAGCATACCCTATCACACTATCTCAATGATAAGAAAGGGGAGATAAATTCTCAAGTCCAAATTCCAACCCTTTAAGTCATTTTTCCTAATTGGAAGATTAAGACAAGTATCTGAATTGAGTACCCTCTGAATGGTCAGATGACATAATCCGGGACATAAACCCTTGGTTTGATTTTGTATGTATTTTGGCTATGATGGGTTTTCATATTTTTACCTTTGTGAGTCTTTAGTGTATTTTCTATTAATTAAGCCTATTTAAAAGATTTAATTAATGGTTTAATTAAATAGAAATTAATATGGTATTTAATATTTATTTTATTTACTTAATTAGAAAATTAATTAAATAAAATAATTAAATTTAAAAATAAAAGTTAAAAGTTTAAATTTGGAATGTGACAATATTTATTTTAATAATAATATATTTGGAGTTCATTTTTAAATAAATGACTAAATAATAATATTATTAAAGCTAATAAATATTTTAGCAATTAAGTTTTGGAAAATGAAATTTAAAAGTGAAAAATATATTAAAATTATTAAAAGATTCTAGATTTCATGTGATTAAAATATAAATATATTAAGATTGAAAAGTAGAATTATAAAAGTTAGTGCATGAGATTTAACAAATAAATAAATTAAATTGGAAAGAGTAAAAGTAAATATTAAATTAATTAATGTGCATTATTTTAATATTTGCTCACATAGGAGTTGGCAAACTTTCAAGAGTTGTTATGTAGACAACACTAGAATTTACACTTTAAAAATGCACAAGTTGTGTACACTTAGGCGTTAGCATATTATTTTGAGCACATAGTGTCTACAACCTTAAGATTCATCTAGAAGGTTAGAGAAGACTCAATCTTGGTTGTCATGCTTATCTTCTAGTTGTTTCTAGAGACACTCTAGATGCATCTTAGAGACTTTTAAATAGAGACTCTCCTAGTGTGTTTGGACAAGCTGAATGGAAGCTACAAGCTATAAGCTTCAAACTAAAATGGAAGCTTCAAAGCTTACATTCATTGAGAAGATCATATGCTTCTACATGCTCATATATTTTTTACATGCTTCTATGCTTCTTCTAGCACTTCTAGTCATTTGAAAGATTTAGTTGGCTTGGATCTTGGAGGATTTGCGAATGATGGAGAAGGAAGAGATTTTTTATGAATTTTTGAGGCATGACAAATTTAGCATCAGTGTCCAGGTGCACTCGTGATATTTGCATACTCTCTTTGCACTATTTCTTTTCCTGTCTTTATCATGTTTGCTATATGTGTCTGAATACTCTTTGTGATTGAATCTACAATTAAATTGGAATCTAAATATGTATGGTTGCAAAAAATAATAATAAAAAAACCTTATATACAATTAAGGAAGAAATTAGATCTAAACGGATTTGGATTCGAATTAGAATCAAATTGAAATAGATTTGAAAATAGTTTCAAAATTTTTGGCCAAATTCATTAGTGAAATTATTGGATAAATTTAGAGAACAATTACCTTCTAAGAGAAAATTCTTAATTCATCATAAATTGCCTTTTCGCTACCCCTTGGATAGACCCAAACTCAGTTATTCATAACTTTTTATTGTGATTGAATTTATTCGATCGCTCCAGTCAAAAGTGATACAACTTGGCCCTCTCCATCATATTTCAATTTCAGCCCGATCCAACAGTTCATTAGGAAAATATGGTCCTCATACTGAGACTATTTTATCCAAGGACAGATATTTCTCCATTTCCCATAACCAAGAGTTCTTTATGCTTAAACTTCACAAAAAATAATATATCAAAGCATGGAATGAATTAAAGATATAATTGCAATCTTCCCTTATTAGAATCTTATTAATATGCATTAGTTTTGCATGGTTTATTATTTAATCTAATTAAATCAAATTTAATTAAAATTAGTTAATGGTACAAGAAGTGTAATTAATTATTAGTCAATCTAAGTAAATAGATTTTTAAATAAGAGAAAATTAAAAGAAAAGAGATTTTAATATAGTTTATATAGTGGACTTTTTATATTTATTTAATGTATATTAAATAATATTTAATATATATTAAATAATTTACAGATGGTAATTTAATATTACGAGATGATTTTAAATTAAGAAACTTAAATTTTAATGATACTGGATAGTGGGTCATTGTTACATTTTGACCTTGTTATAACATAGCTACGATAGAAATTATTGTTATGACTAATACGTTATGTATTAATTATTGATATATCTTAATGGTGATTAGAGTTAGCTAATGAAGTTTATGTAAAGATTCTCTAGATTGATTAATAATAGTTTTGATGAGTTATTATTTATTAATGTTTGTTAGGTCTAACAAACTATTAATAAATAATAGTATAAATGGTTAATCCGATAGAGTTAATCTAGAAGAGGTTATTTAATGATTAAAGTTTTGTAAAATATATTAATTCTTAGATTTGGGTTATAATTGATTTTAATCAATTGATATTCATCGAGTTGTCAATATAATTATATTATGCGATAGAGTTTTAACTTGAAATGATTATCATTAATACGAAATTGTCAAGAAAATATTAGTAAGACGAATATGGATGTTACAAGATTATTATTAATATTTTCAATATAGCTTGTTAATAAATATTAACAAGTTATTAGTATTGAATTATTAATATGATCATTTGAGTATTGAATTATAGTTGACTTTTAACTTACAGAATTCTAGTTAGTTATTAGTCAACTAATATTAATTGGAACGTTGCTATGATTATGTAATTATTAATTAAATCAATTAATGAGAGTTAAGTAGATTTAATTAACAATTAAGTTAAGTGATGAAGATTTAATTGATACAATTCTTTTAATGAGATTGTAAAAGTATTGATATCAAGTTGATAGGTCTTAATCTGATGACTTGAATAATGAACTTAGATGTTTTAATGGTGAAAACTTAGTAATATATAATTGAAAACTATTAGAATGATAAAATTCATGAAATTGTGCATCTAGGTTAATTGATTGATTGAATTGATCATTTTAATAAAGTTATGATCTTCTTATTTGAAGACTAGTAATTGGCTTTCTTATGTTTTGACAAATAATGATCCTTGATTTATATTGGAAGTTGATGTAACCTTAAAAGAAGAGTTAATCAATCAGAATATGGATCATGGTTAAATATAGAGAAAAAATTAATTAAAAATCAATGATGATCAGTTTTAGTGAATATATATTCCTAAGTTATACTTAGGATAAAGCTATCGGAGAACAAATGGGTTGACTTGTAAGTCAAAAGATGAAACTTAGGACACTTGAAGTATACTTGCAAACAGAAAAGTGATACCTCTACACTTAATTCAACTATGTAATTTAGAAAAACCAAAACATGTGTTTGCATCGTGTATTCTCTTTGTTTCTTATTTTGGGTTTTGGGTTGACTAGTGTTGACCAGTCTTAGGTTGTTACCAGAGGCTCGGGGGCTATGAGATGTGATGGCATATTGATTTTATTTGGTCTCGATCTTTATAAGCCCAACTATAGTTATGTGATCATGTGCTCTATAAAATATTTGTATTTACTAATTGTTATTGTACATCAATCTTCATGTGTGAAGTTGAGATATATGTATCTGAGACACTTGAGCTAATCATTTTTGAGTCATCGATTAGTTATCTTTGGATTATTTTTTAGTCACCATGATGAGACTAAAATGTGGATTTATTTTTTGATGATGTCATGTTGTGACATGTTTGACTCAACCATTTTAGAGTCTTCGATCAATATGATTTTGAGATATATTTTGGTTATTGAGAACCAATGGATACTTATGATTATCAGTGATGCCTTCAGTTTCCAATAGAGAATTGTTGTGGTCATGATTTTCTATGGATGTTTTTCCAGATCCTCATATAGATTTGATGATTCTTATCTTGATGATTTGATAATTCTTATTATGGATATTTGATGCTTATATTGTGGATATTTGATGATTCTTTTTATGGATTATCTTTTGGATTATTTTTACAGTCGCTTGTACAAGACTATGGTGATTTTATGATTCCATGAGCTTAGGGTAGGTAATCTACTTGTAGTGTCGGGAAGTGGCTTGCAATGGGGGTTGGGGCCCTAAGTGGCTGCCAAGGTAACTCATTGTAAGTTTGGTTAATAAGAGATAACATTTACACACTAAATGAGGATTAAATGAACCTAAAAAGATAATTGTTTTGGTTCTTGCTCATCCTTTGAGTACTTGTACAGGCTAGGATGGGAGTATTTAGAATGCATGGTTGCGACCTTACATTCCGTAGTATGCCTCGTCAGTATGAGAGGATACTAGTGGCTGCATGAGATCAATATGGACCTGTGGAGTTTAGCTAACTGCTAGGGTAATTTGTACGTGATAAATGCGATGACACTTTCCCGCTTGCATAGTAAGTTTCCTACATGTCATTTTTGTGCCTCTGAGAATTAGATGTCGATTATGTGTGTGTTGGAACTTTTGAGTAGTATACTTTTAGGATTTCTGGACTTATAAAGATTTATACTATGTGATTTTGATAGCCTGTTTGGGACTTGAGATTATCTCCTCAACATGGTAGGAGTGGACCACTTAGGTACCACGCGGTCGGGTGGTAGTGTTTTTCCACTCTTATCATTTGAGATCTGTCTGAGACACCGTTGTTGATGCTTTCTTGGTTGGTATTTATCTTCATTCTATTCTTGGATCATTATGATAGATGATATACCTTATGATGGATGTATTTATTGGTATGTTTCTTATATTGATGATTTTCATATGTCAGATGATGGTATCCTATGCTTTACTTTGCATGTTAGTAAGATGTTTTAAGAGTGACATTCCTACTATGATAATACTGATGATCTCTTCGGTTCTTTGGAATGTTATGCATGGAGGGATGGTTAGGATCCACGATGGTCTAATAATGCTATTAACGGTTGGGAGGAACCGTGCACTTAGTTATTTATGTTTGTGATATATGATTATCTTTTATGATGGATGTCTATATCTTTTGTGATGATGTATCATGTATTGCTTATGGTTTCATTTACTTTAATTGCATCATGGATTAATATTGGATGATGATGTACTTTATTTACATGGATGTTTATTCTTTTAAGCTTTTTCATACCATGTGATATGTACAGTGGATAATTGAGCAATTGAAAATGTAATTACAAAAAAGGACACTTGTAATATTGTTTAAGAACATTGGATGTAACATTGTTAAAGATGTGATGTTAGATGAATAGTTAATTTAGATGTGATTCAACATTAAGGGATCCTTAAATAATGTAATTTGTTATGTTATGTGTACTTTTGTTCGAATTGTTTCTATTGCTTTCGCAAGTGTTGTGAATGTTTTATCTTTCATGTTTTTAAAAAAAAAAAAATTGGTAAATTTAGTGAAATTCTTTGGACCCCTTGGCGGGGCATTACATTTGGTATCAGAGGCAGGTTTCAACATTGAAAGCTCTGGGTATATTGGAATGCCATTAGTGTCAACTAGTTGAACAAAAATGAAAACTTTGAACTATTATGTGTATCTTTTTCAAACTGAAAACTTGAAACTAGGTGAACTAAAATAGAACTTAAATCTGTTACTTGCATATTTTTCATACTTCAACACTTAGTTTTCAAAACTAAAAATTCTACTTAAATCGAAACATGGGCAAAACTGACAAGAAACTTATTTTTGTTGTAAAACATGTATCTTTTATCTATGTTTTAAGGTAGTATGCCTTTGATTATTTTTGCAAACATTAAGTTGCTCTTGTTTAGAAACTATTAAGGAATCTATTTTAGTATTCATTAAAAGAAGGAATGTTGGATCAATGTAGTTTTTGATTTATCATTAAACTAGAATCATATTGCTCTAAGGGTGTTGTAATATCTTCAGTGGAATCATGTCTCCCTACAGAGGAAAAGGGTTCAATGGGACCCGCAGAGTGAGTATCTTAGCTTTTCATTCTTGTAGGCTTCCAAGAGTAAGCCTAATCCCAAGGAGGGTGGATGTAGTGCCTGCCCCTAGTTCGCATTTTATTATCATTGCTAAACTCTTTTAGAGCTAGTTTTATGTTGTTGGTTGGCAACATTGTTTTGAGATTATCAGATATTGTGCTATGGATTCAGTTTATTATGTGATGAGATTACTTAGACTCTACATTTCATGTATGTATGATGATTATTTTCAGTGTTTGCAGTTATTAATAATGATTAGTAAGATGATTTATTATCATATGTATTTTCTTATGGTTACTTACCCCATACTTGCATGTGTATGGTGTGTGTGTTTGTTCTTATGTATGGCGTGTCTGATATGGTTAAGGAAGGGAGTTGTAGTCACCTGCTAGTCGGGATCTACATGATGCACCACTTCCTGTCATTACCTGTTTAGTTTAGTATATATTGTGCTTGTACATGTGTGATTTTTATGCAGGTTGTAGGTACCAGGTATCTACTTTTCTGAATTGCTAGGATGAGCGTACCTTATCACACTATCTCAATGATAAGAGAGGGGAGATAGATTCTCAAGTCCAAATCCCAACCCTTTAAGCCATTTGTCCTAATTGAAAAATTAGGACATGTATCTGAGTTGAGTACCCTCCGAATGTTCAGATGACATAATCTGTGATTTAAACCCTTGGTTTGATTTTGTATGTATTTTGGCTGTGATGAGTTTTCATATTTTTACCTTTGTGAGTCTTCAGTGTATTTTTTATTAATTAAGCCTAATTAAAAGATTTAATTAATGGTTTAATTAAATAAAAATTAATATGGTATTTAATATTTATTTTATTTAATTAATAGAAAAATTAATTAAATAAAATAATTAAATTTGAAAATAAAAGTTTAAAGTTTAAATTTAGAATGTGACAATATTTATTTTAATAATAATATATTTGAAGTTCATTTTTAAATAAATGACTAAATAATATTATTATTAAAACTAATAAATATTTTAGCAATTAAGTTTTGGAAAATGAAATTTAAAAGTGGAAAATATATTAAAATTATTAAAAGATTCTAGATTTCATGTGATTAAAATATAAATATATTAAGATTGAAAAGTGGAATTATAAAAGTTAGTGCATGAGATTTAATAAATAAATAAATAAAATTGGAAAGAGTAAAAGTAAATATTAAATTAATTAATGTGCATTATTTTAATATTTTCTCACATAGGAGTTGACAAATTCTCGAGAGTTGTTATTTAGAGAACATTGGAGTTTGCACTCTAAGAATGCACAAGTTGTCTACACTTAGGAGTTAGCATATTATTTTGAGCACATGGTGTCTACAACCTTAAGACTCATCTAGAAGGTTGGAGAAGACTCATGCTTGGTTGTCATGCTTATCTTCTAGTTGTTTCTATAGACACTCTAGATGCATCTTATAGGCTTTTAAATAGAGACTCTCCTAGTGTGTTTGGACAAGCTGGATGGAAGCTACAAGGTACAAGCTTCAAGCTAAAATAAAAGCTTCAAAGCTTACATTCATTGAGAAGATCATATGCTTCTACATTCTCATATATTTTCTACATGCTTCTATGCTTCTTCTAGCACTTCTAGTCACTTGAAGGATTTAGTTGGCTTGGATCTTTGAGGAATTGCGAATGATGAAGAAGGAAGGGATTTTCTATAAATTTCTGAGGCATGGCAAATTTAGCATCAGTGTCCAAGTGCACTCATGATATTCGCATACTCTCTTTGCACTATTTCTCTTTTTGTCTTCATCGTGTTTGTTATATGTGTTTGAATACTCTTTGTGATTGAATCTACAATTAAATTAGAATCTAGATATGATATGGTTGCAAAGAAAATAATAGAAAAACTTTAGGTCCAATTAAGGAAAAAATTAGATTTAAACGGGTTTGGGTTCAAATTAGAATCAAATTGAAATAGATTTGAAAATGGTTTCAAGATTTTTGGCCAAATCCATTAGTGAAATTATTGGGTAAATTTAGAGAACAATTATCTTTTAAGAGGAAATTCTTAATTCATCATAAATTGTCCTATCGCTGCCCCTTGGATAGACCCAAACTCAGTCATTCATAATTTTTCATTGTGATCGAATTTATTTGATTGCTCCGGTCAGAAGTGGCGCAACTTGGCCCTCTCTAACATATATCAATTTCAGTCCGATCCAACAGCTCATTAGGAAAATATGGTCCTCGTACTGAGACTATTTTATTCAAAGACAAATATTTATCCATTTCCCATAACCAAGAGTTCTTTATGCTTAAACTTCACAAAAATAATATATCAAAGCATGGAATGAATTAAAGATATAATTGCAATCTTACCTTATTAGAATCTTATTAATATGCATTTGTTTTATATGATTTATTATCTAATCTAATTAAATCAAATTTAATTAAGATTAGTTAATGGTAGAAGAAGTGTAATTAATTATTAGTCAATCTAAGTAAATAGATTTTTAAATGGGAGAAAATTAAAAGAAAAGATATTTTAATATAGTTTATATAGTGGACTTTTTATATTTATTTAATGTATATTAAATACTATTTAATATATATTAAATAATTTACAGATGGTAATTTAATATTACGAGATGATTTTAAATGAAGAAATTTAAATTTTAATGATACTAGATAGTGGGTCATTGTTACATTTTGACCTTGTTATAACATAGCTACGATAGAAATTATTGTTATGACTAATACGTTATGTATTAATTATTGATATATCTTAATGGTGATTAGAGTTAGCTAATGAAGTTTATGTAAAGATTCTCTAGATTGATTAATAATAGTTTTGATGAGTTATTATTTATTAATGTTTGTTGGGTCTAACAAACTATTAATAAATAATAGTATAAATAGTTAATCCGATAGAGTTAATCTAGAAGAGGTTATTTAATGATTAAATTTTTGTAAAAGATATTAATTCTTGTATTTGGGTTATAATTGATTTTAATCAATTGATATTCATTGAGTTGTCAATATAATTATATTATGCGATAGAGTTTTAACTTGAAATGATTATCATTAATACAAAATTGTTAAGAAAATATTAGTAAGACGACTATGGATGTTACATGATTATTATTAAGATTTTCAATATAGCTTGTTAATAAATATTAACAAGTTATTATTATTGAATTATTAATATGATCATTTGAGTATTGAATTATAGTTGACTTTTAACTTACAGAATTCTAGTTAGTTATTAGTCAACTAATATTAATTGGAACGTTGCTATGATTATGTAATTATTAATTAAATCAATTAATAAGAGTTAATTAGATTTAATTAAAAATTAAGTTATGTAATGAAGATTTAAAGTGATATAATTTTTTTAATGAGATTGTAAAAGTATTGATATCAAGTTGATAGGTCTTAATCTGATGACTTGAATAATGACCTTAGATGTTTTAATGGTGAAGACTTAGTAATATATAATTGAAAATTATTAGAATGATAAAATTTATGAAATTGTGCATTTAGGTTAATTGATGGATTTAATTGATCATTTTAATAAACTTATGATCTTCTTATTCGAAGACTAGTAATTGGCTTTCTTATGTTTTGACGAATAATGATCTATAATTTATATTAGAAATTGACGTAACCTTAAAAGAAGAGTTAATCAATCAGAATATGGATCATGGTTAAATATAGAGAAAAATTTAATTAAAAGTCAATGATGATCAGTTTTAGTGAATATTTATCCTTAAGTTATACTTAAGATAAAGCTATTGGAGAACAAATGGGTTGACTTGTAGGTCAAAAGATGAAACTTAGGACACTTGAAGTATACTTGCAAACAGAAAAGTGATATCTCTACACTTAATTCAACTATGTAATATAGCAAAACCAAAACATGTGTTTGCATCGTGTATTCTCTATGCTTCTTGTTCTGGGTTTTGGGTTGACTAGTGTTGACCAATCCTAGGTTGTTACCAGAGGCTCGAGGGTTATGAGATGTGATGGCATGTTGACTTTATTTGGTCTCAATCTTTATAAGCCCAACCATGGTTATGTGATCGTGTTCTCTATGAAATATTTGTATTTACTGATTGTTATTGTTCATCAGTCTTCATGTGTGAAGTTGAGATATATGTACCTGAGACACTTGAGCTAATCATTTTTGAGTCATCGATCAGTTATCCTTGGATTATTTTCTAGTTGCCATGATGAAATTAAAATGTGGATTTATTTTTTGATGATGTCATGTTGTGACATGTTTGACTCAACCATTTTGGAGTCTTCGATCAGTATGATTTTGAGATATATTTTGGTTATTGAGAAGCAATGGATGCTTATAATTATCAATGATGCTTTCAGATGCCAATAGAGAACTGTTGTGGTCATGATTTTCTATGGATGCTTTTCTAGATGCTCATGGAGATTTGATGATTCTTATCTTGGTGATTTGATGATTTTTATTATGGATATTTGATCCTTATATTGTGAATATTTGATGATTATTTTTATGGATTATCTTTTGGATTTTTTTTATAGTTGCTTGTACAGGACTGTGGTGATTTTATGATTCTATGAGCTTAGGGTAGGTAATCTACTTGTAGTGTCGGGAAGTGGTTTGCAATGGGGGCCGGAGCCCTAAGTGGCTGCAAGGGTAACTCATTGTAAGTTTGGTTAATAAGTGATAATATCTACACACTAAATGGGAATTAAATAAACCTAAAAAGATAATTGTTGTGGTTCTCGCCCATGCCTTGAGTGCTTGTATAGGTTAGGATGGGAGTAGTGAGAACGCATGGTTGTGACCTTGCATTCCATTGTATGCCTCGTCAGTATGAGAGGATAATAGTGGTCGCATGAGATCAGTATGGACCCGTGGAGTTTAGTTAACTGCCAGGGTAACTTGTACGTGATAAATGCGATGACACTTTATCGCTTGCATAGTAGGTTTCTTACATGTCATTATTGTGCCTCTAAAAATTAGATGTCGATTTTGTGTGTGTTGGAACCTTTGAGTAGTATACTTTTAAGATTCCTAGACTTATAGAGATTTATGCTACGTAGTTTTGATAGCCTATTTGGGACTTGAGATTATCTCCTCAGCATGGTGGGAGTGGACCACTTAGGTACCATGCGGTCAGGTGGTAGTGTTTTTTCACTCTTATCATTTGAGATCCATCCGAGACACCGTGGCTGATGTTTTCTTGGTTGGTATTTATCTTCATTCTGTTCTTGGATCATTATGATAGATGATATACCTTATGATGGATGTATTTATTGGTATGTTTTTTAATTGATGATTTGCATATTTTAGATGATGGTATCTTATGCTTTACTTTGCATGTAAGTAGGATGTTTTAGGAGTGACATTCCTACTATGATAATACCAATGATCTCTTCGATGCTTTGGAATGTTATGCACGGAGGGATGGTTAGGATCCACGATGGTCTAATGATGCTATTAACGGTTAGGAGGAACCATGCACTTAGTTATTTATGTTTGTGATATATGGTTATCTTTTATGATGGATGTCTATATCTTTTGTGATGATGTATCATGTATTGCTTATGGTTTTATTTACTTTAATTGCATCATAGATTAATATTGGATGATGATGTACTTTATTTACATGGATGTTTATTCTTTTAAGCTTTTTCATACCCTATGATATGTGCAGTGGATAATTGAGCAATTGAAAATGTAATCACAAAAAAAGACACTTGTAATATTGTTTAAGAACATTGGATGTAACATTGCTAAAGATGTGATGTTAGATGAATAGTTAATTTAGATGTGATTCAACGTTAAGGGATTGTTAAATAATGTAATTTGTTATGCTATATGTACTTTTGTTCAAATTTTTTCTATTGCTTCCGCAAGTGTTGTGAATGGTTTATCTTTCATGTTTTAAAAAAAAATTTGTTTGGTAAACTTAGCAAAATGTTTTAGATCCCTTAGCAGGGCATTACACCTCGGACCCCTAGAAACATATTCGAATAGGTCATATGGGTCAAAGCGGGTCATAGGGTGACTTACGACCACTTTTGACTCATTAAATGATGACATATGTCTCTAAGGGTCCTAGAACCCCTAGGGATATATTTGAATTATTCATATGGGTCAAAGGGGGTTATAGGGTGACCTATGACCCCCTTTGACCCATTAAACAATGACATATGTCTCTAAGGGTCCTATAACCAATTAAATGATGACATATGTCCCTAAGGGTTTTAAGACCTCTAGGGATATATTCGAATGGGTAATATGGATCAAAGGAGGTCATAGGGTGACCTATGACTCTCTTTGACCCATTAAACCACAACATATGTCTCTAGGGGTCCTAGAACCCTTAGGGACATATTCAAATGGGTAATATGGGTCAAAGGGGGTCACAAGGTGACCTATGACCCTCTTGGACCCATTAAACAATGACATATGTCGCTAGGGGTGTTCAGACCCATAAAGACATATTCGAATGGGTCATATGGGTCAAAGGGGGTCATAGGGTGAGCTATAACCCCCTTTGACCCATTAAACAATGACATATGTCTCTAGGAGTCTTAAAACCCCTAGGGATATATTCAAATTGTTCATATGGGTCAAAGAGGGTCATAGGGTGACCTATGACCCCCTTTGACCCATTAAACGATGACATATGTCTCTAGGGGTCCTATAACCCTTAAGGACATATTCAAATCATTCATATGGGTCAAAGGGTGTCATAGGGTGACTTACGACACCCTTTGACCCATTAAACGATGACATATGTCCCTAGGGGTCCTAGGACTCCTAGGGACATATTCGAATCGTTCATATGGGTCAAAGGGGGTCATAGGGTGACCTATGACCCCCTTTGACCCATTGAACTACGACATATGTCCCTAGTTACCTTCGGACCCCTAGAGACATATTCGAATCGTTCATATGGGTTAAAGCGGGTCATAAGGTGACCTATGATCCTCTTTAACCCATTAAATGATGACATATGTCTCTAGGGCTCTTGGGATCCCTAAGGACATATTCGAATCGTTCATATGGGTCAAAGAGGGTCATAGGGTGACCTATGACCTCTTTTGACCCATTAAACGATGACATATGTCCTTAGGGGTCCTAGGACCCCTAAGGACATATTCGAATCATTCATATGGGTCAAAGGTGGTCATAGGGTGACCTATGACCCCCTTTGACCGATTAAATAACGACATATGTCCGTAGGAGTCTGGGACCCCTAAGAACATATTTGAATCATTCACATGGGTCAAAGAGGGTCATAGGGTGCCCTATGACCCCCTTTGACTCATTAAACAATGACATATGTCCTTAGAGGTCCTAGGGACATATTCTAATGAGTCATATGGGTCAAAAGGGGTCATAGGGTGACCTATGACCCTCTTTGACTTATTAAACGATGACATATGTCCCTAGGGGTCCTAGGACCCTTAGGGACATATTTGAATCATGCATATGGATTAAAGGGGGTCATAAGGTGACCTATGACCCCCTTTGACCCATTAAATAATGACATATGTTCCTAGGGGTCCTAGGACCCCTACAAACATATTTGAATCATTCATATGGGTCAAAGGGGGTCATAGGGTGCCCTATGGCCCCATTTGACCCATTAAACAACGACATATGTCCTTAGGGGTCCTAGGGACATATTCAAATGGGCCATATGGGTCAAAGGGGGTCATAGGGTGACCTATGACCCGCTTTGACCCATTAAACGATGACATATGTCCTTAAGTTTCCTAGGATCCCTAGGGACATATTCGAATCATTCATATGGGTCAAACGGGGTCATAGGGTGACCTATGACCCCCTTTGACCCATTAAACAATGGCATATGTGACTAGGGGTCCTAGGACCCCTAGGGACATATTCAAATCATTCATATGGGTCAAAGAGGGTCATAGGGATATATGTCCCTAGGGGTCTTGGGACCCTTACGGACATATTTGAACCGTTCATATGGGTCAAAGGGGGTCATAGGGTGACTTATAACCCTCTTTGACCTATTAAATGATGACATATGTCCCTAGGGGTCTTAGGGACATATTCGAATCATTCATATAGGTCAAAGGGGGTCATAGGGTGACCTATGACCCTCTTTGACCCATTAAATGATGACATATGTCTCTAGGGGTCCTGGGACTCCTAAGGACCTATTCAAATCATTCATATGAGTCAAAGGGGGTCATAGGGTGCCCTATGACCCCCTTTGACCCATTAAACAATGACATATGTCCCTAGGGACTAGGGACATATTCGAATGAGCCATATGTGTCAAAAAAGGTCATAGGGTGACCTATGACCCCTTTTGACCCATTAAAAGACAACATATGTCTCTAGGGGTCCTAGAACCCCTAAAGACATATTCGAATTGTTCATATAGGTCAAAGGGGGTCATAGGGTGACCTATGACCCCATTTGACCCATTAAACGATGACATATGTCTCTAGAGGTCCTATAACCCTTTAGAACATATTCGAATCTTTCATATGGGTCAAAGGGGGTCATAGGGTGACCTATGACTCCCTTTGACCCATTAAATGATGACATATGTCCCTAGGGGTCCTAGGACCCCTAGAGACATATTCAAATCATTTATATGGGTCAAAGGGTGTCATAAAGTGACCTACGACCCTCTTTGACCCATTAGATGACGACATATGTCCCTAGGGGTCCTAAGACCCCTAGGGATATATTTGAATCGTTCGTATGTATATGGATTAAAAAATAAAAGGATATATATATACTATTTATACTATTTTATGATAATAATAATAATAATATAAATAAACATTAAATATTAATATTATCATATCTATACTAATAATAATAATACTATTATAGCTATAATAATATATATATATATATATATATATATATATTGTAGCATAATAATAATAATAATATAAATAAACACTAAATATTTACACTATTATATCTATACTAATAATATTAATACTAGTATGGGTATAATAATATTGATACTATAGCTATATTAATACTATATATTAATATTACTATATATTAATACTATTATACTATTAATACTATTATATATTAATACTACTGTACTATTAGCTAAGTAATAAAGCAAAGTCGAAAAATTATAGCAAGTTTTGATTTTGATAATATTAATATAATTATGGCAAAGGAGAGAAATTATAGCAAGTTTTCCCTCCAAAAATTCACTTTGCAAAATCGAATATCCGATAGTAAATCAGATATTCGATTTTACTGGCACCAATTTCCAATAATTCCCTGTCCCTACAGACCCAACAACATCACCTTTTCACTTCTTTTTTCATGAGTTTTGAAAAAAGTCACATTTTGGGGCCCAACTAATCAAAAAAATTTCGAAAATATAACCTTAGGTGTTCGAATTTGTCATCTAAATGGGGAGCAGCAGTCGTCGAAAGGATAAACACAAAAGGAAGATATCTAATGAAGACATTGTGACATATAGAGAAAGGGACAAAATGGAACACCAAAGAAAAAGACAAGGTATGCTAAATATTAGTGAAGTTGACGATGAATTAATTGAAGGTGAAATCATAGAATCAGATAATGAATATGTACAGTTGGGGAATGAAAATGTACCTATTGAAAACGATAATGTCGAAATTGAAAATTTGGAGAATAAAAATTTTGAAGAAGAAATGCCACCAAGTCATAATCCAAATTGCATAATTGACCATGTCAAAGATGACAATGCAAAGGAACCTAATGCACAAGAACCTTACATATCTCCTAATTATAACCAGCATGAAGGTTCTAAAACACCAAAATGGATAATTGAAATTGATGAAATGATTATTACTAGTTTGGAAGGAAAAAAATCAGAAAGAACCATTCAGTTATGGGCTTCAAGACTATATCAGGTGTTTTTCGGCAACAAGACAGTGGGAGAGCAATGTCAGCTTTTCATGCACTTATTAAAGATGCAAAAGATGAGATCTATGCTTTCCAAATTGAAGATTCGTGTCAATAAAAAGTTGGAAAGAAATGGCATTATAATGAAGAATCTTTTTAGTGCTCTCAATAGCATTGGGAAAAATAGTAGAGAGAAGGATAATAGAGCTGCTTGAAGGGTCATTACAACCTCTTTGGTACGTCATCATTTGAGAAAGGGTAGATATATGAGAAACTTGTATTGATTTGAATCTAAATCGTACTACTTTGAGAAGAGCACTTAGTCGACAAGAGAAAATTGATGATCCTCTTCAAAATGAAACATTGGCATTTGGTGGGAGACTTTCACATTTTGATAAGAAGCTATGCAATGATGTGAAGGAAGAAATTACACAATTTTGGCACTCTAACTCATGAGTATCACCCAATGCTAAAGACATCTTAAATTTGACAATTGGCATCAAAGACCGCAGGCCACATCCTAAACACCATTTAGAGGTAAGTCAAACTATGTTGTTCAAACAATTTAGAGCGAGTCATCCAAGTCTTCATATATCATAAAGAGCTTTTGAATCTTTGAAGCCATTTTATTGTGTGCCACTCAAAATTTGAAATACATGTTGTTGCAAATATCATGTTGAGTTTTCTATGCACCATGAACTATTATGCTCCATCCGTTCTACTTTGCATAGTAAAGAAATTTTGGAGGATTGTGGGGCTAGTGGGCTTCCAAAATCATCAAGAGACTTGCTAGATCAACTCTTATGTCATAGAGTTGATGGTTTTTCTTTTTATAGAAATGCTTGCTTAAATGAGAAGTGTTCAGAATGTGGTGGCTTATTCAAGTTTGACACATGTTTCCATGAGGGGTGCAAACAAGATCTTGGAAAGACAATACTAAAAAGAAGGGTATATGAAATGGTGAAATACAAATTGAAGAATGGGAGTGAGAGCTCTAGATGTGAATTGGTTGGAAAAGATATCAGTGTGGCTAATTTTATTTCAAATTTCAGGGCAAATCTTTTTTACAAGTATGCAAGACATAGTCATAGGTCTCAGTGGTTGGATCAACAATTTAGAACATGTAAGGAGACTTTTCCCATTGGCACTATTATATCAATTGTTGATTTTGCTGAGAACTACACATTGCAACCTCAAAATGAGACACAATCTCAGTATTACAACTCCATTCAGATTGCAGTTTTTGTTTACATAACATATAGACATGCCCTTGATAGTGCAGAAGATAATCGAAAGATTATTAGAGAGTATCATTTTTATATGAGTGATGATAAATCTCACTCTCACAAGTTTGTGCAACATTATTTTGAGATTTTTTTTGATTTCTTACATGAGCATGCAATTTCTATGGATAGACATATCATTTGGTCAGATAACTGTACAAGTCAATTCAAGAATGCTCGCATGTTTTATTGGTTGTGTAGGATGCACGTAGAGAGAGGGGTGCCTCATATTTAGAGTTTTTTTGAGTCTGACCATGCAAAAGGGGAACATGATGGAGTAGGGGCATGTGTGAAGAGAGCTCTCGTTAAGGAGCAACTGAAGATTTCAACAACAAAGCTTCTTAATGCTCGTAGCATTGTTGATTGGTGTAGTTTAGCATTATCATAGGGGGGGACTCTTGATTCAGTGGTACACAGGTTCTTTTGGTTGGTTGAGGAAGGGTCCATAGGTGATAGATAAGATTGTGCTATAGTGAGAGACTCATCAAAAATGCATTCATTTCGGAGCTCTGATTCTAGTACATGGATCATTTGGACACGACAACTAGCTTGTTTTTGTCATACTTATTTTTAGTGTGATTGGGATCACTGTGAGTCAAGTGAGTGGGTGGACACATGGGCTCCACATTATCTTACTCCATTTTCTATCATACCCTCTATCAAAAATGATGACATGGAAAGTTCACTTGAGCATAACCATCTATCAGATCTACTTCAGCCAGGACATGTCTTTGCATTGGTTGCACCACATGGGAATGATGAGAAATTTGATTATTGATTAGCACGTTGTGTAAGAGGCAAACAAAAACTTGCACAACCGATCAAAGAGGATGATGGATTCACATATCCTACTGGTTCAGTGGTTGTTGCTGGAACATGGCTATGGACATACATGCTTAGAAGGAACACAATTCCTGCATTCGAAGACTGTCAGAAGCACAAAGTAATTCTCATATATTCGCATCTTATTATAGCAACAAATGTAAAGCTATTGAAGCATCAAGGAAGACCAAACATAAAATAACTTTTTACTATTGCTAATGCTGATCATGAAGCCCTGTTGGAGACCCTAAAATAGAGAGAGGACCCTATTGGAATACTCGACTAGGTATATATACTTCTTATGTTATTTTCTTCATAATGATTTAATGAATTGATGATTATCTTGTTTAATACAATAAGTTACTAATTTTTTTATGATATTGGAATGTAGGTACATCATGAAGAGTTGGAGGGGGGCGGTATTGGGGAGAATTTCTAAAATTTATGATGTATTATGATGTAAAATGTGTAGTTTTTTTGTATATGGTTTTTGTATTTTGGTAGGTTCTTTGTAAGGAATTATAAGAGGAAGCTATTGAAAAAATCCTTCCAAATCATATTTTCATGTGATACAAGGCTATAACGACAATTTTAAGACCATTTATAACTATATGAAAGATAATTGCATACGGATATCTTATTACAAATTTGGTTTTTTCCTTATTTGACATAAAGCTGACATTATGATTATTAAAACTATTTTTATCAAACTAATCAAATAAGAAAAATCTAGAAAGTACGGATGAACAATTAGAATACTTGATTTCTTCCATTTTGTAACCAATCATAGCATTTGAAAGGATAAAGAGTCATAATATTGTATAATGTTTTGAAAGACTTTCATATTGAAAAGTTGTATGAAGCACATTTGGGATAAGCCATGAAATCCATGAAAGAAGATATCATGTAGGATAAGCAATTAAAGCCAATAAGCAAGATAGCAAATGCATAATGACATGATATGAAGTTGGATATGAAGGCTATGAGTGGATGAGAAAGTAAAATAGAGTACGCATGGTTAGCTTGATTTTCTTTTAGTTGTAGCCCTTGAGGGTACGCATGGTCTATATGGAAAGAATTAGGTTCTTTGTTTGGTGGAGGCATTTTCGAAAGCTTTGACACTTTAGGAGGTTCATTAGTGTTATAAGAAGGGAAGGTGTCAAGGAAATCATCACTTGACATAGGTTCATTAGCATGATCTTGTGACACATGAGTCATTAGAGGTATCAACAATCCCATCATAAATGAGATCTTGGATTTTATGTTTCAACACTACAGAATCTTTAGTTTTATGAAATTTTCTTCCATGGAGATTAATTTAAGAATGCCCCGTGTGTATGTAAAGGTCTTAAGGGAGATTAATTTAAGAATGCAATATTCTCCTCTAACCTTTTATCAAGTTTAGAATTGATTTCTATCATGTTCTTAGAGAGATGAAGGTAAGAAAGACTATTTGTCTCTTCTAGCTCTTTGTATTGAACATATAGATTTTGAAACTCTTTAGTGGCATGGAGGATATCATGATCATCTAGATTTGGTTGAGGTTTGGTAGCACAAGGTTTGAATACCATAGTGGTAGATAGATAATAAAGCATGAAGGAGACTAGAGGAAGCTAATAAGGTGACATAATATAACTTGATGTCCAAACTAGAGAGGTAGAGTGTTCAGATGTCAAAGAGAGGTAGAAATGAATGAGTGACTTGTCAAACAAATTGTCCAAGCAGGTTACAACACTAGTGACTCAAGTAAAGAGCTACAAAAAAATCCCAAATAGCAATGTAGATAAAGAAAGAGAGATGACAAGTGAACAAATTTAAGTGTAGTCAATAGATCAAGGAAACCATTTAGTGAAAGAAATTCTTAGTATGCATATCATAGACCATGAAGTTAGAAAATACCAATAGCTCTAAGACCAAAGAGCCATTTTAAGCATGTTCAAGCACTACAGACATAGAAAATCAAAGTCAATTTATGAAACTCCCCTTAGCCAAAAATGCAAACAAATATTTGCATTTGACGTTTTGACTTGGTTGAAAAAGTTTGACAATAATTGATAATATTGCAAGCTTGATGTTCAAAAGCAATTTTTTTTCCAAGAAAGATAGTGACACATGGAGTAGTCTTCAAACAATCAAGCAAGGCACAAAGCAACCTTTCATGATACAAGTCAAAGGGGTCAACCTTTCTTGACAACTTTTCAAAATCTAACTCCTAACAGCTACAAGTCAGTGCCATTAGCTTCGAGTGGGTGGGTGAACCATAGTGACACCCTTGTTCCAACCATGTAGACCCTCTATCATCCGTGGCCACCCTGTACCGAGGAGTCCCCAAGATTCTCTAAGTGCGTTTTGAGGTCGATCTTCTGAGGGTCATAATTCAGAGCTCGTGAGGGCTATCGATAAACTATGAAATGCTATAGGATGCTAATATTGAGGCCTAAAATAACATATCTCATTTTTGAGAGATCACATTTTGTTTGGATTCAACACAATGATCTCGCTCGATGCCGAAACTCACAGTGTGCCTCAGTTCATAGGTGCACCACAATGTAACTTTGAAACTGGTTATCTTGGCATCAAATCATTAGTGCCATTGGCTCCGAATGGGTGGGTGAACCCTAGTCACACCCTTGTTCCAGCCATGAAGACCATCCATCATTTGCGGCCACCTTGTACCGAGGAGTCTCCAAGGTGCTCTAAGTGCAGTGCATTTTGAGGTTGATATTTCGAGGGTCATAACTCAGAGCTCATGAGGGCTATCAATAAACTGTCAAATGCTACAGGACGGTGATACTAAGGCCTAAAATAACCTATCTCATTTTTGAGAGATCACATTCTGTTTGGATTCAGCATAGCAATCTCGCTCGATGCCAAAACTCGCAGTGTGCCTCAGTTCATAGGTGCACCACAGTGTAACTTTGAAACTACTGATCTTGGCATTGAATTGTCAGTTCCATTAGCTCTAAATGGGCTAGTGAACCCTAGTCACACCCTTTTTTTGACCACAAAGACCATCCATCATTTGCAGCCACCCCGTATTGAGGAGTCTCCAAGGTGCTCTAAGTGCATTTTGAGGTCGATCTTTTGAGGGTCATAACTTAGAGCTCATGAGGGCTATGGATGAGTTGTAAAATACTATAAGACGGTGATACTGAGGCTTAAAATAGCCTATCTCATTTTTGAGAGATCACATTTTGTTTGGATTCAGCAGAGTGATCTCGCTCGATGCCAAAACTCGTTGTGTGCCTCAGTTCATAGGTGCACCACAGCGTAACTTTGAAACTACTAATCTTGGCATCGAATAGTTAGTGCCATTAGTTCCGGATGGGCAAGTGAACCCTAGCCATGCCCTTGTTCTAGCCACGAAGAACATCCATCATTTGCGGCCACCCCGTACCGAGGAGTCTCCAAGGTGCTCTAAGTGCATTTTGAGGTCGATCCTTTGAGGGTCATAACTCAGAGCTCGTGAGGGCTATCGATGAACTATTAGAGGAGACAAGTTTGTAGGGATGGATTGGCTTAGTGTTTTTGCTAAAGTAAGTTAGTGGGAAGGCTTTATTAGAGGGTCTTGGCCAAACTAGTGGGGTGTTTGCCCACTCTCTAATTTTAGAGACAGTTAGGTTTTGGAGGGAGATTAGGGGAGCTCTACTACAACTATCCTTACCCTAGCTTGGACCAAGGTTGGTATCTCAAACTTGCTTCTTTTCCATTTCTTTCTTTTAGCATGGTTAAGAAAATATGCAAGTGTGGAGTTTATCAATGGAGTATGCATTGCATTGCATTGTGCAGTAGCATTCATGTGAGTGCTTGAATGGTGTTCATTCCACGTAGATTAGTGTGACACCATTGTGCATCTTGTT
Source organism: Cupressus sempervirens (assembly GCA_028749045.1). Taxonomy (NCBI): domain Eukaryota; kingdom Viridiplantae; phylum Streptophyta; class Pinopsida; order Cupressales; family Cupressaceae; genus Cupressus; species Cupressus sempervirens. Next base: position 253,365,210 of record CM053791.1, on the reverse strand, counting down.
GTATTGTGTGGAGTATTGTGAGTATGAGGTTTGGATTTCGTCTATTTCCTTGTTGTATTATGGGTGTTGATATTGTGTTGTGAAAATGTGATGTGCTCTTGAAAATTTCTTGTTTTGTGCTTGAGTATTGTTATGGGTGTGGGACTTACACTCACCCTTGTGGGAAGGGAAGAGAAGTCCAGGGTGAAGGGCTTAAGTTGGGTTCGAAAAATGTATTGAGAACCTTGGAGTATGGGCTCCATTGTATGCCATAACATTTCATATCTTGCTGGGGGTGATAAGGAAAGTATGGTGTAGAAATGAAGTTTGACGAGTTACAGTTGATGGTAGTGGGTTTGGAGGAGGAAATGTGGAGGCCCTGAGAGGGCATTAAATGATTTATGGTTCCATCTCTGAATCCATTGTGAAATAGCCTTGGGGGTAAATTGTCCAAGTTTGAAATGTAATGTTTATGCATTGAAAGATTGTATGTGTATCCTAGTTTGAGCCTTGTTCCCTAGCGTGGGGGTGGTCTCTTTGAGGCCTATGGTTGGGTGGAAATCACCCGTGGTCCTTGTTATTTTGTTGTGTTGCATATGCAGATTTGTGTCCAAGGGAGCAATGGAAATGGCTTGGAATGATCATCTTGCCGATTGATGTTGGATGAGAAAACTTGACATTGTGCCCTCATTTGTGAAGGAGGATTCACCAGCTTTTTCATGTTCTCAACGATCATGTTGGAAAATGTTCATGCGACTCATTGTCCATATATTTCAATGTCCATGTTCCTTATGATTTTGAAAAGTCCCTTATGTTGCCCCATTGTGATGGAAGGAGATTGTATCATTGTTACCTAATGTACGTGTAGAAGAAATAATTGATAAGGTTGTATATGCATGTTTCATTTGGAGTTTATATTGTTATGAAAGCATTGGTACGAGTCACATATTTGCTTTGACATCATTGTTATCATTTGAAAATGTGAAAGAAAGTTTTCTCCTTGTGGTATTGTAAATGACTAGTTGATAATAACAATCCATAGATGTTATGTGATACCATTGATTGTATAAATTTAAAACTTGGTAGATTGCTTACAATCTTGTTGTGCACTCAATAATTTGGAAGGAAAATTTTATGTTCATATCACATGCATGGATAAAATTGATTTTAATTACCAAGGTTAATGCAATTCTAAGAAAGGAAATCATCAAATTAATTTCATGATATAACAAAATGAAGTTTGTTGTAAGAGAAGACATAAAAAAATCTATGAGATACATTGCTGTAGGCATGCATTTTCCTATCTAGAAAATGTATGGTAAAGGCAAATAAATTCCTTCCTTAATACAGAGCAATACAATATTAAAGAATATTCCCAAATTCTAGACTGCTATCCAATAAAAATAATAATAATAAATGCATATAGACTCTAATGAGTGTCCTAGACTGATATATTTCCTAAGTGACAGAATGGTACACATTACAATCTTGTGACCTCTAAGTCACATCCAACACTCAAATAATAAATTAGTAATTAAATAAATAAAGTCATATTAGTGTGCATGTTAGAGAATATAAACAATTTAAATATTTATCTCAAAAATAAAATAAAAGCCAAGATTGATCTTGACCGCCCTTCTATAGTAGCCCCCAACATTTCCTAAGTTATCATAATGCAAAAAGTTTTCTCCACTCCCCAAGGCGTATTGTTAAATTTGACATTCATTTTGACATGTCATGTCAAAACTTTTATCCTTGAGCTTGCCTTCTTGAAAAGGGGTTTCATCCCCATTAATATACTTGGGTGCATAGGAGAAAGGGTTTATGTCACATCCTTGTCTTGTGCACTAGTCGTCCCCTCCTTGCAAAAATGGTCACATGTTCCCAAGCATAGGTAGTCAACTTGAAATTTCTTGCAGCAGTGGTCACGTGTTCCCAAACATAGGTAGTCAACTTGAAATTAAGGGGGAGTGCGATAGCAATCCCAAGGGATTTTTACTTAGGAGAATGTCAAGTTGACATTTAATATGACTTGATCACATTAGGATTGTTGATTGGAGGGATGGGAAGAAGATGTCCTAAGGCTTGGATTAGTCAAAATTCTGCACATAACCCACGTGGGACCTTGTGGAGACCACGTGTAGGAAGAAATGTAGCCTTTGTAAGAGTTAGGGAATGATGAGGATTTAAGATAGATAGGAGATTCACCCTTTAGATTTATTTTTATTTTTATCATATAATTATTTAATCATTTCAAGTCTTGAATAGAGGATAATGGCACTTAGTGTATTTGACCTTAGTTTAAGGGTAATGTTTATATCAAGGGGCTCATTTAGAAACATGTAACAATTAAACCATATGGTAATGGAAAAGCTCAATATAGGAAAACAAATTAAATGAAATAAATAAGTTTACAAGAATGCATATATAATTGAACATGATGTTAAGTATGGAGGGTTTAATTAAATTAGTGTTAAGACTATAAATTAGGATAGTTGGATGTAAATATAATAGGGTTAATATGAAATAAGTTGTCGGGATGATGGGATTGCAGAATCAAGGATAAGGATGGATGGTGGATTAAAATAATAACTCAAATCTAGTTTTATCTAGTCAATAAAGCACATTGATAGATAAGAGTTACTAGACAGAATTGAATGCATGACAAACCTGTGTAGATGTTGGATTTAATGTCAAGTGAATTTTATATTTGGCTTGAGGGAATGTTAGTTAGATAATGAATGTTGTGGATTCGATTGAAGATATTAGTAGAATATCAAAGTCCATAGAATATATATACCAATTTGAAAATGTAGTGTAGGAATAAAGCATTAGTTAGCTAGTATGTAATAAGGGTCAATAGGCATGTCATTAGAGGTAGCTCGTCAGCTCATGTACCCTATGTATAATTAATGATAATATGATTCATGTACACCACATTTTACTATGTTAGTTCCATGAATTGATGAATACATATATGTCATAATGACAAGGTATATTATATACAAACCTTATTTATACGCTTGCACCTAATCCTTGCATAAACAATTCATCTAACAAATTTAAATTGACACACTCAATACGATGGTGTAGTAGGATGTGTTTAAATACAGATCGTGAATTATTATTGAGTTAAGTACTTTGAATTGGCCCTTAGACTTACTAAGAGTTCCTCATTTTATGTGCTTACTAATTCGTACTATGAAACTACTTTGAATCTTAACATGCTTTGATAATAATAATATTGATAGTGAGAGAGTGAGCTTATGGTAAATAGTTAGATGTAATAATGTAAAAAGTAAATGTAATAGTATAGTAATTATAGTAATTAAAATAGTAAATGTAAAAGCATGGAAATGTAGCTAGATTAGTTAGTAGTTGATGAGCTGGATAGTTAGTAATTGTCTTTTGTTAGAGTGAGTTTAATTTATGTATTGAAATAATAATTTTTGTGTTTAGAAAATTGTAGTGAGTGCTAGTTTGATGAGGAAGCAATGTTTATAGAATGCATAAGAATGACTAAATAGAGTAAAGAGGGAGAAAATGACTTAGTATTGGTCCAATCTTTGAGAGGACCTGTAACCAGTAAGATATGGATGCAAGCACATGATACATGTTTGGCACATAAAACAAATTATTTATTCCATAAGTTGTGTAACTAATGTGTTGAATGATGGATACTATCAATGCAAGTGGCCCCTTCTCCATCATGTAGACTTCGAAGCTACCTTTGGGGCATATCTTTTCTAATTTCCAATGGTTAAATCCGATATAGTGTGGTAGATAAGTGCACATTTTCTTATTTGACTAAGGGTGCTCATGTGATGAGTACTAAATCTAAATTCTCTAGATACGTGTGTTTAATCGATTAAGATATACTGCACTTCCACACCATATAGTAATTGTCACATTAATATATATTGTAATGATTAATGAATGTGTGTACATTGGTAATGAGGATAATAAGTAATTCTGATCCCCTTCCCTTACATGCTAGAATCACGACCTAGTCCATATGATACAACCGACAGACCCTAATAGAATATTAGTATCAAAGGCTTGTTAGGATATGAATTACCTCACTAATTTATGAGTGTTGTATCTTGAACTTGCTTGTTTGACTCGTGACACTAACTTGAACTAGACTGTCATCCAATCTATTTGAAAACCACCTATGACTAAAATGTTAACACCTTCACACTATCCACATGAGTCTTGAACTACTATTCAATGATAACCTTGTTTTACAATATGAAATTTCTTACGCGACTTCATAAGCTACAAAAAAAATAAAAAATTGTTGTGTTTTTACAAGTAAAATTTAGGGCATGACACATGATCCATGATAAATTGAACAATACTAGATACTAAATTAATATGTATATCATTGTGCACGTAAATGAAAAAAAAAAATCAAAATACATGTATCCATAGACAAAATTTTACACAAATATATATCAAAGATCATGTATCCATAGACAAAGTACTCAAATATATATCAAAATACATAGATCCATATACAAAATGTGGCTAATCCTACCATCAGAATGTGTATAATATCAATGTTTTTGTATACAATGTGGCATAGGCCATCTCAAAATCTCTCATGATGCATCCTACAAAAACTATACTATCCTAGGGTGCTGGTGGCTGATCAAAATGCAGCCTCTTCACTGCACTAGGTGGATTGGATGCCTCCTACATAAACAAAAAAGGAAAACCCAAAGTTAGACTACTAAATTTATATGATTCTACATATCTAACATTGAATTACTCAAATGCATAATGATCTTTTCCGTAATGGAGATTAATACTATCAAAATTTCATAATAAATACCTCTCTCGTCAACCTCCTACGCTAGTCAGGAGTCCTCTCGTATGCCCTCGACAATGCTGGTACCTCTTTGATTGTGGGTTGTATATGTTCAAATACCTTTTTCAGATGAATCTACAATTTAAACTATAACATTATAATTCATAACATGATAAATTTATAACATATATAATCATGAATTCAAACTACAACTTACTATTGTAGGCTCCTCCTTAGGAGTGAGTGGCCACACATCATCTAATCTACATAACTATCCCGTCAGACCTCATGTGCACTAGGAGTCTCCTATGAGATACAAAATAGTAGTTGTTAATATCACGAAAATTAGTTTTGAATTTATTTATGAAGATAAGTGATGCAGGAGCATCCCATGCTCATCAAGGGATCATTGAAGATCCAAGGCATTACAGAGGTCATGGAACATCTCTTGAAGTCAATTGGGCAATCCTTGCACCAATTATGGCTCATGGAAGCATACAAAGTTATAATGTTGGACTCATATGTGGAAAAAAGTTGTAATTGGGCATGAGATGGGATTTTAGGATTTCATATGGTAGATGAGTTATTTGATAGATTCATGTAGGTTTTCATGATCATATCTTGTCATTAGACAAGTCAAAATGTTCTAGAATTGAGTTTTGGGGTTTGAACAAGCAGACCCTAGTTTTTAAGCCATTTTAAGGAGGGCTAGGAGTGTGATCAAGACCTATAATCTTGAAAATACTTTGATTTAGATCATTAATAGAGCCTATGAAAAAGGATTAAGTCAGATTGCAAGTTTGAAGGGTACTTGCTTTGTAAAAGTGGTCTAATTAGGCCTAATTCTAAGACAAACTGCCCTGTTTCGTACAATCTTTCCAAAGGAGTGATATCTGATTTTTGGATATGTTATAAAAATAAAAAAAGGGTGTCTAAAAAGCTAGTTTATTTTCTTGGTGTTTTGAAAATTTTGGGAGAAAAATTAAGAAAATAGGGTCTGCTGATCCAAAGAAGAGAATAGCCTAGTAAAGGGAAAAACTGGTCTCTTTTGTATCTACTAAAGATTTGTGGGTTTGGAAACCTTAGAAACATGTTGGTTGAAGTTTTTTAAGGTGTGTAGAGGTGGAGGGAACACTTGGTGAATGTAAATCCAACTTTGGAGTCTTTGGTGGCATTGTGTGCATTTGGGAACACCATTGAAACATAGGGATTGGGTCCATATTGTGCTTGAATTTGAAAGTTTGTGGTTAGATCCTCCATCCTCTACATCAAATGGTATCAAAGCATCAACAATGTCTTTTGGGAGTAGATAAGTTGTAGGTTTCGTCATCATAAGAGTCTTTGTCATCCTTATTATGTTGGTCCCTTTGTTGAAGCCTTGGCGTGTCTAATTCCTCCTTGTGTGTCCCAAAGTTGAAAGGTACATAAGTGGTGTCCAAAGATTTCTTGGTGAGGAAAGAAAGAGAATCAGTGAGTTGGCCCTTGTGAAGGAAGAAAACTTGTTGTGAAAATGCCTCCTAAAAATCAAATGGCTAGAGAACTTGAAGAATTGAGAGAAGAGTTGGCAAGAGAGAAAAGAGAGAGGAGAGAACTTGAAGCATATAGAGTGAGGGAAGAAAGATAGATGAGAAGACAGAGGCTGAAGCTTATTGCAAGTATAGAATCCTTAGAAAAGGAAAGGCAAGAACCTAGAGGAGAAGAGGTTAGAGGAAGAAATCATGGAGAGAACCATGAAGAAGAAGAGGTTGGTAATGCAAGGCAAGAGCATGAGACAACAGATGATCCTGAAGAAAGGAGATTTATGAGAATCATTAAGGCAGTACAAGGTAATGGTGGGAAGAACCATATTGATTTTCCAATATACTAGGGTAAAATGGATAGTGAAGAAGTGCTAAGGTGGATAGAGGCCCTTGAGAACTACTTTGATCTTGAAGACATAGAGGCAGATAAGAAGGTAAAAGTACCAACAGCAAGACTAAGAGGAACAACACTCACTTGGTGGACTAGTGTTCAGAATGAGAGAGAGGAAAGGTGGTGCAGGGCACCTAACCTATGTGGTAGGGGGAAACAAGTATCTATGTTGCTGGACACCTTGCCACTCCATGAAAGCAAGGATTCAAGTAGATTAGGAAGTTAGAATAAAGGTTTGTTCCATATTTTACAAGTTGGTCTATGTTTTCTAATAAAGGCACATGTAAGGCCCACAAGCATTTTGGTGTGGTTATAAACCAAGTGACTCCATGGGACCAAAAGGCCTTAGAATAGGGTATTTAGAGTCTAAACACTATTAGCAAAAAGTGGTTTTTTTTTTGTTTTATGGTTGGGAATGCCTATATGCTTGTTCCAACAGTCATGTAGACCTTTATATATGTCATATGTGATCTCAGTTGAAAGGGGGAGATCAGAGTGTATGGTGGTTTGGAGAAAAAACAATAAAAACTTCAATTTTCTTTAAATTTACTGGTAATCGCTTGGTTGTTATGCTAGTACAGATCCGTACAAAACTTTTATGATTGCTAAGTGTATGAAATAGTTGTAGGGGTGAGTTAGGAAACTTTTGGTTTTGGTTTGACTCAAAAAGGAGTTGGGGTTTAAAGGTTATCTACATTTTAGTAGAACGTGGTTTGAAAAGCCTTATTTCCTAGACCCTTCCACAAATGCATGCCTAACTTGCATTCCCACCAGTGGAACATTCTAAAATTGAGGGATATGCAAGTTAGGAGACTAGGAAACATAATTCCAAAGGTTAGAGGCCTGGAGAGAAGGGCAACTATTTTTCCAAGTCGGCCCTAGGTCAAACAAGCCCATGTGCTTGACCAGTTTTTGCAAGGTAATTGGTGACAGTCATGGTTGCAGGCACTTTTGATCAGTTTTAGTACTAGAGTTGGATGAATTGACTATGTTGGAGATTGCCTTAAGTTTTTTGGGTCTTGGGAACACACCTTGCCCTTTCTTCCTTGAAGCCCTAGCCTAACTTGATCAACTAGGCCTAGGTATCGAGAAGCAGTTTGGAGGGTGCTGGACCAAGATCAGCCCAAAAGCTTTTGGATTTTTAGTAGGTGCCAAGAAGGGTGTTTGGACCTATGGATAAGTCCCTATGCTATTAAGGGATACTGGGAGAAAAGTGCAAAGAAGCTAATTAGAAGGCTACAAGGTTTGTAGGCCTAGAAGTGCAAAGGTGTGTTGGGAGTTTGGTGCAACCAAACAAATTGATGAGTTTGGGTTGGAATAGTATGTCCATGATTGTCTCCATTTTTTGTGATAGTTGGTGAGGCTTTTGAAGTGGGATTTCCTTGTTTGGCTTGGAGGTTGAGTATACTCGGAGTGGGTAAGAGGACTTGTGAGAAGTCCTAGAATCCTAAGTTGGACCGTGACAACCATTTATTGGCTTGTGGAAGGTAGTTGCTGTAGACTCTGCATCAAAAGGGGATTGAATAAGATTTCAAATTGGGAGAGAATGAAGACCATGGTGAGAAATCAATTCTTGCCATCTGATTTAGCAATCCAAATTTAAAGATAAGAAGGAACAATTTGAAACAGAGGGATATGGATGTCATCTCCTATACTGAGAAATTCCATACCCTGAGTATTAGGGGAGGAATAGAAGATGAAGATGAGAAGGTGGCTAGATACATTAATGGCCTCAAGTACAATATTCAAGATGAAATAGGATTGAATGTACCAAGGACACTTGGAGAATGTTTTCGGTTGGCAATTTGGGCAAAGGAGAAGTTGAAAAGAAACAATGAGAGGCAAGGAAATCAGAGAGGAGGTGGAACAATGAGAGGAAGAGGTGTAAGAAGTCAGTTTGACACTTCAAACAATCAAGACAAAGATAAAGGAAAAGAGATTACATCTGAGACGAGGAAGTTTCAGGGGAGGAAGATTTGGAAGTGGAAGAGGTAATAGTGTTTTCATAGGTAAATGCTTCACATGTGGAGGAGTAGGCAATCAATCCTACAAGTGGTTTGAGAAAGGTGTGGATTTCAGGAAGGAGGAGAGGAGAGTCACCTTGAACCAAGGAGAAGAGGAAGAAAAGAAGTACGATAATGCAAACCCTGAACTTGAAGGAGAATCTTTGATGGTGAGAAGAGGACCACAAATGCAGTAGCAAAAGGAGACCAGACCATCCATTTTTAGGACAAATTGCATGAGCCATGGTAGGATTTGTAAGATGATAATAGACTCTATTTCCTTTGATGATTCAGTGTCTTATGAAATGGTAAATAAACTAGGATTGAAGAAGTATCCTATTGATAGACCATATAGGGCATTTTGGGTCAGTGATGCACAAAATATTGTTGTAAGGCAGCAAGCAATAGTGGATTTCTCTATAGGAGAATATAAAAGATCAAGCTATATGTGATCACATTCTAATGACATGCAGCCATGTAATCCTTGGAAGGCCTTGGCAAGCCTCAAGGAACACTATTCATTTTGGCTCATCAAATGTTTATATAGTACACAAAGATGGTGTGAAGTTTAAGCTAAATCCTTTGACTGGTCATGATGATGAAAGAGTTATTTGTTTTGGAAAGAAAGAGTTTGTGGACTTGTAGGAGTAGAGGGAGAGTAAACATGATATGACAGATCTGCCACTGAAGCCATCTCTTTTGGTTATGAAGGATGAGATAGTTCAAGACAAAACTCAGAATTCTGCTTACAAGCAAACAGTGACAGAAAAAGGAGTGATGATAGGAATAGTATGGTGTCCTTTGCTGACAAGAGTGAACAAAGAAGTGAACATATCCATGGAGGATAAGAGACAGGGTCAGCGTGACCTTAGAAAACAAGTTATTTAGCCTTTGTCAAGGATAAAACATGACTGTTCATAATCAGTAGGCAGTAAGGTTACCATGACTAGTAACAAGGATCCAATGCTTTTTGTTTCTAATGATTTGTATGTAGGTGTGCAAGGTAATACATTGCAGGTGCAAAGTTACAAACATCCCTCTAGAAGGATGGGAGGAAAGAAGATAGTATCCCTTAACTCTTGGGACATGAGTTGCTTCGAAGGTGGGGTGTTTGGTGTAGGGGCACCTATTAAATCATCTAAGAGAGCTTTGGTACCAGATGAAGATAGAGGATGGAAGACATCATTGATTGTTAATTGGGATATATTAAAACCAATAATAGAATTATGTAATAAAAAATGTACTTTGAAAGAAAAAAGTCATAAAAGTCCTAGTAAGGACCTAAGGGCAACATGATGTAAAATGGCCAAAAGAGCCATATGGGGTAGTCTTAGTATAGTTTCATACTTAGTTGCATTTAATAAATCCATATGACCAATTTCGAGTAATGGAATAGTTTAGAAAGTTAGGGAATGCATAAAAACTACAGTTTGAAATTTAAATTTCAAATTCAAACGGTCATATTAGTTTTGGAGGGAAAGTAGTAATTTGGTATTTGTTTGATTAAATAAACCTTTGTAACCAACTTGGTCCATTGGACAGGTGCATATAAGCGTATATAAGTTGTAATGAACATATGCAAGACATGAATCATTATTGGTATGGAAAAAATCACAGAAATTATACGGAACAACAATCATACTTTCCTCTACATCAATAAGAAAAATAAAAAATAAATGATACTTATACATGCAATGGGGCTCTCTATGCGAATGGAAATCCCTGATGATCTAGGACGCCGAATCTATACAGGCTCATCGCCAGTAGCCACACCCTATATACAATAAAGAATGTAATTAAATGAGATTACCACAAATATTTTACAAGAATGCATTGATATTTAATCAATTAGAAAACATCTAATTACCTTTTCTTTGTCAGTGCATGCTGGCTCATCCCCCGCACTTTGTCCGCTCAGGGCAGGTGGTATCTGCAAGATAAAAGAAAGATTAGCAACCATATATGCTACAATATCAAATAGAAAAAAAAATGCGAACAAAACATAATGTACCATAGATGTCTCAAGGCCAAATGAAATGGCCAAGAGTGTAGCATCATCTATCTGTCTGAGCTCCTCCTCGGTCATCAACTAAACATGAATGAAGATCACATACATGTAAAAGTCAGTATGGCTTAAAAATTAAAATTACTGTATTATAAAAATTAACTTTAAATCACATATGTCATAACAAAAAAATGTATAGATGTATCGACATTGAAGGAGTCCATGCCTCTACATTCCCCTCCTCTCTCGCATCAGGGTCTGTAGCCTCTGCACATGCGTCTGGTGTATCCTCGTCTAATATAAAATGATACTCAGGAAGATCACCTATGGGACCTAGGCAAATATTCTTGCATGTAATCCAAGTGTGAGGCACACAAATGTGTGATGAGCTAGCCAATGATGAACTGGCACCAACATCATCAACACGAGGAGGCAGGACAAACCTAGCCTGAGATATCATTAGGCTACTCAGCCTATGAATGGCTCTGATGGTCTAAGAGCTAGCCTCTGCCATAATATTTGGATGCTGCACTCGAGGAGGGGGGGAGATATCAGGAGGGGGGGGGGGGGACAAAAGTGCCAAGTTTCTTCCGTTGGGAAGATGGTCTATCTTGAGGAGCTCCTAGTCCTAAGCCCATGTTGGGCTTCATGCTCCAATAGTTCACTTTAAGTTTCAACACAAATTCTGCATATAATTTTCTAAGGAAATAAAATGGTATGTCTAAATTGCCATGTGGAGGGATATTAAAGACCATCCACCAATGATCCCAAAAATTTGCATGTATGGTGTCATTTGTGCACCATTTAATTGATAGTTTGGTTTTTTTTGGGTCAACTGGTATACCCATTTTTGGGTTAGAAAAAAAGCTAGCCAAATCATCTTTGGTTATGTTGAGGGCCGCGACCTCATCATAATCCAAACCATCATAAAAAATCTATTGCATTTCATCACGCCAACGAAGAGCGACATTTTGTTGGTTCATAAGGGTTTCAATGTTATCCACTATGGTGTTTAACGTGGATAACATAGGAGTCAGTGCAGGTACATTATTATATGTTCTATGCAAACCTCTCAACTCGATGAAATTTTCATCTATCAAATCCTCGATTCGAGGAGGGTTTTGAGGAGGTAGAGGATCATTTTGTGGAGGGTTTTGTGGGGATACTAGATCGTTTGGTGGTGGGTTACGAGGAATATTATTCCCTGCCTCAGGTCATCATTTTGATCAGCCATTCCTATTGGATTGCAAAACGTAATATATATTAAAAATCTAAATTTTAACCATTTTTGTCAAAAAAACCCTAGATTCAACTAAAACAAACAAAATCATGTTAAAATATATTAAATTTAGGTTAAAAATGAGTTGGAAAAAAAAAAACCTGATATCTAATATCCGATCGATTATGGCAATACTGGCCCCAAATTCGCATAAAATAAGGGCCCGCGGATCTGTAATTTTATTTAATGCAATATATAAGTATCGGATATCCGATATAACATCGGATATCTGATATGGCACAATAACATATAATGAGTATAATATATATAATATAACATATAATATATAATATATATTACATTATATTACATTTTATATATTTTTATATTATATTATATATATATTATATTAATTTACTATATATTATAATATAAAATATTATATTATATAATAATATTATTATTATAATTTATAATATATTATACTTTTTTATTATATTATATTATAAGATATTACTTTTAATTGTTATATTATATATTATATATATTATATTACATTACTATATATTATAATATATTAAATATTATATTATATTATTATAATATAATATGTTATTATAATATTATTATTATAGTATAATAATGATTATAATAATAATATTAAACAATAATAATATTACTATTTAATATGATATATTATTTAATAATAATATTATATTAAATAACAATAATATTAAATAATATATCATACTATTATATGATAATAATAATAATAATAGCGGTATAATATTATTACTCTAATTATCAGATATTCGGTTACATGTCGGATATTTGATTTAAAATCCGATATACGATGTCAAATCGGATATCCGATAAGGCTGGGCTTAACCTTCCAGGTTTGGTTCCTGGATAGGTAAAAAAAAGTCAGAGAAAATTTTGAAGTGTTTTTAGGCGTCTTCAAACTCTCTTTTTTTCACATCACCACTTTTTGGCACACCATGATCCTGCACATACCCTACACAAACTACTAAGTGTCTCACTAATAAAACAATGTAATATAATAAAATAATGCATTAACCTAAGTAAAATTAAGTAAAGTGTAATAAGTAAATACTTATTCACACCAACACCCCCCCGTTAAGTGCAATTTAGGGGAATGCACTTAAGCTTATGAAAGCTAGGATGAAATGCAAGATGGGTCCCAGGTATTAGGCCATGTTAGGTACCCATGTACATAATGCAATGCAATCTCTCATAAAGCAGAAAAAGAGACAAATTCTCATGGGAAAAAACCTCCCCCAAAAAGAGAGATGAAAAAAAAGATGCATGGATGGATGGAGCAATTGAGACCCCCCCGATTACTACATACATCAAGTATATACAAAAGAGAAGAAGGACAAAAGACCATAAGAGGAAAAAGTCACCACCATAAAAGAGAAGAAGAAGGAGACAAGGTACTCCCCCCCCTTTAAATGTAGAGTATCAATCATTGATAGCTGCTCCAATGTAGAAGTTGATCAAATGATGCTAAATAATGTTCCTCCCCTTTGGAAGGAACAATGGTAGAGGTACAAATGAGAACATGTTGAAAAGAAGAAGTGCAGATCTAGCAAGGATGGATGTAGAACATGTTCCAAAGAACTATCTCCTCAAATTATAAAAAGACATCCTGCAACTGCTATACATAAGAATCCACAATCACATCAACCTATGAATATTGATCACGTAGAGAATGGACAAGAGGGTCAGAGTGAGCCCTCACAACAACTGGAGAAGGATCTTCTTTAGCAAAGAGAAAATATATATCATTAATGAAGTCTCCCAAATTTGCTATGTGTGACTCCATGAACAAACCTAAAATATCTATCAAGAAGTCATCCATTGATGTTGGAGATGAAAGACAAGGTGTATCATGATGTGTTGGACTTATTAACGTGACAATATGTGCATGTAGAATTTGCTAATGCGGTGACCTCTCCCTGTATCTATCAGTAGGACCGCACATATCAAAGTTTTTTGAAGCACTATTGCTGGTGTTATGATTAGTTTCCACAATGCATGAAGTAGTATCCTTAATAAAGTGAACACGTATATCATCGATGATTTTCCCACATCTTCAATGTGAGGCCTGACAAATAGACTTGCAATATCTAGAAGGAATTCATCCTATGATGCTGAAGTAGGAAGACTTGGAGGTTCCTATTGCATTGAATCCAAAGTATCTATGGTTGGAACTGAATCAATAGTAGCTAATTTTGCCAAAGATAGAATGTCATCTAGAAAAGGAGGAACTGTGGTATCTCCATATTTTTTCCAAAGGGCCATCAACATATGATATAGGTGAATGAGCTTATTAATGGAATGCTTAGTATCAAAACTCATATTTAGTATAATAATATCCTAGAGTTTGCTAATAGGTGGCAGTATTTTAGTGTTAGAGATTAGTTCATTGGAACATAAATAAGTGAATGTTTCCTTATGCTTATTTCTTAGATGATCAATGATGAAAGCACTCAATTTTTTATAGTTCCTTTTTGTGAATGGTGGTGTAATTCCAAATCAACACATGAAACAAAACTCCTCCATGAGATCAATAAAATGTACCCTCTAGAATGCAAAAATATGCAATCAACCCCCCCTAATATATGATTGGGAACTTAGTGTGATAGCCAGATGCCAATTTAGGGCCTATTTATGAAAGCAGTATTTCTATCCATAGAACCTATAATCTAATTACAGATCTAAAATGTAGACAAAGAAATATTCAATTTCAAAAAAAATGGAACCTGATTATGTGTCCAGATGAGCCCGTACTAAGGATTTGAAGTGGCAAAAATCAAAATTTGCAAGTTGCAGAAAAATTTAGGAATAGAGATCTCAAACAACCTACACCAATGTGTAGATCAAAAAAATCTACCCCAAAACAAACAAAAAATTGCTCGCAAAAAGGAATCCGTATTAGGGAGATACTGTTGTTTGAAAATCATCTCTACTATTATTTTTCCATAATCACCACCGTCGTGCCTCCAAAAATTTATTGAGTCTAGATTTTTTCTCAAATGTCTAATTTGGATGAAACAAAATCTGATTTGGGGTTTTTTTGACCTTCTAAATATGATGCCAAAATCTGATTGGCACCTACAAGCTCCAATCTTCTCATGCAAAACTCTCACCTACTAGCCTGATGGCCAAAAAAACTCCAAAAAATAATGTAGATCTAAAAAAATAGCAAAGATTCAAATGATAAAATATACTCTCCATTAAATTGATTCTTGTATTTACTAGTATAATATATTTTTAATTGAAATTTTTTAATTGCTTTTTATATTGTAATTCAAATACACAGTTTTGTATAGTTTAATTTGGGTTACACCATGGTTAATGCAATGGGTTACACCATAGTTACTACTATAGTTATGGGAAAATATTTGATTAAGGTTAGAATTAAAATTACAATTGAAGTAAGATTTAGGAATAGGTTAGATTATGGCCAAAGTTTGAGTATTTAAAACTATTAAAATGAGAATAGCAATTTAGGTTTGTATCGTGATTATATTTACCATTGTGTTTATAATTTGAGTTATGAAATTGTGTAGGATTGGGATTATTTTAAGATTATGATTTAGAATTTCTCATCAGGTTTAAGTTAAAGGTTTATGACTATGGAGAATGATTAAATTAACTATCCTTATTAATTACACAAATATGTTCAAAATAATATACCACTATTTTCCCCTAATCCACCTTTGATATTCGACATGCCCATTGCACCCAAAGGAGTGGTTGCTAGTATTGAATGTAAAAAATTATTATAAATGTAGTAGTATAAATATTTAATTTCGATTAAATCCAATTTAGCTTTTCTATCAATGATCTATTTGTGACTGCCATAAGGGCATTGTAGGCCTTGACCAAAATTTCAAATTTCCTATTATTTTGCTAAGGCATTACAAAATATACTTTGAGGTTTTATAAAGAGAATCTCTCACCAAAAAATTAGCAAACGATTACTTATATTTTGAGCTCTATCCTCTACATTGGTTTTAACTTCTCTGGTACATATGTTTTAACATTGTGCTACTTGATAATGAAACCTATAATTATGAGAGCTAATAGGATGTTCCAAACATGTTTCCAAATTCTAAATTTCTTATTGGATGATACCCATGCATTGGAATTAATGAACTTCTATTTTTCTATAGTGTCCACATTCTCATGGATGATTGTTAGGAAAATTACTACAATAAACATCTTTTAGCAAATAGACATGATATCACCTTGAAGGAATATAAGTATTTTCATCATCAAAGCATATTGAAAGATATAATCAAGTGGATAAATATCTACTTTTCATATTCTCAGCATAAGACATTTTGATAACAAGTGCTACACTAGTATAGTTGGAGTCTCACCTACTGTAAATCAGTATATTGTGATGATTCATGTGTAATTTCTTGAGATTTTTCTCATTATAAAAATCCATGGACACTTATATTTTACTACAGTATGTTGAAAGGAACTATTCTTGACTTATGATAATTTTAATAAACTCATGAGTTCATTTGCAGCATATGTGGTTGAGAAAATATAACCAAGGAGGAGAAATCAAAAAATTCATTAGCTGATGAGAAGAGATTCAACAAGTAGATGTTTCTAACAAAAATGTAAGTACATCTTGACTTGGAAGCAAAACCTAGTTTTCCCGATTGATTGGATAGATCAACTAAATGCAAAAAATCTTTACCTAAGTTTGCTAGTTGAATTTTCCATCCCATCACTTAGTCATGTTTGGATATAGAGGAAAAATATGTGTATTTAATATTGCAAATCCATAAAATGATGGACTTTGATTTGTGCAAGTGAGGACATAACTACCTTACCATTAGAAGGCTAAGAATATTTCCTTGCTAAATATTTTGAGTCTGAGCCTATCTTGCATTAGTAATGATTCATTCCTTTGTGCTAAGAGTGCAAGGGAAAGAAACTTGTACCATTTTATAGACATGCCTCCTTCCATACCATAACTTTTTGTTGTAGTCTAGTGCAACATTTAAGTTCCACTACTCTACATTCTCGAAGGAAATATACATTAGGAAATTGCAACATTTCATAATATTTCTATATAATCTATGCTTTGATAGATGTCCATACCCTCCTTGAGAATTTCAATATTGGCACATGTGGAGAGGATGCTAGTGAAGGTTCTATAATTTGAAATAATTTGATAAATTTTTAGCATAATATAGAATTCAATACCATCATTCCTACAAAAAAATACCAAATAATTATGGGGATATAAAATATGAAAGTTAATTAAAATATCTATGTGAAACATGATTAACCAAAGAACACAATATAGTCTGAAATTGAAAGGTGTACAATGAAGAAAGAATTTATATTGTAACATCCTTTTTCTAACAATCTATATAGTTATAAAAAGAAATATATTTCTATCGATAATTAATTCTAGAGTTCTCTAAATAAATTATAATAGATATGTTTTTAATTAATTTTTATAAACACTAGTGATATCGATTGATTTTTGTTACAAGATACAAAACAACTATGAAAGAATTTTATTATTATTATAGAAGAACCATGCCTTGGTTATCAATGTTATAAATGAAGTGGAAAAGCATTGATATCAACAGTAATACATATATTGCCTTGATCTATGGTCCAAACAAAAGTGAATACCAAACTATCATTCCGTAGGAGAAAATTAAATAGTTAGAAATTCACTTATAGTCATACAATAGCCCATTCTTGGGCCTATTATAAGTGTGGACTCATGTATTCTTGATAGGCACATACATTTACATATTTAAAGCTACTTGTGACAATTACCAAGTATTCCAAGAAAGAAAATAAAATAGCAAACAAGTACACACATCATATTGTTTAAATGGAATTAAAGGAGCTTCAAGTCTTCCATATGCTCTTCATGTTCTATTTCTAGCTTAGAAGGGGTGTAGTGTTTATGCTGGTCTTCAGAACATATGAACCTAAATATAAAATAAATTACAACAAAGAATTAAATAGATAGAAGTTGAATGCAATGGACAATAATCAAGATGCATGTAAATACATCTTTTAGCCAAATTGAGTTTAAAATGCCATCATCATAAATTCCCTCTTTTTCAATATATCATAATGTCTTTGACATATACTTTGAATTTTCATTGTTGCTACCAGTAGTCTAAAATCAATGCCAAGGATCCCAAGTATAATCACAAAAATAAATAGGAATCCATCACAAGATTATGTGAGTGTTGGAAAACAATCCAAAGTACTCATTCATAACAAAAATTGCAGCATTAGGTCAAACGTGGACCATTGTTGTTTACCTCTAATACCTAATATTAAAAAACAAATCACTTGCATTTGCAATTGACTAGGGTTATTGAAATTGTGCACATGGGAAGTTACAATTTAAGAAACAAATGTAATTCTATGTTTATAAGCTATGAGACAGTACCCACAAATCACTTATTAGTAGACAACCTAGTATGAGAGTTTGGGCAAAAACTAAGGAACAGACCAAAACAATAATAGAGTGGTATAGGATGTTAGGACAACAATTGATTCCATCCATGGTTGAATGAATTTCTAAACCCCACATTTGTGTTCATCAGGTATGTGTTACTTACCTCTAACATGAATTGTGTGCAATAACAAATGAGAGAAATAATTTACCTCCAATACTACAATTTAGGTAACTACATTTGCCAGGAGAATTAGGAAATGGTTACTCCATTACTGGGACAACTTGCACTATTTATATTCAAATCATTTGTATAACCAATTGAATGTAAAAATGAATTTCTTTAAAAAAAAGGAAAAATCTAATTGAAAGCCAAAAAAATTGCAACTAAAATCACTATATACATAAACCAAGGTAATGAACACCAATACTAAATCAAGGTAAGATAGACCAATACTAAACCTAGCAACTATATGCATGCTGCGTAAACCCTAAATATAATAGCATTCTTATTTAATCTTTCTTCTATAATTTGTATGCTTGTGATATCCATATGAAATCTATTGGAACATTGTGCATGATAGCCTTGAACTTCTTTTGTAATCTTAAAAAATTTCAATGTCTCCATAGAATGAGTGAAGATCACATTAGCCTTAAAAAGGAATCCTTAATAAATGATGCGACACTTAGAATAAAAATGACATTAATCTATATACACTTATATAACATTTTTTTGTCTACTATTTTTTAAAGAGAATATTTAAAACAAAAGTTGTTAAGAGTTTACAAGATAAAATATTGGAATGAATTGACAAATTGTAATGGTGTACATGAAATTCAACAAATTGTGTCTTCTTTAACAAAGTAGGCTTTAGATAGACTTCAAATAGATACTTCATCCAGAAATATGTATATAGAAATCTCATATCAAATGTATTAAATTTTTTTTGTATCACTCGATACAGTATATTTCGAAATGAATTAGAAAAGGCCAATACCACTCCCGTAGAAATGAATTTAGAAATGAATTAAGAAAGTTTGACTCCACTAAATAATTAATTCGGTCGAAGCTTCAAATAGATACTTCATCCAGAAATATGTATATAGAAATCTCATATCAAATGTATTAAATTTTTTTTGTATCACTCGATACAGTATATTTCGAAATGAATTAGAAAAGGCCAACACCACTCCCGTAGAAATGAATTAAGAAAGTTTGACTCCACTAAATAATTAATTCGGTCGAAGCTTCTGATTTGAACAGCGAGTCGCGGCACGGGAAACGCTTCATTCAGCGAAGGAAATAGTTAGTTTCACCCCTTCAATATAAGCGCCACAGTGTTGTGTTTGATCTCACAGGTTCAATCTTCACCAAGCAAGTTATCATTTTGTCGAAAGGCGAGGAAGGAATCCGCAAGTGCTGATTACCAAAGGAGAAGTGGGCAGTACGAGATGTCTCGGCTCATTGCCACAACTCGCCTGTTGAGACAGCCACTGGCATCCTTAGACAAATAAAACTGCATCTCTTCTTCTCCTCCCTCCCTTCACCATTTCCTTTTACATCCACTGCATACAGATTACTCATTTTATTGCCAATAAAACTGCGCGCACCTTCTACAATGGATGCGTTCCTTCAATTCATGTACTTTTCTACTTCTTAATTGAAAGAAGAGTTCAGGGATCAGGAGACCGAGTGATGATTCTTACACACATAATACAGCTTTCAATAACTTTTATATGAATAATAATGAAAACAATAACTTTCATATGAATAATAATGAATACACAAGATATCTAGATTCATCAACCTGATTATATTTAGTACCTATTTTGGAAATTTACTCAACAAATTTTTATTCCAATTGAAAAGACTATCTTTTCACTCATACAATTGTCCAAATTTTATACTTACAATTTGATCACAAAGTTCCTTGCCAAATAATTCCTTCAATCAAACATGCATTTTGTATACCTTCATTTGTTATTATAAGACCATTTGCATAGCTAACTAATTTTCTTGCTAATGATATTTCTACACAAACAATCATTTTCATTTCACTAGCAATTATTTGTAAGATCTAGTATTTAATTTTCACTATCTAGGCTAAGATAGATTAATATATATACTAATTTTTTGAAAACAATTCACCTTTTTGAATGATATATATAAAGTTTTATTATGGTTGGAAAAGTCAAATATTTTCTCAAAAGTTAAATTTAGTTTAGTATGTGTGCATGTACGCATGTGTATATACATGCATGCATGTATGGATGGATGGATGCATGTACATATGTGTATACATGTCTATACATGTGAATTCACATGTGTGTGTGTGCGCGCGCGCGTGTGTGTTAGAGAGAGAGAGAGAGAGAGAGAGAGAGAGAGAGAGATACCACACTGTATTGTCAAATATATCAATAACATTAGGTAAATAGACAAAATATTTTTTTTATTCTAATTTGTCAACTTGATAACTCATGCACCTAATATTTATTTCCATCATAAAAGAAGCTAAAATCACAAGGATTATTGATACAAGTAGCAAGAGAATGTGTCAGATGATGCAAATGGCAAGAATAGTTTCAAGGGTTAGGGATTTACTTTTCAATGGAAAATATTTATGAGTATTTTCAATTCTGATTTAATTTGGGGAAAAGCAATAAGAAAAGTTTGTGAATAATTTTTAGCAATACTAAAATCTTGTATTGTTATAAATGGAGGTTGTTTTGTAATTAAAATGAAAGAGAGTAGTATTATAGATAGTATTATAGTATTATGGATAGTATTATGGATAGTAGTATTAAGACAGTTGTTTTGTAATTAATATGAAAGAATTTGGTAGTACTCCTAATGCTATTAGGGATAACTCTCGGTTGTCAATTTGATAACTAACTGAAGATAATTGATCTCTCAATTCTATGATTCTCATGAATATGGAATTTATTGTTTCTTCTTTATTCATGCTAATATTATTTATTTGTCTTTCAAGAGCAAGTTTTCTACCAGTGTTATTTACTATGAATGTATTTTCTAGACCTTTAAACATGCAATATGTTGTTTCATGTTTTTCCAAAATAGTCACTATGTGATCTTAAATGACATCAATGATTATTTTCATGGCCTTCTCATTATTCTTGATCCATAGTGTTTTCTCTGGATCATCTTTACATTCTTTATTTTCTTCTTTTACAAAGGATTCTAATTTGTTCTCTTTTAATAGCATCATTATATGGAGTTTCTAGGACTTGAAGTTTTCAACACCTATAAGGTGGTGTCAAATGTTAAAATATTTGTCATCTTGACGAATAATGAGAGAAAACAACTTAATGTGAAATATGATCTCTTTAACATAACAAGATCTCTCCTTAACTAGGCTCTAATACCATGTAAAGTGTCTTACTATATTTCAATATAAGGCTTGACTAATGCTTGATTTTGTTAGTAGGTTTAATCATCGATCCCAATGAAATTGATTAACATTAGAATCTATATATATTACTTTAGAAGCTTTAGATATGTTCTTATGCTTATGATGCTTCCTTTCATTGATATGCCAGCATCAAAAGATTATGATGCTTAGCAAATTTGGGTAGATGTATTACATATACATCATGAAAAGGTGTGATTGTGAATGGGCATGTCTTTGAATGGAGATATGACCATTCACAATCATACCCAATCAAAGTTAACAAATAGTAGTCAATAATTACACGCTCACTATCAATAATGATAATGATAACCAATAAAGTGAGATCATAGCCCAATTTGAAGTATTCAAAATAGTATTGAATCAAAAAAGGATTGATAAGTATGACATATTATTATGATACAATATATATCATATCGGTTAGGATACAAGACATATAGTATCAATTTAGACTTCAAAATATGCTTATGTGTCTCAATATACAAGCATATTGATGTATATAGATTCTGATATTGATTATAGATATTGATTAATCAAAGCTACAAAATTTAACAAGAAAAAAATGGGTTTTTCAAGGATGAGGTTGAGATGTGTGCTAGGTAGTAGAAAAGGGGATGGAGTAATCACCTAATAAAGTCACTTCTGGTAATGGGGTGAGGGGTAAAGAATGCTCCCGTTAAAAAGAAACAAAAGACTGAGTTGAAAGCATAGCCCTATCTAGTCTTTTTAACACCCTATTAGACCTAACTCAAAATTTGGACTAGGTATGCCAAACCCCACCAGACCAGTGATAGTTAGCATTGGGATCAAAAAGTCCCAGCTTTTTATGCATGTATAACAAGGCTTCTCTTTTTCCAGATTTCCATAAAAAAGGAAAATACCCTTCTTATCTGTGGCCAACTCAACCATATTAAAATATGCACAAAAATCACAAGTGAAAAGTGATAGATGATCTGCTAACCAATGCCATAGGTGTGACTACTCAACAACATCATCACAGGCATACATTTTTACAATGCGAAAGGAATGATTTTGAAAAGACATTAAAATCCGAACAATCCCCTACATGGGGTTAGAGCCATCCAAAACAATTGAAGAAAGTAAATGATGAAAGAGAAGAGTGACTACATTACCTCATCCAACCTCATGCTAGGAAGTAAATAAGGCACTGCCCGACCAAATAACATAGCAAGCTGAGTTGAGATGAAACCCAACAACTTTAACTTCTTGAAGACACAAAACATCAAGATGACCAAGCCAATGCTTGTTATCATGAAAAAAAATATTTTTGAGGGAGGTTTGTTAGCCCCCACACATTCCATGAGAGACAATTCATTGTAACATAGCTTGCATGTCTTCCTTGTCTCCAAGAGAGGACACTACAATATTTGGGGTCAAATTGTGATAGAAATTTGTGATGACGGTCTAATTTGTGGTGATTTTCATTTATGTTTTTTTGTAATTTTCCCTGATGCCATCACAATACCAATGTAAGAGTCATAATTGCAATGCTCACATAAGTATAAAAAAGAAAAGGAAACATGACATAAGTCATTCCCTAATTGTTTAAATTATGGAGAGCTACATGTGAAAGAAGGTGGAGAGCTCTAATTGTTATCGTGCCCTTGTGCTTGGTGCATTTTGTTATCATGATATATCTCTATATTTTATTTTCACACCCTTAATCTATGATTTCATTGATGTGATCTCTGCATTTTGTTATTATACCCTTGCTATTTAGCAAACATGTCTTTAGTAAGTCTGCATAGAAGAGCATTTGTTGCCTTTTTTTCCAATTCATATGTAAGATTATCATCTAGACTAGCAAGTACTATTTTTGGAATAATATACTTAGTAACAATGAAATCCCATATTATAACATCTAAATAATATATTTAAGCTTCCATCATAACTTTCTGAAACACATAGTCATTGCCATCAAAGAATGGAGCTTGATTAAGAGAAGCTCCTTCAGCCTGTGCCATTTATACTTCCATGTGTCCCTACAATAGTTCCTATAGGTAAACCTATAAAGGAACCCTAGCCCTAATACAACTTGTTGGAAGTGGTGGCTATTTTGAGAGGGGGGAGGGGGGGTGGTGAGTTAGATTAGAACTTTTAAACCAAGTTTCTAATTAATGCATCACATCACTGGAAACATTAAATGTTGAATGAACATAAATATATAAATTAATGTAATAAATTGAAGCTGGCAAGATAATATAAACAACTCACAAAAGAAGAGACATAATTTTTTCTAGAGTGGAAAACCCTTAAAATCCTTTTTGTTTCATCATAAGGAGAAAAAATACCCTATAATTAAACCTATCTTCTTTATTGAGTAAAAAATCTCTATCACAGCAACAACTACAACTACCTCTACTTCTTTTCAATGTCTAATATACCAGATGTTACATACACACACAACTATATGATTTTAATTCACACACATGTATTTATAGGTAATCATACAATAAATCTTTCAAGTAAACCAAAATGTTTTCTATCTAAGGAAGGATAAATGTCTCTATTATTCTTTCATTCTCACTCAATAGCACACACACCTATGAATCCTTAAATTGAGATACATTTTAAAAATATTACAATGACTCTCCTCAAAATTGGTTTCCAATTGTAATTGTTTCTTATCTTAATTGAACTGTTTATTGGAAGATCGCATAGTATAATTTTTTGAACAGTTTCCAATTGTAATTATTTTCACCTTAATAGAATTTCTATGAGAAGATCTCTTAGGAAATACACCATTTTGAAAACCTCAGTCAGAATATTAAACAAAGAAATTCTTGATGTTTAGTGTGCCAAACTAAAATCAAAACTTTCTTAGTTAATAACCATCATGCAACAATAGTATTAAAATCCTCAAAATATAAGATGTACAACCATTAAACTTCATCTACCAAAATCTTTTTACAAATTAGAGTCAACCAACCATATGAAGAATAACTAAACATTTTTATATTCTTTTCTTTTATTAGAAGAAATAGTCAAATCATTCATTATCGATATTCTCCCTTTGAACAAAATACCACCATATGCTTGAATCATTAACGGAAAAGAGTGATATGGATTTCCTTTCTATTCAAGAAATGGTTATTAAAAATGTAGAAGGCAGGAGAGATAAAAGAATACATACCTATAGCTGGAGAGCACAAAGAATTGATTACCCTTTTTGAAATTTCCACAAAAGAAATGTTGTTTTATTGATCCCAAGTATCTCAACTTTCCTCAACATTGGTCTCCATGTCATGAAGAAAAAAACTAAAGAGAAGAATAATCCTTCCTTTAACATACAACATAGAGATTATTAGATCCAAATTGAAGGTATCTTAAAGAATTAATAATAAAAAAATGTTCCTGAGAAGAAATCTCCATATTACCTTTTCCATCATATAATATTTATGTTTATCAAATGAATTAGTGAGACATCCCTTTAGACATACTATAAACCCACAAAATAATTATTCAAAAATCCTTCATTTTGATGCTAATAAAAGATTTCATGGTGGCAGCCATAGGGCTTGAGAAAATAAAGAAGAAAATACATCTTGAAACTAAACCTTTTGCCTTTCTTTAGATTTTCCTAGACTAATTTCAATGATGGGTTTAAATCTAACCATACCTCTTTTACATGTGGAAACATGACACCCACATTAGGTGTTCGTTGATAAGCTCAACTTAAATATTCAAAAAGTATAACATTAACCATGGTTAACTTCATAATTTCATAATAAATCACTAATGTCCACTGATTTTCAAAAATACATCACTGTATATACTTTGCAACAAGGAAAAATCATTTTCAGCACTATCTGGATCACTGTTTCAGAAAAGAACAAGGGCCTATATAAAGAAAAAGTTTTAATGCTAGGTGATTTCAATTCCATTCCTAACTATGTGGAAAAACATGGAGTTAAACAAAAGATAAGTATGGATGATTTTTCATATATTTTGGGTTTTAAATGATTTATTTGATGTGGGTCCCTCTAATGGATTTTTCATTTAGAAAAGTAGAAGGAAGTAATCCATTGGTATCTCAAATTACCAAGACAAAATTTTGGTTTGTCCAAATTGGCTAGAGGATGGGTTTGTTAATCATTCTAGTACTCTTCCTAATTCAATTTCTAATCACTTTCGCATTATTCTTTTCTTCAGTTTAGGTGTCAAGAAGCTTACAAGTCATTTTAGATTCATAAGTATGTGGTGGAGAGACCCAAGTTTTGAGGCTCTACTAAGACAATCATGTTTAAAGAGTAATATATTCTCAGGGACAATTAGTTTTACTTTTTGAAAAGGATTCAATATGTTGAGGATAAGGTTAAATATTGGAATAAGATTTTGTTTGGTAATATTTTTGCAAAAGAAATAAAGGTAGAATAAAAACTCTATTATTTTAATATGAAATAGCTAAAGGTATGTCAAAAATGAGTATTGAAGAAGATTCATTTTTTAAATATCACCTACTTAAACTCTTTCTTAAGGAATATCTATTTTGGAGAGATAAGTCTCGAGATTTATGGCTAGAAGTAGAAGATTCTAACACTAAGTTTATCCATTCTTTGGTGAAAGCTAAAAGACCCCTTAATAGGATCCATGGAGTTGATATTAAGGAAGGGAAGTTTTTTTTTTCTTCATAATGATATTGAGAAGATTATATTGAAGCACTTTCAAGGTGTGTTGTTTCTTCATTTGAGAGTAGTTTCAAGTGGAATGATAATCTAATTACTGGGGTCTCTTTGATAGATAATGAGCATTTGATGGGTTCAGGATGGATTTATTTCGGTGAAGTTGTGACTTTTCAAGAGAAGATGTTTCTAAAGTGGAAATAGATTTTAGGAAGAAAGGAATGTTCATGAAAGAGACTAATAATGTCCTATTTTTTTTAGTGGTAAGAAGAAAAAATGATATGATATTGTGGACTTAGGAAAGTTCCACTCTACAATTCCATCTAGAAAATCATTTCCAAGGCTTTTGCAAATGGATTGATAGATTTTTTGTCCAAAATAATTTTTTGAAAAAATGGCTTCATATAGAATAGAAAAATTTTAGACATTGTAATATTAGTCTCTAAGACCATTCATTCTTTGTTGAGAGAAAAGAGGAGAGGTATGATAGTGAATCTTTATGTAAGTAATGCATATGATAGAGTTGTATGGAAATTTTTTATTAAAGTGTTAGAGAGATTTAGTTTTGAGCATTGTGGTTATCTTGCATTTTTTATTACATATCTCATCAATTAGTTTTTCATTACTGTTAATTTTACAATTTTTGATTTCTTCAAGGTTTCCAACTATTGACCTTAGAATGGTTTTGACAATTGAGTGTGAACACACTTAAGCTATTTGCTAAGTTCATACCGAGCTAGCAGCATATGCCAAGTATAATATATACAAGTGTTGAGTTGCAATATGTGTTGAGCCAAAAATAAAGTAAGTGTCGAGTCACTCAGGTGCCAAGAAAATAGATAGTGCCAAGCAAGTATATGTGGCCAGTGAATAATAGATATCGAGCATGTTCAGGTGCTAAGCAAGATAAAACTTTAGTAGGTGTGGACCATAAGTCTTCAACAAGTGTTGAGCAAGATAGAATCAACATAAGAGTTTTTTCCTTCAAAAACTAAGATGACCATTTTGCATGCTAGCTAATGGATAGATCTCGAATCTTAGAGATAAGATCAAATCTATTTGATTCCCTATGTAATATACATGTAACCAATTAAAAAAATGGAATGAATTGAGTGAGAAAGTTGGATGAATCTCAGTCGTAGATTCATACCTAACCCTAAGTCACGAAATCCTTTTAAAGGGAGATGAAGCCCCATAATTCATAGAGTATGTGAGAAAGAATGCATGTGTGAAGGTGATGATAACAGTGAAAGGGGTAAATTGAATCGCACACAATCGAGGTGACTTAGAAGAAGAACAACATTGCAGAATCAATTAGTAGAATAGAATAAAAATCAACAATATCAAATTGTAAGTGTAAAAGATCAAACATTCTACTGTACTCTCTAACAATTGTTACAATAGAATGAAATCCTATGGACTTAGGTTGGTTTAATAGCCATTATATAAATCCTTTAACAAGGTGACATTCCAACTGAGTGCTCTAAAGTCCTTTAGCTAGGCACACTTTTGATAGGGTATTAAAATTGTTTAATAGGGTAGAATCTAACAATCCTTTGTAAGCTTTTAACAAGGTAGGCCTTTCATAGGGTAGATGATGACAATGGTCAAAATATGTAACCTTAACAGGTGAACTTTATTGTTGCAGTAGTGAAGAATTGTGGGTGTCATCCCCACCCTAGTATTACCTTCTCATTAGAGAGTTTTTGGGTAACCATATCTGGTGTCAAGTGTTTATGTGGATGCATTTACTTTACATGTCAGTTCTATATGTTTATGCATGCATTATTTCAAAGTTAAAAATTTTATTGGT
Source organism: Cupressus sempervirens (assembly GCA_028749045.1). Taxonomy (NCBI): domain Eukaryota; kingdom Viridiplantae; phylum Streptophyta; class Pinopsida; order Cupressales; family Cupressaceae; genus Cupressus; species Cupressus sempervirens. The sequence continues at coordinate 253,336,912 of CM053791.1, read as the reverse complement.
TAAAGTTTAGTACCTCTTATTCACCCCTCTCTTAGAAGTATACATTGCCAATTTGTATTTCCAACACCAACATGGTTTGAGACAAGAAGTGAATTTTTTCCCTATATCTCTTTATTCTAATGATTGAGGTTTTGAGAAGATTTATTAAGTAGAAGTATCCTTTACAAATTTGGAAAGGTATAGTAGTTAATAAAAACATTGATCCTATTTCCTACTCCTAATTTGTAGATGACACTATCTTGTTTGGGAAGACTTGTTAATCGAAAACTTGGTTATAAAAGATAGGTTGGAGGATTATGATATTAGATGAGGTCAAAGTATACATAAAGATAAATCAAAAATATTCTTTATGAACAAATTAGTAAAATCAGAAAAAGTAAAATATAAAATTTATTGGGCTTCAAAATTCATTTCTTAACCCTAAGATATGTTGGCTTTCCTTTTATCATTGGAAAGAACCATAAGAGGATGTAGGATGAAATTTTAAGAAAATGTTAGGCCAAATTAACCTTATGGAGGAATGAGTGCCTCAACCAAGATGATAGAATAATTATGAATAAGACAATTTTTTTAGTTGTTCCTATATACTTTATATCTTAATGCTTAATTCTTATTTAATAAGAAGTAAAGGCATCAGATGGTATTCTTAAAAAAAAAAATTATGGAAAGGCTCAAAAGAAGCTAAGAACCTCCCTATGATCAAATGGAACATGGATTGTCTAGTAAAGGAGGAAAGAGGAGCAAGTTTGGGCAAGATGAATCTTCATAATTGGCTTTGGGGGAAAAGTTATCATGGAAAATGTATAAGTTTCCCTCTAGGTTTTGGTGCAAAATATTCACTATGAAGCACATAGATTCTATAAGAATTTGGTATATAGCTTTGATACGATGTAAGAATTTATCTTATGGAAAATTTGCCCAAGATCAAAGAACACAAGCACAAGTACAACAGTGGACCAAATGAGTATGATCAGAATAATGCTATGATATTCATTAAATATATTGATATGAATTGATATGAAAGTACACTAGGAGTGCCTATATATAAAGGCATCTGGAATGCTTCTAGAATGCCTAGGAGTTAGTAACATGATAAGTCATACAACTAGGCACATGTCCACTAGATATGGGTTATCCTCCATTAATGATAGGAATAAGTGAGATGATGAGAGGATAAGCCTCAAAAGGTTTAGCATGCAATATAATGTTGTAGACACCATGTGTGAAATTAGGAGTGCAAATAACTATGTTTTGTACATGACAACTCAGTTAATTATGCAAACTCTAGTGTTGTACACACCATGTGTTAAATTAGAGTTGCTTACTCCAGTGCTGTCAACATGACAACTCATAAGAGTACACAAACTCCTAAGTGTCTCACTAATAAAATAATGCATTAATCTAAGTAAACTTAAGTAAAGTGTAATAAGTAAATGCTTATTTACACCAACACTCGCCCATAAGTGCAACTTAGGGGAATGCAGTTAAGCTCACAAAAGCTAGGATGAAATGCAAGACAGATCAGCGCTACTAGGCCATGCTAGGTACCCATGTACATAATGCAATGCAATCTCTCATGAAGTAGAGAAAGAGGGAAAACCTCATGGGAAATACCCTCGCCCAAATAGAGAGATGAAAAACAAGATGCATGGATGGATGGAGTAATCAAGACCCTTGCCATTACTACATACATCAGGTATATACAAAAGAGAAGAAGGAAAAAACCCCATAAGGAAAAAATGTCACCCCCTTAAAACAGAAGAAGAAGGAGACAAGGTAGTCCCCCCCCCTTAAATGTAGAGTGTCGATCAGTGATAGCTGCTCCAATGTAGATGCTAATCCAATGCTTTTAATAATGTTCCTCCCCTTTGGAGGAAACACTAGCAGATGTACAAATGAGATGCTTTCCCTATGTGTAGAAGGAATGTTGATGATGAATGGTATCTCTAAAATTTTCTTAGCTATCCTTGTGTTGATACTGAAGCTCACCCCTTCCAATACTGTTGAAAAGAAGAAGTACAGATCTAGAAAGGATGGATGTAGAACATGTTCTAAACAACTAAGTGTCTCCTCAAATTATAAAAAGGCATCCTGCAACTACTATATATAAGAATCCAAAATCACATCAACTTGTGAAAACTGATCATGTAGAGAATGGATAAGAGGGTTAGAGTGAGCCCTCACAACAACTGGAGAAGGATCTTCTTCAGAAAAGAGATGATATATATCATTAATGACGTCTCCCAAATCTGCTATGTTTGACTTCATGAACAAACCTCATATATCTATCAAGAATTCATCCGTTGATGCTGGAGATGGAAGACAAGGTCTACCCTAATGTGTTGGACTTATCACTATGACAATATGTGCATGTAGAATTTGCTGATGCGGTGACCTCTCCCTGTATCTGTCAACAGGACCCCACATATCTTAATCTGTTGAAGCACTATTGCTAGTGCCATGATTAGTTTCCACAATGCATGGAGTAGTATCTTTAATAAAGAGAAGACATATATCATTGATGATTTTTTCCACTTCTTCAATGTGAGACTCCATGAATAGACATGCAATATCTAGAAAGAAGTCATCTTGTGAAACTAAAGTATGAAGACATGAAGGTTCCTGTTGCACTAAATTTGAAGCATCTATGGTTGGAACTAAATTAGTAGTAGCAACAAGAGCATTAGGAGGTGGGATCTCAAGTGGAGTTGGACGAACCGTTCCTGTTGCACTAAATTTGAAGCATCTATGGTTGGAACTAAATTAGTAGTAGCAACAAGAGCATTAGGAGGTGGGATCTCAAGTGGAGTTGGACGAACCAATACTAAGGATACTAAAGATAGAATGTTATCTAGAAAAGGAGAAATTATAAGATCTCCATATTTTTTCCAAAGAACCATCCACATATCATATGGGTGAATTAGGTTATTAATGAAATGCTAGTATCAAAGCTCATACCACTATATCAACCAAATGCTTACTAAATCCACCACTATAGATGCCCCCAATTACTACTCATACAAAGGGGGGGTGTTGGAGGGGGGCGTAGGATGAACAGAACAAGCTACCTTGTACTATTGGTTTTTTTATTGATTGAAATAAACTTAATTATTATTCTATTTTTTTAATTGATTAATTATTATTTTAAAATTGTATAAGAAATTATTTTTTAACATAATTATGTAAATTACATGTTATTATAATTTTTTATTAAAAGGATATTTTTTACATTTAATATATTTTGTGTAATAAATTTCATTGAATGATAATATAAAATAAATACAATTAAACATTTTATTGTATAGAGGTTATACAATATTTTCAATTATGATACAATACACTTAAGCATTCAATTAGTTTGTATATTTTTATTTGATTTCTATCTCAAAGGTGAAATGAGCATTACCGCTTATTTTTAATGGATTCTTGTATTTACTAGTATAATATAATCTTAATTTAAATTTTTAAAATGCTTTTAATATTGTAATTCAAATACACAGTTCTGTATAATTTAATTTGGACTTTTGTTTTGAATTTAATAAAATTATTTAAATCTTTTAATAAAAAAGTATATAATAATTATAGGTATCGAAAGCCCTTATAATTTTTAATTTTTAATATGTTTATCAAGGTAATAAATTTATTATTTATTATTAGATATTTCAACAATTTTGTTAAATAGTAAATATGTAATAAAAATGACTATATATAATGGTTAGTATTATGGCTAGAGTTAGGTCTTTGATTATGGTTAGAGTGTAATTAGGATTATTATGTTTTAGTGTTTACAGTTACAATTATAGTTAGAAGCATGGTTACTATCAAAATTTACATCATTGTAACTATTATTATTAGGATTGTGGTCAAGGTTTGAGAGTACAATTGTGGTTAGGTTTAAGATTAATATTGTGGTTGTCATGATGGTTAGGATTAGAATTTTGATTAGGTTTAGAATTTTTTGTTAGGTTTAGTAGAAGAGGTTAGGCTTACACCACGGGTAGGGTTATATATATGTTTAGTGTTTGGATTATAATACTTTATAGAATTAGGGTTTAATGTTTTAGTTAGAATTATGTTTATAGTTACATAAGGGTTATGGTTGGAAATAGGGTTTACTATAGTAATTATGATTAATGCAATGGGTTACACCATGGTTACTACTATAGTTATGAGAAAATATTTGAATAGGGTTAGAATTAAAATTACAATTGAAGTACGATTTAAGAATAGGTTAGATTATGGCCAAAGTTGGAGTATTTAAAACTATTAAAATGAGAATAGCAATTTAGGTTTGTATCGTGATTATGTTTATTGCTGTGTTTATAGTTTGAGTTATGAACTTGTGTAGGATTGGGATTATTTTAAGATTATGATTTAGAACTTCTCATAAGGTTGAATTTAAAGGTTTATGACTATGGAACATGATTAAATTAACTAACCTTATTAATTACACAAATATATTCAAAATAATATACCACTAATTTCCCCCAATCCAACTTGGATATTCGACATGCCCATTGCACCCAAAGGAGTGGTTGCTAGTATTGAATGTAAAAATTTATTATAAATATATCAATATAAATATTTAAACTCAATTAAATCCAATTTAGCTTTGCTCTCAATGATCTATTTGTGACTACCATAAGGGTATTGTAGGCCTTTACCAAAATTTTAACTTTCCTATTATTTTGTTAAGGCATTACAAAATATATTTTGAGGTTTTATAAAGAGACTCTCTTGCCAAAAAATTAGAACATGATTACTTATATTTTGAGCTTTATCCTCTACACTAGTTTTAACTTCTCGAGTACATATGTTTTAACATTGTGCTACTCGATAATGAAACCTATAATTATGATAGCTAATAGGATGTTACAATTTATATATTTTCAAATTCTAAATTTCTTATTGGATGATACCCATGCATTGGAATTAATGAATTTCTATTTTTCTATATTCTCCACATTCTCATGTATGATTGTTATGAAAATTACTACAATAAACATCTTTTAGTGAATGGGTACAATATCACCTTGAAAGAATGTAAGTAGTTTCATCATCAAAGCATATTGCAAGATATAATCAAGTGGATACATATCTACTTTTCATATTCTCAATAGAAGACATTTTGATAACAAGTGCTACACTAGTACAATCGAAGTCTCACCTATTGTAAATAAGTATATTGCGATGATTCAGGTGCAATTTCTTTAGATTTTTCTCATTAGAAAAAATTCATGGAAACTTATACTTTACTACAATATGTTGAAAGGAACTATTCTTGACTTTATGATAATTTTAATAAACTCATGAATTCATTTGTAGCATATGTGGTTGAGAAAATATAACCAAGGAGGAGAAATCCAAAAATTCATTGGTTGATGAGAAGAGATCCAACAATTAGATGTTTCTAACAATAATGTAAGTACATCTTGACTTGGAAGTAAAACCTAGTTTTCCCCTTTTTATTTATTGGATAAATCAACTAAATGTAGAAAATCTTTAACTAAGTTGGCTAGTTGAATTTTCCATCCCATCACTTAGTCATGTTTAGATATAAAGAGAAAATATGTGTATTTAATAATGCAAATCCATAAAATGATGGACTTTGATTTGTTCAAGTGAGGACATAACTACCTTACCATTAGAAGGCTAAGAATATTTCCATGCTAAATATTTTTAGTCTAAGCCTATCTTGCATTAGTAATGATTCATTCCTTTTTGCTAAGAGTGCAAGGGAAAGAAACCTGTACCATTTTATAGTCATGCCTCCTTCCATATCCTATAACATTTTGTTGTAGTCTAGTACAACATTTAAGTTCCACTACTCTACATTCTCCAAGGAAAAATACATTGGCCAATTGCAACATTTCATAATATTTCTATATAATGTATGCTTTGATAGATTTCCATACCCTCCTTGAGAATTTTCATATTGGCACATGTGGGTAGGGTGCTAGTGAATGTTCTATAATTTGAAATAATTTGATAAATTTTCAGTATAAAATAGAAGTCAATACCACCATTCTTACAAAACATACCAAATAATTATGGATATATAAAATATGAAGGTTAATTAGAATATCAATGTGAAACATGATTAACCAAAGAACACAATATAGTATGAAATTGAAAGGTGTACAATGAAGAAAGAGTTTATATTCTGACATCCATTTTCCAAAAATCTATATAATTATAAAAAGAAACATATTTCTATCCATCAATAATTCTAGAGTTTTGTAAATAAATGATCATAGATATATTTTCAATCAATTTTAATAAACACTAGTGATATTGATTGATTTTTGTTACAAGATCCAAAACAACTACAAAAGAAATTTTTTGTTTTAAGAATAACCATGCCTTGGTTATCAATGTTATAAATGAAGTGGAAAAGCCTTGATATCAACATTAATACAAGTCTATTGCCTTGATCTATGGTCCCAACAAAAGTGAATACCAAACCATCATTTTGTAGGAGAAAATTAAATAGTTAGAAATTCACTTGTAATCATACAATAGTCCATTCTTGGGCCTATTATAAGTGTCGATTCATGTATGCTTGATAGGCACATACATTTACATATTTGAAGGTACTTGTGCCAATTACCAAATGTTCCAAGGAACAAAATAAAATACCAAACAAATACACACATCATATTGTTTAAATGGACTTAAAGAAGCTTCAAGTCTTCCATATGCTCTTCATGTTCTATTTCTAGCTTAGAAGGAGTGTAGTGTTCATGCTAGTCTTCAGAACATATGAACTTAAATATAAAATAGATTACAACGAAGAATTAAATAAATAGAAGCTGAATGCAATCAACAATAATGAAGATGCATGTAAATACATCTTTTATTCAAAATGAGTTTAAAATGCCACCATTATAAATTCCCTCTTTTTCAATATGCCATAATGTCTTTGACATATCCTTTAAATTTCCATTGTTGCTACTAGCAGTCTAAAATCAATGCAAAGGATACCAAGTATAATCACAAAAATAAGTAGAAGTACATCACAAGATTATGTGAGTGACAAAAAACAATCCAAAATACTCATTCATAACAAAAATTGCAGCATGAGGTCATACATGGACCATTATTGTTTACCTCTAATACGTAGGATTAAAAAAGAAATCTCTCACATTTGCAATTGAGTAGGGTTATTGAAATTGTGCGCATGGGAAGCTACAATTTAAAAAACAAATGTAATTCTAAGTTTATAAGCTACAAGGCAATGCACACAAATCACTTATTAGTAGACAACCTAGTATGAGAGTTTGAGTGAAAACTAAGGAATGGACCAAAACAATAATAGAGTGCTATAGGATGTTTGGACAACAATCGATTGCATCCATGGTTGAATGAATTTCTAAACCCCTAACATGAATTGTGTGCATTGAAAAATGAGAGAAATAATTTACCTCGAGTACTACAATTTAGGTAACTACATTTTTTGGGCGAATTAGGAAATGGCTACTCCATTACTAGGACAACTTGCACTATTGATATTCAAATCATTTGTATAACCAATTGAAGGTAAAAACAAATTTCTTTTTAAATAAATAATCTAATTTGAAAGCCAAAATAATTGCAACTAAAATCACTATATACATAAACCAAGGTAACAAACACCAATACTAAATCAAGGTAAGACAAACCAATACTAAACCTAGCAACTATATGCACACTGCATAAATCCTAAATATAATAGCATTCTTATTTAATCTTTGTTTTATAATTTGTATGCTTGTGATATTGATATGAAATCTATTAGAACATTGTGCATGACAGCCTTGAACTTCATCTGTAATCTATAAAAATTTCAATTTCTCCATAAAACGAGTGAAGATCACATTAGCCTTTAAAAGGAATCCTTAATAAATGATGCAACACTTAAAATTAAGAAGGCATTAATCTATATACACTTATATAACATATATTTGTCCACTATTTTTTAAAGAGAATATTTAAAACAAAAGTTGCTAAGGGTTTACAAGATAAAAAATTGAAATGGATTGAAAAATTGGAATGGTGTACATGAAATTCAACAAATTGTGACTTATTTAATGAAATAGGCATAGATAGACTTCTAATAGATATTTCATCCAGAAATATGTATATAGAAAACTCATATCAAATATATAGAATATTTTGAAATGAATTACTAAAGGCCAACTCCACTCCCGGAGAGATGAATTAAGAAAGTTTAACTCCACTAGAATAATTAATTCGGTCGAAGCTTTGATTTGACGTGAAACGTTTCGGACTTTGAACGCTTCATTCAGCGAAGCAAAGAGTTAGTTTGTAGAGTTTCAGCCCTTCTATATAAGCGCCACAGTGTTGTGTTTGATCTCACAGCTTCAATCTTCACCAAGCAAGTTATCATTTTGTTGAAAGGCGACGAAGGAATCCGCAAGTAATAAACATGGAGAGTTCGATGAGAGCAGTGCTGATTATGTTGCTCATGATTACGTTGGTGGTCCATGTCTCGGCTGACTGCCACAATCGCCTGTTCCGTGTTTACCAAAGAAGAAGTGGGCAGTACGAGACGAGGAGAACATTAAGGCTCATTGCCACAACTCTCCTGTTCCGTGTCAATCATCATACCACAACTTGGCCTCAGCCTCACCGTTGAGACAGCCACTGGCATCCTTAGACAAATAAAATTGGATCTCTTCTTCTCCTCCCTCCCTTCGCAATTTCCTTTCACATCCACTGCATACAGATTACTCATTTTATTGCCAATGGATGCGTTCCTTCAATAACTTTCACATCACGAGACCGACTGATGATTCTTACACACATAATACAGCTTTCAATAACTATTATATCAATAATAATGAAAACAATAACTTTTATATGAATAATAATGAATACACAAGATATCTAGATTCATCAACCTGATTATATTTAGTACCTATTTTGGAAATTTACCGCTCAACAACTTTTTATTCCAATTGGAAAGACTATCTTTTCACTCATGCAATTCTCCAAATTTTATATTTACAATTTGATCACATAGTTCCTTCCCAAATAATTCCTCCAATCAAACATGCATTTTGTATACCTTCATTTGTTATCATCAGACCATTTGCATAGCTAACTAATTTCTTGCTAATGATATTTCTACACAGACAATCATTTTCATTTTACTAACAATTATTTATAAGATCTAGTATTTAATTTTCACAATCCAGCCTAAGATAGATTAATATATACTAATTTTTAGAAAACAATTCACTTTTTTCAATTATATATATAAAGTTTTATTATGGTTGGAAAAGTCAAATATTTTCTCAAAAGTTAAATTTAGTTTAGTATGTGTGCATGTATGCATGTGTATATACATGCAATCATGTATGGATGCATGTATGTATGTCTATACATGTCTATACATGTGAATTCACGTGTGTGTGTGTGTGTGTGTGAGAGAGAGAGAGAGAGAGAGAGAGAGAGAGAGAGATACCACATTGTATTGTCAAATTTATCCACAACATTATCTAAATAGAAAAAATAAATTTTTTATTCTAATTTGTCAACTTGATAACTCATGCACCTTATATTTATTTCTATCATAAAAAGAGCTAAAATCACAAGGATTATTGATACACTCAAAGTCTGTGCTACAAGTTCTCATACACGATAGTCATAAAAGACATTAATGAAATACATTAATTCTCACAATCTGTATGAATAAATAAACATTCAATTGAAAATATTACAATATCAAAATAAACCATAGTATATCGCCTACATTCATTAGTCTTAGAATGTTATATGTGAATTTTGAAGGCCACTACTTTTGTAAGACCCTACTCTGAAACCCAAGTAGGAAGAGAATCTGTCAGATGATGCAGATGGCAAGAACAGTTTCTAGGGTTTGGGATTTATTTTTGAATGGAAAATATTTATTATTTTTTTTTAATTCTGATTTAATTTGGGGAAGAACAATAAGAACAGTTTGTGAATAATTTTTAGCAATATTAAAATCTTTTATTTTTATAAATTGAGGTTGTTTTGTAATTAAAATGAAAGAGAGTAGAATTGTGAATAGTATTATGGTTGGGTTTCAAGTGGGAGTGTTGATATATGATTGAAAATATCATTTGAGTAGAAGATTGTTAAAAGAAGACTATGTTTTCAATCATTGTTTTCTCACTAATGTCAAACCTATTATATGTTGGTTAGACAATTGCTTATATGTTTCAAGCACTATCACTTAGTTGATTGATGAAGAGGATTTGATCAATAAGTTGTAACAAAAGTACCTAGAGGAAAGGTTGAGTTATGATTATGTATTGAAGTGCAAGAATCAGTTAAGATAATGATAACATAATGTATTGTTAATCTACTTGGGGTTACAAAATGATTGGGTACACTTAGCAAGTTTGTTAAACATTAGCTTAAGTGGAGGATTTATTATAAAATGATTAGACACATGGTATCAGAGCATCGGATCTTCATGATCTTGTTTTGTTTATGAGGGGCTTCTTTTATTTTTAGCTTTAAAAAAAAAAAATTGGCACAAAAATCAAGATGCCCTTGTTTATTTTTCTTTTGTACAATCTTCACACATGTTCATCAATTTTTTGATTAAAGGAAAACCTCTAACCTTTGTGTTCTTACTAATTCGAGGAAGATTGAAAAAATTCATATGTCGATCTTTTATGCCATAACCAGTTGTCTTTAGCTTTACTTACAAGACAATTATTTATTAGTGATAATTCTTGAACTATAGAATCAATCACATTATAAATCTTTCTGCCTATCCTTAAACCACTAGCAATAACTTTAATCTTTTCATTTTTGATTGACCAATCTTTCTCATTGAAGGAAATTGAATATCCACTATCACAAATTTGACTAATACTTAGAAGATTACGTTTCAAACCTTCTATGAAATACACATCATGAATAGGTGTATATATATTTTAAATTATAGAACCATGACCTGTGATATATGCAATTGCATTATCACCAAAATGAAGAAAATCTTCTAGAGTTTTGAAATTATTTTTACATCAATTACAATGGTGTGAATAACAACAGCCTATTTCAACAATTGTAGATTTTTCATTGATTGGTTTCCATATTTGTTTGGGATTCACATTAAATTTACATTGATTTGCATAATGCCTATAATGAAAAGACTTGAAGCACTTGACTATTTTCTTAGTATCGAAGCCATTCCTTTTCAAATTACATTGATATGCTTTATGACCAAAAGAATTACAGTTGAAACAATATCATTTAAAAAAAAATTTTAACCCCACTTTTGAAGACTTGTCTTCTTTGAATGTCGAGTCAAATTTAAATTTAAATTACATTCCTTAAGGATCCCAAGATGTCAAGTTAGATTTAAATTTTAATTATTACATAGTCTAACAATTACCACATCCACATGAAAGAATAATTAAAATTCCAAAGTTCATTTAAATAATATACATTTGTTCAGAATGCCACTTGGCAATAAAATTTGGAATGCTTAATCATCCACTATACATATCACAGGGTATGAAAGGCTAAAAGAATATACATTTATAAAAATAGATTACATCATCCCTTCTAGATCCATGATACAATGTACAATACAATAAATGAAATCATCCATCATAAAGATCTAACTTATACACAAAGATAGAACAAAAGGAAATGCAGAAAAGGAAACTCCAACTAGGACATTAATAGACATATCTCAATGGTAAGAGCAAAAACCACTACCACTCGATCGTGTGGAACCTAAATGGCCCACTCCCACCACACTGAGGAGATAGTCTCACGTCCCAAACATGATATCAATACAAATATCAAAAGTACTCTCTAAGTCTAGGAAGTCCTAAAAGAAATCTAACTCAAAGGTTCCAAGATAAATCAACATCTAAACCTAGAGTCACACAAAGACATGTAGGAAACCTACTATGTGAGTGGGCAAGTGTCATCACACAAATCATGCTAGACTTACCTTGGTAGTCTCTTAGGACCCCAACCCCCTAGTGATCTCTATGTAGCACTAGTATCCTCTCGTACTGACAAGGCATACTGATGATGCAGGGTCACAAACAAGCATTCACTCTACTCCCATCCTAGTCCATACTAGCACACAAGCCATGGGCAAGAACATACAAAGACTCTCATTAGGTTTAGTTTACTCTCATTTAGTGTAATTTTTTCACTTATTAAACAACTTACAATGGGTTACCTTGGTAGCCACTTGTGGCCCTAGTCTCCATTGCAAGCCACTTCCCAACATTACATATAGATAACCTACCCTAGACTCATAAAAGTATAAATCAAAGAATCATATAAAATCACCTCAGTCCTATACAAGTGACTAGAAAGCATCAAAAGATAATTCACAATAACTCATCAGTTCTTTACAAGTAACTGGAAAGTATCACAAAAATATTGATCAAAGACTCAAAATGGTTAAGACAAATATGTCATAGCATGACATCACCAAGAACAAATCTTTCAAACACCTCAGCCCTATAAAATCGACTAGAAAGAAATCCAAATACAATTGATCAAAATTAATTTAGGAAAACATCACAATCATAGAACTCCTAGGCTTCTGGTAACATCCTAAGACTAGTCAACACTCTAGTCAACCCAAACCCAAAAACATAGACAACGTACATACAACCATAGTGTAGGTTTCATAGTTTAGTTTGATTTTGAAAGCACTTAGTTTTGAGTTAATCAGTAAGGTTTTCAGTTTCCATTTTAACGTATATTTCAAGTAGATAAAATTCACAAATTCCTTTTACAAATTAACCCATTTTTATATTTGAACAATTTGCACAGTCGCCCTTATCTTATTAGATAACCAATAATTCATTATTCTTAATAAATAGATAATTTTAAATAATGGATAACTTAAAAATTTTATTCTAGAATATTTATCATTCATATAAACTAAATTAAACTTTACTTAATTAAATTCAACTAATAGTTATAAGATAAACAATGTTAATATATTATTAATTATTAATTACTTAATAATTAACCAAAAGTTATTAATAAAGTTATTAATAACTAATTAAAATAAGCTATATTAAAAATTCATTAATTAATTATTAAATTATTAAATACTTAATAAATTTATTAATAAATAATAATTTAAATTAAATATAATTTAAATAAAATAAAATAAAATTATATTAGAAATTTTAAAAAGAGAAAAACACATTGAAAAAGGCATTTTAGGCCCACTAGTCAACCTCATAGGTTGTTATTGCAGGTAGCTAGGCTGTCGCAACACCCTTGTTGTTGTAGATAGCAGTACTAAGTACTGCTATTTTGTACAACAATACTACTATGCACAACAGGTTCCATAGTAAATGTTGTATGATAGGCAGTCAACAAATAAGGATTTAGATGGAAGTTGTAAAAACCTTAGCAAACTGCTTTCTCTCCTCTTCGAAAGTTAATTTGTTAATAACATTTTTAAACAATCTTCCTTTTTATAAGCATAAGAAACACTAATTTATTTCTCCACTAACTATGGAGTCTATTCTAATACTCTTCAGACCAGTTTGAGGAATAAAGTATGGTTCCATTTCAAAGAAATCTAATAGATGATCTTTAAGCACATGGAAAACATTAAATAAAAGGATGAGAAATTACTTTAATATAAGTACAAAATTGTAGTCAATGGGAAATAGATAAAATATTCAAAACTATACATTTTTCCTTTCATAAAAAGGAGTTAATTTTCCGCGTGAAAGACGAAAAGATCCCAAGATTGAGTATTGTATTGGTTTAGATCGAATTTACAATTTAGGTTATTGTACTCTTGCATTATTTTTGGTCAGTATTGGATATGTGAAAATGTAAAGTGCTGCTAATTTTTTTGGATTGATTTATGGCAGTAGCTTATATTGGTCAATGTCAGATATTGAATTTGTTGTTCTTTGCAGAATTATTAAATCAGAAGTAATAATTAGGAAAAAGATGATCCAGTTTGGGATTAAATAAGAGTGAAATCAAACAACATCTATATGTTAATTTGATTAGTATTATGAAAGAAAGTTTGATTAACAATAAATATAGGAAGTAGTAATTAGGGGAAAGATGATCTAATTTGAGATTGACTAAGAGTGAAATCCAACGATATCTATATGTTAATTCAATTACTATTATGAAAGAAGGTTTGATTAAAAATAAATATAGGAAGTAATAATTAGGAGAACTTAGATGATCCAAAGTGAAATCAAATGATATCTATATGTTAATTTTTTAGGGAAGCAAAGGTGTACGAAATAACTTCCTACACTAATCTTTGAGAGGATGATTATGCAAATTCAACTAACTATTGCAAAGATCTCAAGAAATGCATAATAACATAATCAAAATAGCAATGAACACATGTGGGGAAACCCTTTTGGGAGAAAAACCCCACCCTCCAAAACTCGCACAATGTATTATCAACCAAGATGATTACAATACACTTGCGATGCAAGTTCTTATAGGAGCACATCACCACAACTTGAACTTAAAGAGACTCCTTCTAGCACTAGTCTTGCAAACTAAACTAAATTACACAAACACCTCCCCAAGCCCTCGTTTTATAGTGATTTTACAACCTAGAAACCACTTGTGGTTTTACAAAACCATGGGCAAAACTACCATGACAAATGTTACCCAATTTTGACATTTACATTTCCAATATGGAAAAACAACCAAGTTAAAATAGTAATCCCGTCCACAATTTTGTCTCTTAGTCTAGACCCCAATAAAAGTCACAAAATGAGTCATCAAGGCTCTAAAAATGACCTACCTATATTCTACTATGGACAAGACTCATTTTTGACAACTTATTAGCCAATTTCCAATGTATAAACAAGTGGAAAACTTCCAAAAACAAATTCTAGAATTTTTCAAAATAAGATTGCAAGGTTAAGACAAATGTTCTCAACATTCTCCCACTTGTTGAACACCTTGCAAGAGTTAGGGGATCCTAAATGTCATGGACTTAATTGCTAGGGGCTGAGAGGCTGATAGACTCTGAATACCATATGAATTTCTCTATACTCACAGGCTTAGTTAATGCATTAGTAACATTCACCAAAGTCTCTACGTTTTCCATCTTCACCTTGCTATCCTCAATCATATCTCTTACAAAATGATACTATACATCAATGTGCTTGGTCTTGGCATGAAAAGTCAGGCTCTGTGCTAGGTAGATTGCACTCTGGCTGTCACTATAAATTATCATTGCACCCTATTTGAACTCTATATCTAAACACAATCTCTTTAGCTAGATGGCTTCTTTGTAGGCTTGAGTAGCTATCATATACTCTACCTCAGTAGTGGACAAAGTGACCACAACTTGTTGCTTTCTCATCCAACTGATTGCACCACCAAATAATGTAAACACATATGCATTGGTGGATCATCTTCTATCAACATTACCGGCCCAATCTGAATCTACATAGCCTCAAATATCGAAGGAATGCTCATTTTTTGTTCCATAAAAATATATTGAGTACTCTTAGGTACCCCGCAAGTATCTAAAAACACTTTCTACTGGATCTCAATGTGCTCTTCTTGGATTAGACATATAACGGGAAAGTACTCCCACTGCTTGGGTAATGTCTAGTCTTGTTCAGACCATAGCATACATCAAACTTCCAACAATACTCTAATATGGTACTCAACTCATCTCTTCCATCTCCAATGGGGATGTAGGACATTGTGAGCTAGAAAGCTTTGTTCCCATAGTAACAGGAACACTCAATGGTCTTGAATCCTACATATTAAACCTTTTCAAAATAGTACTAACATACTTACTTTGTCCTAGCAAAAGCTTTATGTTTTGTCTATCTCTTCTAATCTCCATTCCCAGAATGTGCCTAGCTACACCAAGATCTTTCATTTCAAACTTCATCAAGAGTTGAGATTTTAACTCTGCAATCAAAACTTTTCTTTCGCCATTTCCTTTGCCAATAAACAACATGTCATTGACATACAAGGCAATAACGAGGAAACCATCACCATTAGATTTGAAACATATATAGTGATGAGATTTAGATCGCACAAATCCCAAACTCAACAGATCTATATCAAACTTTTGGTACCACATCCTAGGACTCTATTTTAAACCATACAAGGATTTCTTCAATTTACAAACCAAATGACTTTTTCCTCTCACCACATAGTGCTCTAGCTATGAAATGTAAAATTATTCCTCCAAATCTCATGAAGTAAAGAAATTTTCACATCCATTTGCTCGATCTCTAGATCATAAGCTACTGCAATACAAAGCAAAAATCTAATGGATGTCTTTTTGGCTACTGGGAAAAAAATATCACCATAGTCTACTCCCTCAACTTGAGAGTAACCTTTTGCAACCAAACATGCTTTATACTTCTCAATGCTTCCATCTGAACCCATCTTTCTTTTGAACACCCATTTACAACCAATAGGCTTTCATCCTTCAAGGAATGGTACAAGGTCCCATGTTTGATTCCTCTTAAGAGCTGCCATTTCTTCATACATGGCTATTTTCTAGGAGTCTGAATCATTCATACCAAGAGCGCAAGAGCCTCTTGTATAGATCTTGGTTCATCAATATTAGCATTCAATGAAAATATGCATCTCCAATAATTAGGAGAATACCCATACCTTTCAAGTGGTATCCTTTGTCTAGTAGATGTTCGAACAAGATCTAGTTCAGGTTCAGGAGGCTCAAGTTCATGATTAGGTTTTCCCTCTTCCTTTGATGATTCAAAACATGTAGAGCTCTCTTCAACATCTTGTCTTTCTAAGGGCCTCGATTCTACTTTCTCAGGTGTAGCAAGAAGTTGAATCACATCTTTCTCTTCTTCAATTTGTTCTGGTTGCACTATAACAGAAGAAGGCTTAGTTTCTCTAAAAATAACACTTTTGGAATAAAATACCTTTTGTACAATAGGATCCCAAGGCTTGTATTCTTTCTCACCATAACTATATCCAATGAAGATACATTTGATAGCTTTTTTGTCTAATTTTGTCCAATTCTCCTTTGGCACATGAGCATATGCCTCACAACCAAACACTCTCAGATGTCTAAGTGAAGGCTTCTGGCCTGACCACACTTCCATTAGCATCTTATCAAAAAGAGATGATGTAGGAGACCTATTTATCAAATAGTAGGTAGTGGCTACAGCTTCAGCCTAGAACTTTTGTTCTAGTCTAGCACCACTCAACATACTCCTAGCCTCCTCCATCAGGGTCCTATTCATTCTTTTTGCAACTCTATTCTGCTATGAAGAATATAGAGTTGTCTTCTCTCTTTTAATACCACAATATTTACAAAATGTGTCAAAATAATTGGAGCAAAATTCATCACCATTATCATTTCTCATACATTTTATTTTCTTTCCAATTCACAACTCAACCATTCCTTTAAATTCTTTGAAATGACTGAAAACTTTAGCTTTACTCCTAAAGAAATAATCCCATGTTCTTCTACTGATATCATCAATGAAAGAAACATAATAAACCGACCTACTAATAGAAGGAACATCAACTAGACCAAATACATCTGAATGGATTAGATCCAAAACACATGAAGACTTATGAGAACTCGAGTAAAATTGAATACTTTTTTGTTTACCATAGATAGAATGCTCACAAAAATAAAATTCAAGATTGCAGTCATTTAACCCATCAACAAAGTTCTTATTTTTCAAGCTACGTAGACCCTTCTCACCTATGTGGCTGAGTCTCTGGTGCCATAACATGGTCTTCTCTGCAGTCAACATTGATTCAAAAGATAGAGCACCCTTGGGTACCCAAAAATCATGACCATATGTTGAAAGAGAAATCTTCTCCTTCTCCAACTGAGTTGTCTTTTTTACAATCTTATCAAAAGTACTATTGTACTCAACTATGTGTGCATCAAGCTAGTACAATGTACCCAATCTGCTTCCTCTTACTATTACCATAACACCTCTCACCATTTTTACACCTCCTTCAAAAAATTGTACATGTACACCTGCATCTATTAGCTTGCTAATAGACAAAAAATTCCTTGCTAGTCCAAGGATATGCAAGATGCCATCAAATCTTCTAATTCTACCATAAGAAAATTTCACATGAATTCTTCCATGACCAATAATATCAAGTACTGAGTTATCACCCAAATACACCTTACCACCATCAAAATTTCAATACCTACTAAACCAGTTTCTATTAGGAGTCATGTGGAGAGATGCACCTGAGTCTATTAACCATGCATTTTCACCTGCATGAGTGGCCAAGGCTGTGGTGAAAGCATCTCCATCTTCCTTCTTAAACTCAGAATTAGAATCTTGCTTCTTCTTCTTCTTCTTCTTCTTCTTTTCCTTCTCCTCTTTGCAATCCTTTTGGAAGTGTCCAGGTTTACCATAATTCTAGTAGACTGCCTTGGACTTACCAGGAGATTTTGATCTCCCCTTATTTTTGGACTTAGAATGGCCATGCCACTTTTCGTTCTTGCCTCTTTCTTTTGGTCTTTCATGAACACTCAAAGCCTCTTTGGCATTTGGAGAGACCTTCCTTCTTATCTCCTCAGATAGTAGAGAACCAACAACATCCTCCATCTCCAAGAAAAATGAAGTGCTCCCTATAGCCATCACAAGACTATTGCATGAGTCTAGCAATGAACATAGCAAGATTTGACACCTTTCTTCTTCATCCATTGGCACCCCTATTGAGGTCAACTGAGTCACCAACATATTAATGTTTTCTAGATGCTCAAAAATTTGTCCACCTTCTTTCATTCTCAAGGAATACAACTTATTCCTTAAGAAAATCTTGATTTTTCATGCCCAAAATAAGTGGGCAAAACACATGTAATTTTTTTTAAAATAATAATAATAATAATAATAATTAGGTTCACTAAGGTTTAAGAGTTGATTCACAAGTGCAAGAATAGTTTTACTACATTCATCTTAAGTTAATAATCATGAGAAGAAATACATTGATAAAGTTAAACCAATTAATTAAAATAACAAACTAATTTCAATTAATTAAATGACCCAACACTTAATAATTTTTAATTACTCTTTAAATATTGCATCCTTAGAACAATAGTAGAACATAATTTACAATAAATTTAAGTCCTATTAAGTTTAATCCATAGTAAATCTATTAAGCAAAATATCCACTAACATTATAACTAATTGATTTGAATGTCCAATTAAATAATATAAAACTAATTATTCGAAATGTTACTCAAATGAACACCTATTAAAGTAACATCTTACATATAATTAAGTAATCTTTATGTTAATCACAATTTTTATTTGAATCTATAATTCATTAAAACATTCCCAAACTTTAAAGTAACTAACTACTAAACTCAATGTCAATCAAAACTATTAACTAAGCTTTAAGTAAACTTTATTTTAAATTAGTTTGTCTCAAACCTACAATAAGACATTATTGAAAAGGTAATGTAATTAAAATTACTTAAAACTAAAAGTAAAAATACATGAACCTAACTAATATTTTTAAAACATATTAACTAAGCATCTTAACATTTAAACTAACTAATCTTTTCTAATGTCTAACAACATTATTAACTAATACTAATCTCCAACTTTTAAAATTACTAACTAAAAATGAAACTAATTTAATAAAACTAACAATATCTTCATTAATTTAATCCTTAACTAAATATTAACTAAAACAAAACTTAACTAAATAATAAAACAAGTAACTTAAAAATAAATATTGACTAATACAAAGCTTAACTAAATTTAACTATCATAAGTTTTAAACTAATCATAATTTATAACTAACTTTAAAAAAAAAACTTTTAAATAAGAAACAAACTAACCTAAAAAATAACTATCCTAACATTACTACCCACTATCCTAAAACCACATACCACACTGCCCAAGTTTGCAGTGCGCTTCCCAAGCATTGACTAGGTGTACATTGTGGCAAATGTGGCACCCTTCATTCACTGTGCATGGTAGTCCAAGGTGAGTGTGCCAAGAGTAGAGGGTATGGCTTAAGGAAAAGGCCCTAGTAATGTTTTTGGCATTAATCCCATACCACATCCTACCAATGCCTTCTAAGGTTTCCCTTCCCATGTCACATCACTCCCATCTAATCCAAGTGCTTTACAAAGTGTTGCCCATCACTATGAAAGAATGAGGCACTCTACCCAACATGCAAGGGGTTGAACAAACTGCCATCAATAGGTACAAACCCCCTAAAACCTCTTCACATGTGGCTTAAGGCCTAAGGTTGTTCTCATCCTGCTCACGCCTTTCAAAGGCTACCAACAACAATAAATACTCTCCAAGTGTGCACCTAGTCAAGGAAAGAGGCCAAAAAAATGTAAGGGCAAGAGGTAAGTTTTAAACAATACTGTGCTTATATTTTGTTTTGAAATATGTCCCTTCAAGTCACATGGTTTGGAGAGATATCGAAAACCAACACTAGGCAAGTAAATCGCATAGAATGGGGAAGGAAGCAAGAAGTTGATTTATGTCAACATTAAAGACAAGGAAAAGACACATGAGTTCTTGCAAACTTTAACAAGTTGCACCCAATGAAAACTGTCCCCTCCTCCATCTGACATATCACGCTATCCAAGGAATAGTTTGCTAGCAGAATTTCATATGTAACAATAAGGATAGACTTTTTGAAGTCTCGTGTCCAAACAAGAGGCCCAGAGTTTAACTTGCAATTAATGTACTGAGTTTGCTAATTTAACACTCCATGTTTACTGACGCCTAGATCAAGTAAGGTGAAGTTACTCCCAAAAGAAAAGTTGGTAAGGTTATTGGTTGATGTAATTTTCTTTATGTTTAATTTATTATTCTCTTTTTTTTATTTAATAGATTTTAACAATGATCTTTTTTTTCAAGAGCATCTAAGAGGGAATATTCTCTATTGCCTTGGGGATTAAATTTCTATTCCCATACAAATTACAAAGAGCAATCTACTCCTAGGAGTTTTTTTTTGTTTTTTTCTCTGAACAAGCCAATTCCTTTGCAAGTGTTGATTTTTTTTTTTTAACTTGCCTAATTTCTAAGAGGCATATTTTGTGTCTAATGGGATCTTATAACAAGGTGGTGCCTATTTTTCCAATTTTGGATTTACCATTTGCATAGATTATCAAGATGATTGAACCCTTCATTTTACCAACAAATGAGAAATCTGTTGTATCTCCTAATATAGATAAAATTGGATTGAAATTTCAACATAACAAAATTCCTTTTCCTTAACATAATTGAAACTGGGAGATTACTTAATTACAAACAAGCTCGTCATTTAATCTATTTTTCCACACACCTATGCATAAATTGAATTAACTTAAGATACAATGCAAGGAGGTTTTCTCAATCTTTTCTCTCTATTAAACAACCTGGTTCAAGGCTCCATTAAGAAAGAGCACGTATGAAAACCCGACGTCTTTGCCAAATACATCAAAATTTAAAATACATTTTTACATAAGGTTACAATTCAAATGAAAACTCTTCAGGGTCCTTCACAAGAGGTCTTTTCCAATATCTTGAATGCACCAAGGGAACCATGGAGAGAGAAGAACCAACATGGAGGTAAAACAACATGATATGATGAACAATTCAAGCATGCATTTCCAACTCAGTTTTGCACAATAGGTTCAACATTGAACGAAAATAGGGGGGAGGTGGATTTTCTCAATAGGAGATGTCCATCACCATACCATAACATAGCCCTTTTGGGGCTAAAATTCAAGAACTTTTGTTCTTCTTCAAATGGCCTTTCGGGGCCAATATAACAAGGGTGTTCATTCCTTCCCTTCTTCAAGAATTCAAATTTTCATACAAGGTATGGGATGACAAGTAGGGGCCCATACACCCTACCCTCTTTCCCACCTCTCACCATGAGAGGAGACTCTATACTATTGAGGTCCAACTAAGGCCCTTTCCCCATACATGGCCACTTCTTCCCTATCCAAGGGTGAGTGATGCCAAAACAATCCCCATGAAATCCCCTAAAAAAAAAAAACATCAAGGAAAGCATAAGAATAACATGAAGAAACAAGTTAAGATCCCTCCAAATCAACCCCAACACACAAGCAAGCAATACAAACAACAACACAATGCCTCAGGCATGGTTCAAGCATGAACAACAAGAAGAAACAAGATCAAAAGAATGAAGAACCCTACCTTCACAAAAAGTTATGGTAAAATGGCAAGTTGAGAAGAGCTTATCCTCCCTTTTTCTTCAATCTTCAAATTTTTCTCCGAAAATAGAGATTGGGTAACAACTCCAACACTACTCCAAATTGCCTCTAAGTATGATCCTTAACTCAATTAGACTTCAAGTAACCTCAAGATGGAGTTTTGAGTCACCAACTCAAGTAGGAGACAATCAATATTTGCAATCAACCAAAAATAGGGTTTTTGAGTGACCCTAAAAGTCAACCAAAGAGACAAAGGGGTTGGAAAGTGCTCCCCACTCATATCCTTACCCCTAGGGTACTTAAATTTAATATTTTTAAACCTTAAAGACTTAATAGGAAACAAAAAAAAGGCTAGGAGAGTAGTAAGAGCAATTAACAACCTTCAAAGAAAGACAATGTAAAGATAGCACAAATTAACAAGGGGTTTTAGTTTCATCTTTCCATTGGGTTTCCCGGCTAAATTTTTTAGAAACTCATTGCACACATCAGTAGTTCAAAAAACACATGTGTGTGTGTGTGTGTGTCTATATATATATATATATATATATATATATATATATATATATATATATATATATATATATATATATCTCTGTGTGTGTGTGTGTGTGTGTGTGTAAGAATACATATCAAAAAATTCATGTAATTTAAAACATCCATTTTTCTACAAATCAATTGTTTATCTCATTCTATTCATCAAAATTGGAAAAATCGAAGTCTTAGTTCTGGATTCATTCACTTCATCATTGTACATGTTCATCAAGCATTAAATGACAAAATCAAATATCTGAAAGTGAAGCATCACACATCATAAAATAACATAACATAATATGTTTAGCACATCCGATAGTGTCTCGATGTATCGATTCATAAGTATGAAAATAATAAGGTATCAACTATGCTACGAAGGGTCGGGGTGAGGCCTCACATGTTCACAAATGATTTCGCTTCATAGATCTCACTTAGCTTTTTCCAAAGCTTCTTCATGGACATTAATCAAAATTTATTCTACAAGATAGAATCTGATGAGACCTTTAGATTTTCTATCTATCATATCATATTGTACAGCTAAATTTGAATCTGTGGGTTTCAACTTTTTCTCATCAGTTGCATCTAATAGATCTCAATCAGTCAATAGATCTTCCATTTTTGGCTTCCACATCTTAAAGTTTGTGCCAGAAAAATTTTCAACAGCAATTCTCCTTGATATGCTTGCCATCTTTTCAATCCTGCAAAATAAAAATAAAATACTCTGCACAAGCTCCCACTCAAACCTTGATTAGCTCAAAAAACCCTACACCCAACAAATAGAACCAAAGCTAGCCAGGCTCTAATACCATTTCTAAGGAAGTAGAGGTGCATGAAATCGCTTCCTACACTAATCATTGAAGGACGATTATGCGAATTCAGCTAACTATTGCAAAGATGTCAAGAAATGCATAATAATATAATCAAAATAGCAATGAACAAATAACACAGTGATTACCCTGGGGAAACCCTTCTGAGAGAAAGACCCCACCCTCCAAAACCCACACAATGTATTATCAAACCAAGATGATTACAATACACTTGCAGTGCAAGTTCTTATAGGAGCGCATCACCACAACTCAAACTCAGAGAGACTCCTTCTAGCACCAGTCTTGCAAACTAAACTCAATTAAACAAACACCTCTCCAAGCCCTCCTTTTATAGTGATTTTACAACCTCAAAACCACTTGTGGTTTTACAAAACCATGGGGAAAACTACTATGACACCTGTTATCCATTTTTGACATTTGCATTTCCAATATGGAAAAACAACTAGGTTAAAATACTAATCTTATCCACAATTTTGTCTCTTAGTCTAAACACTAATAAAAGTCACAAAATGAGTCATCAAGGCTCTAAAAAAGACCTACCTATATTCTACTATGGACAAGACTCATTTTTGACAACTCATTAACCAATTTCCAATGTATAAACAACTGGAAAACTTCCACAAACAAATTCTAAAATTTTCCAATAGAAGATTGCAAGGTTGAGACACATGTTCTCAACAAATTTTATTACTATTATAAAATAAGGTTTCATTAAAAATAAATATATTAATATTCACTATTATGAAAAAAAATATGTTAAAACTATTTTTTATGTTTATTAATTTATATATATTTTTTATATGTTCAAGGTTATTGTATGAGTAACTAATTATATATTTATCTATCATGTTCATACTATATTTGACAAATTTTATATTCAAGTTATTGTGAAACATTTAGATTCTTGAAAAGGAGTCTACATATCAAGTTAATACTAATAGCACTATGATTTCCCATCATGTGAAGAATAAATGTGAGACACATTCCTATAGAATAGGTAAAAAGGGTAGAAAAAGGTATACAAAATATATTAAAAATAATAAATATTTACATTTTTTAAGTCATTGAAGAACATAAGATCTAATTCCTTCGATCATCATTGTAATGCCCCATCAAGGGATCCAAAGAATTAACCTAGTATTTCACTAAGTTTGGTAGCATTTTTTTTTTAAAAGTAACTACCACATTCAACTTATGCACAATAATGGAAGCAATAACAATGTCCATCTAAAGAGTAAACTTAACATATACAACAGATTACATTCCTTAAGATTCCCTTAATGTGAATTACTTACATGAATCCATCTAGTACAACATCCACATGAAATAATATGATAAGTCCAATGTTCAGTTATTACATATCCAACATCTCATTCATACACTGTACATGTCACAGGGTATGAAGGCTTAAAAGAATATACACATGTAGAATAAGGTACATCATCCTATTTTAATCCATGATACATCAAAGTAAAGATAATTACATGATACTCATGATACATCATCATAAAGGCCATTTACATCTATCAGAAAGATCAAATAAATAAACTAAGTGCATGGTTCCTCCCAACCATTAATAGCATCATTAGACCAACGTGGATCCTAGCCATCCCTCCATGCGTAACATTCCAAGCACCGAAGAGATCATCAGTATTATCATAGTAGGAATGTCACTCCTAAACATCCTACTAACATAAAAAGTAAAGCATAAGATATCATCATCTAACATATGCTAATCATCAATGAAAGGATACATATTCACCATCACGAAGGACGTATTAACCACAAAGTCTCAATGAATCTCAAATGATAAGAGTGGAAAATACACTACCACCCGACCGCGTGGTACCTAAGTGGTCCACTCCCACCGTGCTGAGGAGATAATCTCAAGTCCCAAAATAGGTTATCAAAACCACATAGCACACGATTCTAAAGTCTAGGAAACCTAAAAGTATACTAACTCAAAGGTTCCAATCACAAAACAGACATCTACTTCCCAGAGGCACACAATGACATGTAGGAACCTACTATGCAAGCGGGAAAGTGTCATCGCATTTATCTCGTACAAGTTACCCTGGCAGTTAGCTAAACTCCACGGGTCCATACAGATCTCATGTGGCCACTAGTATCCTTTCATACTGACAAGGCATACTATGGAATGCAAGGTCACAACCATGCGTTCTCTCTACTCCCATCCTAGCCTATACAAGCACTCACGGCATGGGCTAGAACCAAAACTCTTATCTTTTTAGGTTCATTCAGTTAGTATTAAGTGTGTGAATGTTATCACTTATTAACCAACTTACAATGAGTTACCCTGGCAGCCTCTTAGGGCCCCAGCCCCCATTGCAAGTCACTTCCCGACACTACATGCAGATATCCTAACCTAATGCTCATGGTATCATAAACATAAAGAAAGTCCACAAAATCACCATAATAAGGATCAACAAATATCCATGATTAAAAATCATTAAATATGCATTAAAACATCAAATCACCATGAGCAACATCCATAGAAAATCATGAACACAACAGCTCTCTATTGGCAACTGAAGTATCACTGATAATCAAAATATCCATTGGTTCTCACTAACCAAAATATATCTCAAAATCATACTGATCGAAGACTCCAAAATGGTTGAGTCAAAACATGTCACATCATGACATCATCAATAATAAATCCACATATTATTCCCATCATGGCGACTAGAATATATCCAAGGATAACTGATCGATGACCCAAATAATGGTTAAGTCAAGGGTTCCAGACATAAGAATATCAACTATAACAATCAGTATTCACACACAATTCATAGAGCATTCCATCACATAATCATGGTTGAGATTATAAAGATCGAACGAAAACATCATCAAGACATCACATTCACATAACCCCCAAGCCTCTGGTAGACGTCCTATACCGGTCAACACTAGTCAACCCAAGACCCAAAACATTAGTATAATGAATACACAATGTAAACACATGTTTTGGTTTGCTAAGTTTTCAAATTTGAATTCATATGCATAATCTCAGTTTTTGTAATCCAAGTTTAGAGAAAGAACATTTTCCTACGTTTTTCCATGTATTAATTTTTGGATGGATTAAAAATTCCCTCTAAACTTCAGTTTCCAATTATAACATTTAAAAGACATTTCCACTAACTTAACTTTCATATGCTTCATATATCTTATAATCTTAAACTATTAATTCATAATAGTTAAAACTATAAAATTACAAAACTATTCATCATTAAAAAGAGATGAATTTATAAATCTTTTATTAACAACTTTAAATCTTTTAATATATATATATATTACATATATACATATATATATATATTTATATTTAAACATATACATATGTACATATATAATATAATATTTAATATTTTTTTTGCATTTTATAAAAAATGGAACCGAATTTTATTAATTTCGATTCATAAAGGTAATCGAATTAACAAAGTTTCCATAGAATCAAAGTCGAATCGATTAAGCCGTCGGCTATCACTGTGGTGACTATTGCCGTGGGTACCCTGCGACCATTGCAGTCGCGGGTACACTACGCAACAGGTACCGCACGCCCCTTAAATACACGGGTACGGGGTGCGAATTTTGCCCCCACCCAACATGCATTAGTTTTTATTAAATCAAACAATCGCAGCGCGATTTAATAAGTTGCGATTCCGCCATAATAAGGGTATAATTATATAAATACATATTATATATATATATATGTATGTATATATATATATATAACAAGGTTTATGTATATATATATAATATACAGAATCTTAGATTGTTTATAAAAATACAAGCTTTCATTTTCATAACCTCTCTATGAACTTGTTCTCTTAAGAATTTCTATGATGACTAATTCTAATGGGTTTGTCCATAAAATTGCAACCCTAGTCCATATTATTTTCAGATCAAAACATATAGAATCCTTAAATAAAACTTAATTTCCCCAAATTGAAAATGCACAATGAAGACATATGGAAAATATGAAGAAGACAGGGGAAAGCAAGATGCAGAAGTATCATAATGAAATCACAAGAATCTACCCAGATTCTGATGCTAAACTCGCTTATCCTCAAACAACCCACAGAGCAAGCTTCCCTTCTTCAGAATTTTTCCGAATCCTCCAATGCCTCAACTATTCTCCATGCTAACCATACTATCCACGCTATGTCCCCGCTATATCCCAAGCTATTAAGGAATGACCGAATATAAAGAGCTTTCGGATAACCCTAGAATGCTTCTAGAATCAGCTGGAAGATATCGCCAACTAAGCATGGACCTATTTCTAGCCTTTTAGATAAGCCCTAGGGTTGTAGACACCATGTGCTTAATTGATGCACTAACCCCCGTGTTGTTGACACATAAAAAAAATAGGGAACTGCATTATTTCCCATGCAAACTTATAACTCCAATAACTTTTAAATTAATTTTCATTTAAATATTTATAACTCCCACTTTAATCTTCATAACTTTTATTTTAATTTTTTTATAACTTTTATTATTAATATTTGTTTATTAATTAATTAATATTTTATAATTTATAATTTATTTCAATTTCTAATTTTCTTTTAATTTAATTCTCCTTTAATTAATAATCAAAATATCAAAATCATGATATTTAATCTCTCAAATAATTAATTTGTTAATTAAATCTATTTATTAAAACTTAGTTAATAGAAAATTCACCATGGACCTTCATAATAAAATATGAAAACCCATCATAGAACAATTCATACCAAATCAGTCTAAAAGATTAAAAATTACAAAATATGTCATCCGACACATTCAGTGGGTACTCAACTCAGATACTTGTCCTAACTCACTAGGACAAATGGTTTTAGGGTTTGGGATTTGGACTTGAGAATTTATCTCCCCTCTCTTATCATTGAGATAGTATAATAGGGTACGCTCATCCTGGCAATTCAAGGAAGTCGATACCTGATACCTGCAACCTGTAGAAAAGCCATGCATGTACATACAAAATATATAGTGCTAAGCTAAACAGGCAATGGCAGGAAGTGGTGCATCGTGTAGATCTCGACTAAGCAGGTGACTACGACTCCCTTCCTTAACCACATCAGAAATGCCATACAATAAGAAAACACGCACACCATACACATGCAAGTATGGGGTAAGTATCCATAATAAAGCACATAAGATAATCAACCATCTAACTAATCATCAGCAGTAACTGAAAACAATATAGTGATCATCATACATACATGAAATGTGAAGTCTAAATGATCTCATCACATGATAACTGAATCCATAATATAATGTCTGATAGTGTCAAAAAAATACCACTAATCCATCCACATAAACTAGTCCATCAAAGTCTGATAACAATAGCAATAATATGTCTAGAGAAGATGTGAATGAGGGTAGGCACTACATCCACCCCCCCTTGGGTTAGGCTTACTCCTGGAAGCCTACAAACAAATAGGGATATAACTCCCTCAATCTAGCTGCATCCTCCCAAGTAGCTGAAGAATCATCAGTAGGGTCCCATTGGATCCTTACCTGCTCGATGGTTCGACCCCTGAGGGTCAACCCCTGCTGCTCCAGAATACGAACCGGCTCCAAAGCCAGTTGTCCGTCCTCTACCTGTAATGCATTCCAATCAAGAACATGTACAATATCAGGAATATACCGCCTAAGCACTGAAACATGGAAAACATCATGAATGCGAGCTAGGCTAGGCGGTAGAGCAACGCGGTAAGCAACCGGGCCAATCCTCTCCAAAATCTCGAATGGTCCTACAAAACGAGGTGCTAACTTAGAACCCTTTCCATATCGGATCGGACTCTTTCGCGGTCGCACTCTCAAGAAAACCTTATCTCCTACTACAAACTGCTTATCAGACCTGTGAGCATCAGCATACTTCTTCTGTCTATCCTGTGCCATAGTTAAATGCTCACGGATACACACTACCTGTTGCTCCATATCATGAAGCATCTCAAGACCCAACAGAATGCAATCCTCAAGGTTGTCCCAACTCAAGGGTGTACGACAAGGATGACCATATAATGCCTGAAAAGGTGCCATGCCAATAGAACTATGATATCCATTTTTGTAAGCAAACTCCACTAGATAGAGATAGTCCTCTCACTGTGTCTGCCTATCTATCACATACATTCGTAACATATCCTCCAACACCTGATTCACTCTCTCCGTCTGACCATCAGTTTCTGGATGATATGTCGAGCTGAAGTTTAACTGTGTTCCAAGCTCATGCTGAAACAATGTCCAGAATGCAAATGTGAATACAGGATCCCTATTAGAAATGATCTTTCTAGGAATACCATGTAATCTCACAATGTCACACATGAAGACACTAGCTACAGAAGCTGCTGTATAAGAAGACCTGATAGGTGAAAAATGTGCCACCTTAGTCAACCGATCAACTGTGACCATGATAGCATCATGATGAGGAACTGTCAAAGGTAATCCTACAATGAAATCCATGGAAATAATATCCCACTTCCAAGAAGGAATGAGATTTGGCTGCAAAAGTCCAGCCGGGTGCTGATGTTCTGCCTTGACTCTCTGACACTCAAGACACCTAGCCACAAAATCAGCAATATCTCACTTCATTCCAGACCAAAAGAGCAAACATCTCAAATCAGCGTGCATCTTTTTAACACCTGGGTGTGTTGAGTATGGTGTACGATGGGCTTCTGCTAGAATCCAGTTGCGAAGCTCATCCATTAAAGGCACATAAATCCTCCCCAAATGTCTCAAAAGACCATCTGATTCCCGAACATAGCCTGCAAACTTTCCTTCCAAGGGTCTTCCTGAATCTATCTCTCTACACACTTCCTGATACCATGAATCCGTGGGAAGTGGCTGAAGAATCCAACCCCTCAAATCAACACTAAGAGTCATAGATGATACCACATGTCTCCTGCGACTCAAAGCATCTGCCACCACGTTCTCCTTACCTTGAATGTACTTAACCTCAAAATCCTACTCGCATAGAAACTCCATCCATCGTCTCTGGCGAGCATTCAAATTAGGCTGAGTAAAAATATACTGAAGACTGCGATGATCGCTGTGTAGCTCAAATTTGTGCCCCAACAAGAAGTGTCTCCATCTTGTCAAAGCATGAACTACTGCCGCTAACTCAAGATCATGCGTAGGATAATTTAACTCATGATCCTTGAGCTTGCGTGATTCATATGCTATCACTCGCCCATTCTACATTAACACTGCCCCAATACCTTCAAGAGAAGCATCTGTACACACCATGAAATCTCCCTCTAGATCAGGTATTGCTAAAATGGGTGCACTCGTTAAAAGTTCTTTGAGCTTCTGAAATGCTTCCTCACATTTCTCTGTCCACACAAACTTCTTTCCTTTCCTCTGAAGACAAGTGATAGGATGTGCTATCCTAGAGAAGTTCTAGACAAATCTACGATAATATCCAGCTAAACCCATGAAACTACGAATCTCTAACACATTAGTCGGTGTTGGCCAATCTATTATCGCCTGAATCTTTGCAGGATCCATTGATATACCATCACCTGAGATAACATGCCCTAAATATTGAATCTCTGATTTGAAGAATTCGCACTTGGCTGCATTACCATAAAGCTGGTTGTCTTTCAAAAACTGCAATACCAACCGCAAGTGTTCCTCATGCTCCTTCTAATTCTTGGAATATATCAATATATCATTAAGAAACACAAGTACGAATCTGTCCAGATATGATCAAAAAACACCATTCATCAAACTCATGAATACTGATGGAGCGTTAGTCAACCCAAAAGGTACCACTGTGAACTCATAATGGCCATAATGAGTTTGAAAAGCGGTCTTGTGAATGTCAGCTTCCTTAATGTGAAGCTGGTGGTATCCTGACTTAAGGTCAATCTTGGAGAAAACTGTAGCTCCCTTGATCTGATTGAATAGATCATCAATCCTAGGCAAAGGATACCTGTTCTTAATAGTCACCTTGTTGAACTATCTATAATCGATACAAAGGCACAAAGAACCTTCTTTCTTCTTCACAAAGAGCACTGGAGCTCCCCATGGTGATACACTAGGTCGAATGCTCCCTTTGGCTAGAAGTTCCTCTAACTGAAGACGTAACTCTCCCAGTTCCTGGGTAGTCATGCGATAAGGAGCTTTAGAAATAGGTTCTGCTCCAAGAACTAAATCAATGCTAAAGTTGATATCCCTCTTTGGAGGCATGCCTGGAATCTCACTTGGAAAAACATCTGCGTACTCTTGCAAAATCGGGTGATCCAAAGTCTTCCTCACAGGATCTTCCTCATCAAGATCATTTACCATAACAACAAATATTTGACATCCTTTACGAAAACTTCACTTCATTTGCTTAGCAGAAATCATCTGCAAAGATATAGGCCTTGGTACCCCAGCTATCCTTACATCATTCTCTTGGTCATCTTGGCACATAATTATCTTCTTCCTACAATCTATACTGGCTTTATGAGTTCCAAGCTAATCCATGCCTAAAACCACATCATAGGAACCAAGGGGTATGACTCGAAGATCCACTACCGAAACAAAGCTTCCTAAGCTAAGCCCACACTTATGAACTACAGAATTCGTGGAGACCTTGATACCTGAGGCTAGTTCCACTTGCCAACCATGATCTTGCTTCACCGCATCTAGCTTACACTTAGAAACTATAGATGGTGAAATAAATGAATCTGTAGCTCCTGAATGAAATAACACTGAGAGAGATATACCTCGAATAGCACCTGTGGTCTCAACCACTGTACCCTGATGATCTGCCTGACAGTGATCAACTGCTGCAAACACTCTATGAGCTCTGCCTGCATCACCTACTATAGACTCTGAGGCTATAGGCCTAGGTCCAGAAAATTGAGGCACTCGCTGTGGACACTGAGCTACATAATGACTAATCTGTCCAATTGAAAAACATTCTGTATTCCTGCTAGACCCTCTACCCTTAGGTGGTATATTTGATTGCTGTCGGCTATTCCTGCTAACAAACAACTGACTACTCTGAGCTGGCTGATTGGGTTGATTTTGTTTATTGCATTGAGCATTGCGATTGTTCTTAAGGTTAGAACCTTTGCCACCACCTTGAGCCTAAGAATTAAATCCCTTCTGTTGTTGCGTCTGCCGAGACTGCTGGAGAAACTGTTTTCCCTTAGAAGAGAAAGGCTTCTTGTTGCCATCTGAATTAAAGTTGCTTTTAGATCCTAACACTGCTGGCGCTCCTACAAAACCACCTTGACCAAGGTTGACACTTTTCTCAACAAGGATTGCTCGATGTACCGTATCCTTGAGGTTTTTTGGCTCAAATACTTTGACACCCCCAATAATACGGTTGTTCAAACCCCTAATAAAATGTTGTGTCAACTGAGCTGAATTTTCACTGAATCCTGAAAAAGACATAAGCTCATAAAACTTACACTCGTACTCGGTCACTGACATAGTGCACTGCTTAAGATTATGAAATTCATCTGCCCTTTTCTGTTTCCATTCCTCTAGTAGGAATCGTTCTCGAAAACACTCCAAAAATAGTTCCCAAGTGACACTGCTCATATCGATCCCTAGTTTCTTCTCCTCAATTGTCCACCAAGTGGCTCCAAAATTCTCTAAATTGGTGATCGCAAATCTTGCCTTAACATTGTTGTCAAAGTCTTGCATAGCGAAAATCCTGTCGAGAGAAATAAGCCACTGCTCAGCCACATAACTAGACCCTTGGCCATTGAAAGGCTTAACCTTGGATCTTGAAAGATCCTTCATCTGAGTGGACACAATGGACCTCTGACGATCCTTCCAAGGGCTTCTAGATCTGGGTCTATGCTCTTGTTCTGTCTGATGCACTTTAGGCTGTTCTTGAACAGGAGGTAGACGTTCTAGAATAGTCTGCATCAACTATCTTAGACCAACCTCTTCAGAATCAGCTTGGTCCTCTCTTTGGCTCTCTTCTTGCTACCTATTAGAGTGCTCTTCCCTCCTCTCTATACGAACCGATCCCTCATGGGAAGACTCATGGGCGCTGACGGTTCTGCCACAACCACGACCTCTTCCATGGCCCCTACCTTGGCCTCTAACAGAAGACCTAGTCCCAGATACCATCCTGCAATAGTACAGAGTACTATTACAATCAAGAGCCACATGTTACAATAAACTAAGTTCAGTTTTATGTTTAGGTCTAAGTAAATTTTCTATTTTGACAACTAAGTGTTAAAGTATGAGAACCATACAAGTACAGTTCAAGTTCTGTTTCAGTTTACCTAGTTCAAGTTGAAGAGGTACACCTAATAGTTCAAGTTCTAGTTGTTCCGAAATACCCAGAGTTCCCAATGTAGAAACTTGCACTCTGATACCAAATGTAATGCCCCGTCAAGGGATCCAAAGAATTAACCTAGTATTTCACTAAGTTTGGTAGCATTTTTTTTTTAAAAAAAAGTAACTACCACATACAACTTATGCACAATAACGGAAGCAATATCAATGTCCATCTAAAGAGTAAACTTAACATATACAACAGATTACATTTTGTAAGATTCCCTTAATGTGAATTACTTACTTGAATCCATCTAGTACAACATCCACATGAAATAATATGATAAGTCCAATGTTCAGTTATTACATATCCAACTGCTCATTCATCCACTATACATGTCACAGGGTATGAAGGCTTAAAAGAATATACACATGTAGAATAAGGTACATCATCCTATTTCAATCCATGATACATCAAAGTAAAGATAATTACATGATACTCATGATACATCATCATAAACGCCATTTACATCTATCAGAAAGATCAAATAAATAAACTAAGTGCACGGTTCCTCCCAATTGTTAATAGTATCATTGGACCATCATGGATCCTAGCCATCCCTCTGTGCGTAACATTCCAAGCACCGAAGAGATCATCGGTATTATCATAGTAGGAATGTCACTCCTAAACATCCTACTAACATAAAAAGTAAAGCATCAGATATCATCATCTAACATATGCTAATCATCAATGAAAGGATACATATTCACCATCACGAAGGACACATTAACCACAAAGTCTCAATGAATCTCAAATGATAAGAGTCGAAAATATACTACCACCTGACCACATGGTACCTAAGTGGTCCACTCCCACCGTGTTGAGGAGATAATCTCAAGTCCCAAAACAGGTTATCAAAACCACATAGCACACGACTCTAAAGTCTAGGAAACCTAAAAGTATACTAACTCAAAGGTTCCAATCACAAAATAGACATCTACTTCCTAGAGGCACACAATGACATGTAGGAACCTACTATGTAAGCGGGAAAGTGTCATCGCAATTATCTCGTACAAGTTACCCTGGCAATTAGCTAAACTCCATGGGTCCATACATATCTCATGCGGCCACTAGTATCCTTTCATACTGACAAGGCATACTATGGAATGAAAGGTCGCAACCATGCGTTCTCTCTACTCCCATCCTAGCCTATACAAGCACTCAAGGCATGGGTGAGAACCAAAACTCTTATCTTTTTAGGTTCATTCAGTTAGTATTAAGTGTGTGAATGTTATCACTTATTAACCAACTTACAATGAGTTACCCTGGCAGCCTCTTAGGGCCCCGACCCCCATTGCAAGCCACTTCCTGACACTACATGCAGATATCCTACCCTAATGCTCATGGTATCATAAACATAAAGAAAGTCCACAAAATCACCATAATAAGGATCAACAAATATCCATGATTAAAAATCATTAAATATGCATAAAAGCATCAAATCACCATGAGCAACATCCATAGAAAATCATGAACACAATAGCTCTCTATTGGCAACTGAAGTATCACTGATAATCAAAATATCCATTGGTTCTCACTAACCAAAATATATCTCAAAGTCATACTAATCGAAGACTCCAAAATGGTTCCACTTGCCAATCATGATCTTGCTTCACCGCATCCAGCTTACACTTAGAAACTATAGATGGTGAAATAAATGAATCTATAGCTCCTGAATCAAATAACACTGAGAGAGATATACCTCGAATAACACCTGTGGTCTCAACCACTATACCCTGATGATCCGCCTGATGGTGATCAACTGCTGCAAACACTCTATGAGCTCTGCCTGCATCACCTACTGTAGACTCTGAGGCTGTAGGCCTAGGTCCAAAAAATTGAGGCACTCGCTGTGGACACTGAGCTGCATAATGACCAATCTGTCCACATGAAAAAAATCCAACATTGCTGCTTAATTCTTTCCATTTTTCTATTTTTTTGCATGTAGATCACATAGAGAATCAAATAGATTCGATCTTATCTCTAAGCTTCGAGATCTATCCATTATTTGGCATGCAAAATGGGTTACATCTTAGTTTGTGAAGGCACAAACTCTTATGTTGATTCTATGTTGCTTGGCACTTCTTGATTATTGGAGGTGCTTGACATCTATTGAAATTCTATCTTTCTCGGCACCTAAACATGCTCGGCATCTATTATTCACTTGACACATATACTTTCTTGACACTATCTATTTTCTCAGCACTTGAGTGACTCCCCACTTACTATATTTCCTGCTCAGCACATATTCCAACTCGGCATATGTTGCTAGCTAGGCATGAACTTAGCGAATAGCTTAAGTGTGTTCACACTCAATTGTCAAAACCATTCTAAGATCAATAGTTGGAAACCTTCAAGAAACCACAAATGCAACCATTAACAACAACGAAAAACTAATTTAGAAGATATGTAATGAAAAATACAAGATAACCACAATACTCAACACTAAATATCTCTAACACTTTAATAAAAAATTACCATACAACTCTATCATATGCATTACTTACATCAAGATTCACTATCATACCTCTCCTCTTTTCTCTAAACAAAGAATGAATGGTCTCAGAGACCAATATTACAATATCTGACATTTTCCTATCATATATGAAGCCATTTTTAAAAAAAAAAAATTTGGAGAGAAAATCTATCAATCTGTTTGCAAAAGCCTTGGAGATGATTTTGTAGATAGAATTGTAGAGTGGAATTGGCCTAAGTCCACAATATCATAGCATTTGTTCTTCTTACCACTAAAATAAATAAATTATTATTAGTCTCTTTCACAAACATTCCTTTCTTCCTAAAATCTTCTTCCACTTTCCAAACATCTTCTCTTAAAAAGTCACAACTTCACTTGAATACATCCATTGCGAACCCATTTGGCCCAAGAGATCTCAAAGGATGTCAATTAAAATTTGTCGACCTATCTTCTTTCATTGATAAGTGCCTAATCAAATGCTCATTATCTGTCGAAGTGACCCCAATAATTAGATTATCATTCCATTTGAAATTGCTCTCAAATGAAGAAACAACACACCTTGAAATTGCTCCAATATAATCTTCTCAATATCATTATGAGGGAAGAAAAACTTCCCTTCCTTAATATCAACTCCATTGATCCTCTTAAGGGGTCTTTTAGTTTTCACCAAAGAATGGATAAACTTAGTGTTAGAATCTTCCTCTTCTAACCATAACTGTCGAGACTTATCTCTCCAAAATAGATATTCTTTAAGGAGTTAAATAGGTGATATTTAAAAAATGAACCTCCTTCAATATTCATTTTTGACATACCTTTCACTATAATTTTCATATTAAGAGAATAGAGTTGTTCTTCTACCTTTATTTCTTCTACAAAAATATTACCAAAGAAAATCTTATTCCAATATTTAATCTTATCCTTAACATATTGAATCTATTTCAAAAAGTAAAAACAAATTGTCCCTGAGAATATATTGCTCTTTAACCAATAGTGTCTTAGCAGAGGCTCAAAGCTTGGGTCTCTCCACCACATACTTATGAATCTAAAATGGTTTGTAAGGTTGTTGACAACTAAACTAAAGAAAAGAATAATGTGAAAGTGATTAGAAATTGAATTAGGAAGAATACTAGAATGATTAACAAACCCATCCTCCAGCCAATTTGGACCAAACAAAGGTCCGTCCTGGCACTTTGAGATACCAGTGGAGTACTTCCTTCTACTTGTCTAAATAAAAATGCCATTAGAGGGACCCATATGAAATAAATAATTAAAAACCAAAAATATGTGAAAAATCATACATACTTATCTTTTGTTTAACTCCTTGTTTCTCCCCATTGTTAAGAATGGAATTGAAATCGCCTATCATTATAACTTTTTCTTTATATAGGCCCTTGTTCTTTTCTGAGAGAGTGGATCCAGATAGTGCTAAAAATGATATTTCCTTGATACAAAGTATATATCGTGATGTATTTTTGAAAATTCAGTGGAAACATCAGTGATGTATTATGAAATTATAAAGTTGATGATGGTTAATGTTAGATTTTTTTAAATATTTAGGTTGTGCTTATCAATGAGCACATAATGTGGGTATCATGTCTCCACATGTAAAAGAGGTATGGTTAGATTTGAACCCATCATTGAAATTAGTCTAGGAAAATTTGAAGAAAGGCAACAGGTTTAGTTTCAAGATGTATTTTGTTCTTTATTTTCTCAAGCCCTACAGCTGCCACTATGAAATCTTTTATGAGCGTAAAAATGAAGGATTTTTGAATCATTATTTTGTGTGTTTTTCGTCTGTCTAAAGGGATGTCTCTCTAATTCGTTTGATATACAAAAATATTATATGATGGAAAAGGTAATATGGAGATTTCTTCTCAGGAACATTTTTTTATGATTCATTCTTGAAGATACTTTCGATTTGGATCTAATAATCTCTATGTTGTATGTTAAAGGAAGAATTATTTTTCTCTTTTGTTTTTTTTTTCATGGCATGGAGACCAATGTTGAGGAAAGTTGAGATACTTGGGATCAAAAAAACCAACATGTCTTTTGTGGAAATTTCAAAAAGGGTAATTAATTCTTTGTGCTCTCCAACCATAGGTATGAATTCTTTTATCTCTCCTACCTTCTTCATTTTCAATAACCATTTTTTGAATAGAAACGAAATCCATATCACTCTTGTCTGTTAATGATTCAAGCATGTGGTGATATTTTGTTTAAAGAGATAATATGAGTAATGAATGATTTGACTATTTCTGGTTGACTATGATTTGTAAAAAGCTTTTGGTAGAGGAAGTTTAATGGTTGTACATCTTATATTGTGAGGATTTTAATACTATTGTTACATGATGGTTATTAACTAAGAAAGTTTTGATTTCAGTTATGCACACTAAACATCAAAAATTTCTTTGTTTAATGTTTTGACTAAGGTTTTCAAAATGGTGTATATTCTAAGAGATCTTCTCATAGAAATTTTATTAAGGTGAAAAAAATTACAATTGGAAACTGTTCAAAAAATTATACTATGAGATCTTCCAGTAAAAAGTTCAATTAAGATAAGAAACAATTTCTTTGATCTCATAATTAAAAGTCCACATGATAGAATAATTAAAAGTCCAAAGTCCATTTAAATAATATCCATTTTTTTTGAATGCCACTTGGCAATAAAATTTGGAATGCTCAATCATCCACTGTACATGTCACAGTGTATGGAGGTTCTTGTTGCACTCAATTCGAAGCATCTATGGCTGGAACTGAATTAGTAGTAGCAATAGGAGAATTAGGAGGTGGGATCTCAAGAGGAGTTGGAGGAACCAATACTAAAGCTACTAAAGATAGAATGTCATCTAGAAAAGGAGGAACTGTGGTATCTCCATATTTTTTCCAAAGAGCCATCCACATATCATACAAGTGAATGAGCTTATTAATGAAATGCTTAGTATCAGAACTCGTATTTAGTATAATAATATCCTAGAGTTTATTAATAGGTGGTTGTATTTCAGTGTTAGAGATCAGTTCATTGGAACATAAATAAGGAAATACTTCCTTATGCTTACTTCTTAGATGATCAATGACTAAAGCACTCCATTTTTTATAGTTCCTTTCTGTCAATGGTGGTCTAATTCCAAATTGACATGTGAAACAAAACTACTCCATGAGATCAATAAATGTACCCTCCAAAATGCCGAAATATGCAATCAACGCCCCCCCCCCCCTCCACAAATATATGATTTGGGCAATTAGTGTGATAGCCACATGCCAATTTAGGGCCTATTTATGAAAGCAGTATTTCTGTCCATAGAACCTATAATCTGATTGCAGATCTAAAAGTTAGACAAAAATATATTTGAAGTGGCCCAAATTAGGATTTGTTAGTTGCAAAGAAAAATTAGGAACAAAGATCTCAAACCACATGCACCAATGTGTAGATCACAAAATTCTACGCCAAAGCAAAAAGAAAATTTCTCACAAAAAGGAGTTCGTATGAGGGAGATACTATTGTTTAAAAATCACCTATACTATTATTTTTCCATAATCAC
Source organism: Cupressus sempervirens (assembly GCA_028749045.1). Taxonomy (NCBI): domain Eukaryota; kingdom Viridiplantae; phylum Streptophyta; class Pinopsida; order Cupressales; family Cupressaceae; genus Cupressus; species Cupressus sempervirens. The sequence goes on along the minus strand of CM053791.1, from coordinate 253,297,074 downwards.
TGGTGCCACACCTCCAAAAATCAAATGGCTCTAGATTTTTTCTCAGATGTCTGATTTAAATGAAAGAAAATCTTATTTGAGAGTTTTTTGACCTTCTAAATATGATGCCAATATCTGATTAGCATCTGCAAGCTCCAATCTTCTCTTTCAAAAATCTCTCCTACTAGCACATGATAAGTCATACAAATAGGCACATGTCAACCAGATATGGGTTATCCTCCATTAAGCATAGGAGTAGGTGAGATGATGAGAGGATAGGCCTACAAAGGTGTAGCATGCAATATAATGTTGTAGACACCATGTGCTAAATTGGGAGTGAAAATAACTGTGTTGTCTACATGACAACTCAGTTAATTATACAAACTCCAGTGTTGTAGACACGATGTGCTAGATTAGAGTTGATTACTCCAATGTTGTCAACATGAAAACTCATAAGAGTACACAAACTCCTAAGTGTCTCACTAATAAAATAATGCATTAACCTAAGTAAACTTAAGTAAAGTGTAATAAGTAAATACTTATTTACACCAAAAGATTCAAATAGGCTAGAGAGGATCATCACAATATAAAATTGTGATTTTAGGTCTCCCACTTGGAATCTCTTAAGAAAGTAGAAGACCGATTATAGAATTTTTAACTTGGGAATTTGGGAATGGTAATTATCCCTATTCTGGTGGGACTCATGGAATGCAGAAATTTCGATAGAAGAATTTGTTTTTAGATTTAGGGTGGATTGGACTTGTAGAGGAGAATATGGGAAGGTTTCTTTGTGATTATATTTCATTCCCCCCAACCACATTTGCGGCTCCAAGTGGAGCAAAAACTTGTAGAGATTGATCCTAACCAAACCAAGGAAAAGTGTTGGCCATTTTAAAGGAAAATGGATTAAATATTAAAGAGTTTGATGACAATATGATTTGATTTGTTTCTAAGTTTGAGGAGTATAAGATGAACTTGTGCTATGTTGTGCAAAGGAGAAGATCATTAGAATCTAATAAATATTCAAAGTTATGTTAGTAAAAATTTGTTCTTCCAAATGAAAGGGCTTTTCTATGGCTTTCAGTGCATGGGAGGACTCTAACTAGGGAAAGGTTGCATAAAATAGGTATTACAAGTCTTAATAGATTTTTTCCATGAAAAAATGCAGTGGAAGATATGAATCATTTTCTTCTTTGGTGCCCCATTTTTCTAAAATTTTTGAATTGGCTCCTTTCTATGTTAAATGGTTATGACTAGGAGTTCTAGTCTATTTGATTTTCTTTATTCTTAGACAGTTGGGAGATGCAATCTTCTATGAGGGAATCTTTGGCTATGTAGTCCATATTTAATTATATCGTATAGATGGAGGGAAAATAATATGAAGACTTTTTTAAGAAGTAGAAATGGAGGTGGATTCTATTGTAAGAAATCTTAATAAGAGCATCATATAGACAATGGAGAATACAAATTAAAAAAAAGGAGAATTAACTTGATCTAAGCTTGAAGTTAAGCTATGGGTACTAATGGGATATCAAAGTGAAAGGGATTGATCTAGTAAAATATAAGAGAACAAAAAGGAATATGATAGTATAGGAGGCCCAATGAGGGTTAGATAAAGCTATATTTTGATGTGCCCAACAAAGGAAATCTAGGGAAGGCTAGTTGTAGAGCTATTATTAGAGATGAAAAAGGTGAACTATTGAGATATATTTTGGGCTTCTTAGTTGTAGAAATCAACAAGAAGGAAAATATTTTTGGCCTAATTGAAGGTTTGCATTTGTGTATCGACAAAGGATTTGATAAGGTAATGATTGAAGGGTGACACTTAGATAGTGACTAATAGTGTAGGTAAAGGTTTTATTTTTTAATTTGAAACTATAGACAAAAATTCCCAAGATAGTAGATCTCCTCAACAAGTTTCCATAATTCATTCTTAAACATGTGCTCAGAGAGGGGAACCATGTTGCTGATTGGTCTGCTTATAGAGATGTTGAAATCAAATAAAAAGTAGTTACATGTGGTGCTTTAGATACTAAATAGCTCCTCAAGGATTTGATTATGTAAGAAGCTAGATCTAAGTAAAAAGAGTGGATGGAAGGTATTAGTTCTCTTCTATGATAGATATAGTATGTTTTCAATAGCATCTGATGAGATTTTTCCATTATTGGAGCAACAATTTGTAAACTGCAATGATTTAAATTGACTATACATGTAGTGAATTGGTAATGGTTGTAGCAATGACAATGATCATATCATATTTTCAGTGTAGTGAAGTTGTGTTATCTACTAGATTTGAAAGATGTACTTTTATAAATGTTTACTCTCTAATAAAGCGATCTACCTCCAGTAAGTCGAACTCACAATAATATGTGTGTGTATTAAACATGTGTTACTTTTAGTAAATATAAAAATATTTATAATTTAATATAACTTAACAATATATTTTAGGTTATAAAATTATAATTTATTAAAAAGACTATTTTTCAATCTAATATATTTTACACATTATAAACAAATAACCATATAAAACATATACAAACAAGTTGAAATTATTACAATACCTTTCAAAATTAATAAAATATTAATTTTAAAATTTTATCTTTTCTCATATTAAATTTATATTTAAAAAATATTATTATTATAGCTATAAAAATATATGTACTTAAAAATTGAATTTGTAATAGTTATTAAAATATTATTTTCTAATAAACTTATTTTATATTATAACTAATTAAATTATGTTCAATTAGTAATAAAGAAACATAATTTAATTATAATTGTTATAGCTAAATAAATTATTGTTAAAAAAAATATTTGTCATAAGGTGGCACTTGTTACCTTTTGGTGTGTCCAATGCCAACATATTATGTCCTTATAAAATGATAGATTTATATGCATTAAAATATAAGTATTATGTGCATATGAAATTTATGATGAGATTAATTATAGTGAATGCATTCCCTTTTAGAAGTATTACAATTAATTTTTTCAATAAACATGGTTCAATTTTACTCATGCAATGCAAGAGGTTTACATTCATATGCCCCATTCACTTGCATTTTTTAAAATTGTAATTGTTTTCACCTTAATACAATTTCTATGAGAAGATCTCCTAGGAAATGCACTATTTTGAAATCCTCAGTCAGAATATTAAACAAAGAAATTTTTGATGTTTAGTGTGCATAACTGAAATTAAAACTTTCTTAGTTAATAACCATCATGTAACAATAGTATTAAAATCCTCACAATATAAGATGTACAACCATTAAAATTTCTTTACCAAAAGCTTTTTACAAATTAGAGTCAACCAACCATATGAAGAATAACTAAACATTTTCATATTCTTTTCTTTTATTACAAGAAATAGTCAAATCATTCATTACCCATATTCTCCCTTTAAACAAAATACCACCACATGCTTGAATCATTAATGGACAAGAGTCATATGGATTTCCTCTTTATTCAACAAATGGTTATTTAAAATGAAGAAGGTAGGAGAGGTAAAGGAATTCATACCTATGACTCGATAGCACAAAGAATTGATTACCCTTTTTGAAATTTCCACAAAAGACATGTTGGTTTTTTGATCCCAAGTATGTCAACTTTCCTCCACATTGTCTCCAAGTCATCAAAAACAAAATAATAGAAAAGAATAATCTTTCCTTTAACATAAAACATAAAGATTATTAGATCCAAATGGAAAGTATCTTCAAGAATGAATCATAAAAAAATGTTCCTGAGGAGAAATCTCCATATTACCTTTTCCATCATATAATAATTTTGTAGATCAAAAAAATTAGTGAGACATCCCTTTAGACGTACTGAAAACCCACAAAATAGTGATTAAAAAGTCCTTTGTTTTGATCTTTAGAAAAGATTTCATGGTGGCAGCTGTAGTGCTTTAGAAAATAAAGAACAGAATACATCTTGAAAGTAAACCTTTTGCCTTTCCTCAGATTTTCCTAGACTAATTTCAATGATGGCTTGAAATCTAACCATACCTCTTTTACATGTGGAGACATGAAACCCACATTATGTGCTTGTTAATAAGAAAAACATAAATAGTCCAAAAATCTAACATTAACCATGGTCAACTTCATAATCTCATAATACATCACTAATGTTTGTGCTGAATTTTCAAAAATATGTCACGATATATACTTTGCATCAAGGAAAAATCATTTTCAGCACTATCTAGATCACTCTCTTAAAAATGAACAAGGGCCTATAAAAAGAAAAAGTTTTAATGATAGATGATTTCAATTCCATTCTTAACTATGGGGGAAATAAAGGAGTTAAACAAAAGATAAGTATGCATGATTTTTCATATATTTTGGGTTTTTAATTATTTATTTGATGTGGGTCCCTCTAATGGCCTTTTTATTTAGACAAGTAGAAGGAAGTAATTCATTGGTATCTTAGAATGCCAAGACAGACTTTTTGTTGGTCAAAATTGGCTGGACGATGGGTTTGTTAATCATTCTAGTATTCTTCCTAATTCAATTTCTTATCACTTTCACATTATTATTTTCTTTAGTTTAGTTGTCAACAAGCTTAAAAACCATTTTAGATTCATAAGTATGTGGTGGAGAGACCCAAGTTTTGAGCCTCTACTAAGACAATGGTGGTTAAAGGGTAATATATTCTAAGGGACAATTAGTTTTTACTTTTTGAAAAGGATTCAATATGTTAAGGATAAGATTAAATATTGGAATAATATTTTCTTTGGTAATATTTTTGTAGAAGAACAACTCTATTCTCTTAATATGAAAATTATAGCTAAACGTATGTCAAAAATGAATTTTGAAGGAGATTCATTTTTTTAATATCACCTATTTAAACTCCTCCTTAAAGAATATATATTTTGGAGAGGTAAGTCTCGAGAGTTATCATTAGAAGAGGAAGATTCTAACACTAAGTTTATCCATTCTTTAGTGAAAGCTAAAAGACCCCTTAACAGGATCAATGGAGTTGATATTAAGGAAGGGAATATTTTTTTCTTCATAATGATATTGATAAGATTATATTGGAGCACTTTCAAGGTGTGTTGCTTGTTCACTTGAGAGCAGTTTCAAATGAAATGACAATCTAATTACTGGGTTTTCTTCAACAGATAATGAGCATTTGATGAGGCACTCATCAATGAAAGAAGTTAGGCTGGAAAATTTTAATTGACATCCTTTGAAGTCTCTTGGGCCAAATGGGTTCACGATGGATGTATTTTAGTGAAGTTGTGACATTTTAAGAGAAGATGTTTAGAAAGTGGAAGAAGATTTTAGGAAGAAAGGAACGTTTGTGAAAAAGACTAATAATACTTTTTTCTTTTAGTGGTAAGAAGAAAAAATGCTACGATATTATGGACTTAGGCCAATTCCACTCTACAATTATATCTACAAAATCATCTCCAAGGCTTTTGCAAATAGATTAATAGATTTTCTATCCAATTTTTTTTTTTTTTTTAAACTAGCTTCATATAGAATAGAAAATTTTTGGACATTGTAATATTGGTCTCTGAGACCATTCATTCTTTGTTGAGAGAAAATAGGAGAGGTATGATAGTGAATCTTGATGTAAGTAATGCATATGATAGAGTTGTATGGTAATTTTTGATTAAGGTGTTAGAGAGATTTAGTTTTCAGCATTTTCGTTATCTTGCATTTTTTTTTTTTACATATCTCCTAAATTAGTTTTTCATTGTTGTTATGGTTGCATTTGTAGTTTACTCAAGGTTTCAAATGATTGAGCTTAGAATGGTTTTGAAAATTGAATGTCAACACATTTAAGCTATTTGTTAACTTAATGTCGAGCTAGAAACATATGTTGAGTATAATATATACAAGTGTTGAATTGCAATATGTGTTGAGCAAGAAATATAGTAAGTGCTGGGTCACTTAGGTGTCGAGAAAATAGACAGTGCCAAGTGAACAACAGATACCAAGCATGTTCAGGTGGTAAGCAAGATAGAATTTTAGTAGGTGTCGAGCATCAATAATCAACAAGTGTCAAGCAACACAAAATCAACATAATAGTTTCAGCCTTCACAAACAAAGATGTAAACTATTTTTCATGCCAGCTAATGGATAGATCTCAAAGCATAGAGATAAGATCAAATCTATTTCATTCCCTATGTAATATACATGCAAACAATTAGAAAAATTGAAGGAATTAAGAGAGAAAAGTGGATGAATCTCAATCATAGATTCATACATAACCCTAAGTCATGAAATCCTTTTAAAGGGAGACAAAGCCTCAAAATTCATAGAGTATGTGAGAAAGAATGCATGTGAGAAGGTGATGATAGTAGTGAAAGGGGTAAATTGATAAGCATACAATTGAGGTGACTTAGAAGAAAAACAACATTGCAGAATCAGTTAGTAGAACAAAGGATCAAGCATATAAAATCATAGAGGAATAAGATGAACTAAATTGGGATCTGAAATCAACAATATCAGATTATAAGTGCATCAGATCAAACATTCTATTGTACTCTCTAACAAATGTTAGAACAGAATGAAATCCTATGGACTTAGGTTGGTTTAATAGCCATTGTATAAATTCTTTAATAGAGTGACATTCCAAGTGAGTGTTCCAAAGTCCTTTAGCTAGGCACCCTCTTAACAAGGTGTGAAAATCCTTTAATAGGGTAGAATCTAACAATCCTTTGTAAGCCTTTAACAGGGTAGATCATGAGAATGGTCAAAATATGTAACATTAATAGGTGAACTTTATTATTACAGTAGTGAAGAATTGTGGGTGTCATCCACACCCTAGTTTTACCTTCTTATTGGAGGGTTTCTGGGTAATCATACCTTCTTATTTACCAACATGGTTTGGGACAAGAGGGGAATTCTTTCCCCATATCTCTTTGTTCTAATGACGGAAGTTTTGGGAAGATTTAGTAAGCAGAGGTTTCCTTTAAGAATTTGGAAAGGTATAGTAATTAATAAAGATATTGATTCTATTTCCCACTTTTAATATGTAGATGACACTATCTTGTTTGGGAAAACTTGTTAATCAAAAGCTTGGCTATAAATGATAGGTTGGAGGATTATGCTATTAGATTAGGTTAAAGTATGCATAAAGATAAATCAACAATATTCTTTATAAATAGGCCAGTAAAATCAAACAAAGTAAAATATCAAATTTATTGGGCTTCCAAATTCATTTTTCAACCCTTAGATATCTTGGCTTTCCTCTTTTCATTGGAAGAACCATAGGAGGATGTAGGATGAAGTTTTTAGAAAATGCTAGGCCAAATTAACTTTATGGAGGAATGAGTTCCTTAGCCAAGATGATAGAATAATTATGAATAAGACAATTTTTTCAGTTGTTCCTATATACTTTATATCTTAATACTTAATTTTTATTTAAAAAGAAGTAAATGCATTAGATGGTATTCTTTAAAAAAATTATGGAAAGGCTCAAAAGAAGCTAAGCACATCCCTATGATCAAATGGAACATGAATTATCTAGTAAAGGAGGAAGGAGGAGCAAGTTTGGGCAAGATGAATCTTCATAATTGGCTTTGGGGGGAAAGTTGTCATGGACGATGTGTAAGTTTCCCTCTAGGTTTTGGTGCAAAATATTCACTATGAAGCACTTAGATTTAATAAGAATTTGGTATATACCTTTAATACCATGTAAGAATTTGTTTTAAGGAAAATTCACCCAAGATCAAGGAACTCAAGCACAAGCACAACAATAGACCAAATGAGTATGATCAAAATGATGATATGATATTCATTCAATATATTGATATGAATTGAGATGATTTAATATGAAAGTACACTAGGATTGCCTATATATAAAGGTCTCTAGAATGCCTAGGTGTCATCAACATGATAAGTCACACAGCCAGGCACATGCCCATCAGATATGGGTTATCCTCCATTAAGCATGGAAATAAGTGAGATGATGAGAGGAAAAGCATACAAAGGTACATCATGCAAAATAATGTTATATACACCATGTGCTAAATTAGATGTACAAATAAAAGTGTTGTCTACATGACAACTGAGTTAATTATGCAAATTCCTATGTTGTAGACACAATTTGTTGATGCATGCATGGATGGAGTAAAGAGAGATAAAAAAAATGATGCATGCATGGATGGAGTAATCGAGACCCCCGCATTACTACATACATCAAGTATATACAAAAGAGAAGAAGGACAAAACCCCATAAGAGGAAAAGGTCACCCCCATAAAAGAGAAGAAGGAGACAAGGTAGTCCCCCCCCTTAAATGTAGAGTGTCAATCATTGATAGCTGCTCCAATGTAGAAGATGATCCAATGTTGCTAAACAATATTCCTCCCCTTTGGAAGAAACAATGGCAGAGGTAAAAATGAGAACATGTTGAAAAGGAGAAGTGCAGATCTAGTAAGGATGGATGTAGAACATGTTCCAAAGAACCAAGTGTCTCCTCAAATTATAAAAAGACATCCTGCAACTGTTGTACATAAAAATACACAATCACATCAACCTGTGAAGATTGATCATGTAGAGAATGGACAAGAGGGTCAAAGTGAGCCCTCATAACAATTGGAGAAGGATCTTCTTCAACAAAGAGAAAATATATATCATTAATGACATCTCCCAAATCTGCTATGTGTGACTCCATGAACAAACCCAAAATATCTATCAAGAAGTCATCCACTGATGTTGGAGATGGAAGACAAGGTGTACCCTGATATGTTGGACTTATCATTGTGACAATATGTGCATGTAGAATTTGCAAATGAGGTGACCTCTCCCTATATCTATCAATAGGAACCTAGATATCAAAATCTATTGATGCACTATTGCTGGTGCCATGATTAGTTTCCACAATGCATGAAGTAGTATCCTTAATAAAGTGAACGTGTATATCATCAATAATTTTTCCACATCTTCAATGTGAGACTTGATGAATAGACTTGCAATATCTCGAAGGAAGTCATCCTATGAAGCTGAAGTAGGAAGACATGGAGGTTCCTGTTGCATTGAATCCGAAGCATCTATGGTTGGAACTAAATTAGTAGTAGTTGATTTTACTAAAGATAGAATGACATTTGGAAAAGGAGGAATTGTGGGATCTCCATATTTTTTCCAAAGAGCCATCCACATATCATTCGGGTGAATGAGCTTATTAATGAAATGCTTAGTATTAGAACTCATATTTAGTATAATAATATCCTAGAGTTTGCTAATAGGTGGCTATATTTTAGTGTCAAAGATCAATTTACTGGAACATAAATAAGGAAATGCTTCCTTATGCTTACTTCTTAGATGATCGATGACTAAAGCACTCAATTTTTAATAGTTCCTTTTTGTCAATGGTGGTGTAATTCCAAATCCACACATGAAACAAAACTCCTCCATGAGATCAATAAAATTTACCCTCTAGAATGCCAAAATATGTAATCAACCTCCCCTAATATATGATCTAGGCACTTAGTGTGATAGCCACAAGCCAATTTAGGGCCTATTTATGAAAGTAGTATTTCTATCCATAGAACCTATAATTTGATTACAGATCTGAAAAGTAGACAAAGAAATATTCACTTTAAAAAAAAATGAAACCTAATTATGTGTCCAAATGAGCCCGCACTAAGGATTTGAAGTGGCAAAAATCAGAATTTGCAAGTTGTAGAAAATTTTTGGAACAGAGATCTCAAACAACCTACACCAATGTGTAGATCAAAAAATTCTACTGCAAAAAAAAAAAAAAAAAATTGCTCACAAAAAAGAATCTGTATTAGGGAGATATTGTTGTTTGAAAATCATCTCTAATATAATTTTTCCATAATCGCCATCGTCGTGCCTCCAAAAATTAAATGGCTCTAGATTTTTTCTCAAATGTTCGATTTGGATGAAACAAAATTTGATTTGGGGGTTTTTTGACCTTCTAAATATGATGCCAACATAGTTACTCCATTACTGGGACAACTTGCACTATTGATATTCAAATCATTTGCATGACCATTTGAAGGTAAAAACGAATTTCTTTAAATAAATAAATAAAATCTTATTTGAAAGCCAAAAAAATTGCAACTAAAATCACTATATACATAAACCAAGGTAATGAACACCAATACTAAATCAAGGTAAGACAGACCAATACTAAACCTAGCAACTATATGCATGGTCTATAAACCCTAAATATAATAGCATTCTTATTTAATCTTTCTTCTATAATTTGAATGCTTGTGATATCCATATGAAATCTATTGGAACATTGTGCATGACATCCCTTAACTTCTTCTATAATCTTTAAAAATTTCAATGTCTCGATAGGATGAGTGAAGATGACATTAGTCTTAAAAAGGAAACCTTAATAAATGATGCGACACTTGAAACAAAAAAGACATTAATCTATATACACTTATATAACATATATTTGTCCACTATTTTCTAAAGAGAATATTTAAAACAAAAGTATCTAAAGGTTTACAAGATAAAATATTGGAATGGATTGAGAAGTTGTAATGGTGTACATGAAATTCAACAAATTGTAACTTCTTTAACGAAGTAGGCTTTAGATAGACTTCAAATAGATACTTCATATAGAAATATGTATGCAGAAAACTCATATCAAATGTATTAAATTTTTTTAATTATCACTTGATATAGGATATTTCGAAATGAATTAGAAAAGGCCAACTCCACTCCCGTAGAAATGAATTAAAAAAGTTTAACTCCACTAAATAATTAATTCGGTCGAAGCTTCTGATTTGAACAGCGAGTCGCGGCACGGGAAACGTTTCGTCTGGTCGACGCCGTAGGACTTTGAACGCTTGATTCAGCGAAGGAAATAGTTTGCTTGTAGAGTTTCAGCCCCTCTATATAACCGCCACACTGTTGTGTTTGATCAAACAGCTTCAATCATCACCGAGCAAGTTATCATTTTGTTGAAAGGCGAGGAAGGAATCCCCAAGTAATAAACATGGAGAGTTTGATGAGAGCAGTGCTGATTATGTTGCTCATGATTACGTTGGTGGTCCATGTCTCGGCTGACTGCCACAACTCGCCTGTTCCGTGTTTACCAAAGGAGAAGTGGGCAGTACGAGATGTGGAGAACATTAAGGCTCATTGCCACAACTCGCCTGTTCCGTGTCCACCAAAGGAGAAGTGGGCAGTACGAGATGAGGAGAACATTAAGGCTCATTGCCACAACTCGCCTGTTCCGTGTCAATCATCATACCACAACTTGGCCTCAGCCTTACCGTTGAGACAGCCGCTGGCATACTTAGACAAATAAAACTGGATCTCTTCTTCTCCTCCCTCCCTTCACCATTTCCTTTCACATCCACTGCATACAGATTACTCATTGTATTGCCAATAAAACTGCACGCACCTTCTACAATGGATGCGTTCCTTCAATTCATGTACTTTTCTACTTCTTAATTGAAAGAAGAATTCAGGGACCAGGAGACCGAGCGATGATTCTTACACACATAATACAGCTTTCAATAACTTTTATATGAATAATAATGAAAACAATAATTTTCATATGAATAATTTTGGAAATTTACTGCTCAACAACTTTTTATTCCAATTGAAAAGACTATCTTTTCACTCATGCAATTCTCCAAATTTTATACTTACAATTTGATCACATAGTTCCTTGCCAAATAATTCCTCCAATAAAACATGCATTTTGTATACTTTCATTTGTTATCATCAGACCATTTGCATAGCTAACTAATTTTCTTGCTAATGATATTTCTACACAGACAATCATTTTCATTTCACTAACAATTATTTGTAAGATCTAGTATTTAATTTTCACAATCCAGGCTAAGATACATTAATATATACTAATTTTTAGAAAACAATTCACCTTTTTCAACCATATATATAAAGTTTTATAATGGTTGGAAAAGTCAAATATTTTCACAAAAGTTAAATTTAATTTAGTATGTGTGCATGTACGCATATGTATATACATGCATGCATGTATGGATGGATGGACGCATGTACGTATGTGTATACATGTCTATACATGTGAATTCGCACGCGCGTGTGTGTGTGTGTGTGTGTGTGTGTGTGTGTGTGTGTGAGAGAGAGAGAGAGAGAGAGAGAGAGAGATACCACACTATATTGTCAAATATATCCATAACATTAGCTAAATAGACAAAATATTTATTTTTTTCTAATTTTTCAACTTGATAACTCATGCACCTAATATTTATTTCTATCATAAAAAGAGCTAAAATCACGAGGATTATTGATACACTCAAAGTCCATGCTACAATTTTTCATACAAAATAGTCATAAAAGACTAATGAAATACATTAATTCTCACAATCTATATGAATAAATAGACTTTCAAATGAGGATATTACAATATCAAAATAAACCATAATATATCACTTTCAATCATCAGTCTTAGAGTGTCATATGTGAATTTCGAAGGCCACTAATTTTGTAACACCCTACTCGGGAACGCAAGTAGGAAGAGAATGTGTCAAATGATGCCAATGTCAAGAATAGATTCAAGGGCTTGGGATTTATTTTTGAATGGAAAATATTTATGAGCTTTTTCAATTCCAATTCAATTTGGGGAAGAACAACAAGAAAAGTTTGTGAATAATTTTTAGCAATATTAAAATCTTGTATTGTTTTAAATTGAGGTTGTTTTGTAATTAAAATGAAAGAGAGTAGTATTGTGGATAGTATTATGGTTGGGTTTCAAGTGGGAGTGTTGATATATGATTGAAAATATCATTTCAGTAGAAGATTGTTAAAAGAAGACTATGTGTTTTCAATGATTATTTTCTCACTGATATCAAACCGGCTATATGTTGGTTAGAAAATTTCTTATATATTTCAAGCGCTATCACTTAGTTGATTGATGAAGAGGATTTGATCAATAAGATGTAACAAAAGTACCTAGAGGAAAGGTTGAGTTATGATTATGTATTGAAGTGCAAGAATCAGTTAGTATAATGATAACATAATGTATTGTTAATCTACTTGGGGTTACAAAATGATTGGGTACACTTAGAAAGTTTAGAAGAATAAGGTTGAACAAAGTTCATTTGCTAAGCTTGACCGAGTTGATAGAAGGTGTTCAGTAAAGTTAGTGCAAGCCGAGCAAAAAGTTAGTTGGATCCAAGTGAAAGTGATTTCTAGTGGATGTTGAGCAAGTTAGTAGGTGTCGAGCAAGGTAGTACATGTCGAGTGATTTTTAATAGATTCCAAGCACCAGTGAAATACAGTTGATACCGAGTGTTTTTACAATAGATGCCGAGTAACACAGTATGTATCAAGCATCAGTAAATTGATAATGTTGAGCTACTACATTATGAAAAAGATCAAATATTCGTGAATTAAAAGCCAACAATTTTTTTTCTTGGAACTTGTAAATCAAAAGGAAGATAAGATTGATGAGCTAGAGGCACATAATCTTATGTAAACTATTTTGGAGGCAAATTCAAACGGATTCAAATAGAAGTTTCTAGAGAAGACAAGATATGGGGTAGATACATTGTATCCTACCTAATCCATTGAAAACCCTAAATTTTGAGATGGATAATGAGTGGAAAAAAGAGTTCTAATTACCTATAAATAGGGATGTCTAATCATGAAGCTAGGTTAGTTGTTGGATGTTGGAAGGAGCTTAGAGAGTTTTTGGATGTGGAAATCTAACAAGGAGAAGGAAGAGGGTTTGCTTCATCAAGTGACCAAAGGGGAGAAGTCTACAATGAAAAACTAAGCATGAAGGCTTAATGAGGATGAATTCTTGAAGGTTGAACAAGCTATCAGAACTGCAAAGTTTGAAAGCCAAGAAGAGTTGAGAACTGAATAGTGATCTGTAATCTACAAGTAAGGTTGTAAGTTGTATCAGATCAAAACTCTACTATTACTTTCTAATAATTGTATCAAATTCAGGTAAATCCTTTGGAGAAAGGTTGATTTAATAGTCATTGGAAAATCCTTTAATAGAGTCGCATTCCAAGCGAATGGCCTAAAGTCCTCTAACAAGGCTCACTTTTAATAGTGTCATTGAAAGCCCTTAATCGGGTCACTTTTAACAGTGTGTGTTGTAACCTTTAACACAGTTGGCCTTTAGTAGGGCATAACTTCAGAAGAGTGAGAAAGGAGTAGCATGTTACTAATGGTTTTTCCCAAATTGGGTTTCGACGTTAAATCACTATGTCATGTGTACAAATGGATGTGTTATGTTTTATGCTTTATACTTCTGCATGTTAATGTTATAAGTAACATATCAGTTTTGGTTAACACACAATGAATGCATGCATGGTTAAGAAATTTTTATTTGTACATCTCGACCTTGAATAATTTATTCACACCCCCCCCCACTCCCATGCCTCTTAGTTATTTTAAAAGGTGTTTCAACAGGGAGAATGTTGAAGACAAAACTCAATAGTCATTGAGTCTTTTGACTCTTTGTATTCTAGATAATGCTATTGTATATGTTTGTAAAAGAATGTTGACTATTACATTGTAGGGTGTGGAGAGATTTATCTTAGATTTGGTGATTAATAAAATTATTGCACTATTCGAAGAGTGGATCGTAAATTTGCGTTTGTTTTTGGATCTCCATTTTAATTTATTGTTTGATATTTTAACACAGTCAACCAAACATATTATCGATGTCCCATTCTAGTAGCTAAAGACAATATAATTTGATATAAGGTATTCATTTTATGTCAATTACTAAAGAAAAGATACCATTTGTTAAACATCAGCTTAAGAGGAGGATTTATTATAAGATGATTAGACACATGGTATTAGAGCTCAAAATCTTCATGCACTTGTTTATTTTTCTTTTGCACAATCTTCACAAACGTTCATCAGTTTTTTGATTAGCAAAGGTACAGTAACAAAATGCCTCTAACAAATGTTCTTTTGGTGTTCTTCTTCTTACCCTTCTTATGAGAGTTGATGTTAAGAACATGAATGTCTTCATCTAAGGTTTTATGTTTTTCGTTAGTCATTAATCTCGATTCTTCTCGAAGATAATTGGATCTTAATTGATCTAGTTTTGGGATTTTAGATATTGCACTTATACCTTGTACAAATGACTCCCAAGAATTTGGTAGTACTCCTAATGCAATTAGGGATAACTCTTGGTTGTTAATCTGATAACTGACTGAAGATAACTGATCTCTCAATTCTATGATTCTCATGAATCAGGAATTTATTGTTTCTTCTTTATTCATGCTAATATTATTTATTTGTCTTTCAAGAGCTAATTTTCTACCAGTGCTATTTACTATGAATGTATTTTCTAGACCTTTAAAAATGCAATATGTTGTTTCATGTTTTTCCAAAATAGGCACTATGTGATCTTGAATGACATCCATGATTATTTTCATGGCCTTCTCATTATGTCTTGATCCATAGAGTTTTCTCTGGATCATCTTTACATTCTTTATTTTCTTCTTTTACAAAGGATTCTAATTTGTTCTCTTTTAACAACATCATTATATGGAGTTTCCAGGACTTGAAGTTTTCAACACCTATAAGGTGGTGTCAAATCTTAAAATATTTATCATCTTGAAGAATAATGAGAGACAACAACTTAATGTGAAATATGATCTCTTAAACTTAACAAGATCTCTCCTTAACAAGGCTCTAATACCATGTAAAGTTTCTTACTAGATTTCAATATAAGGCTTGACTAATGCTCAATTTTGTTAGTAGGTTTAATCATCGATCCCAATGAAATTGATTAACTTTAGAGTCTATATATATTACTTTAGAAGTAGTAGATATGTTCTTATGCTTATGATGCTTACTTCCTTTGATATGCTAGAATCAATAGATTATGATGCTTAGCAAATTGGGGTAGATGTATTACATATACATCACGAAAAGGTGTGATTGTGAATGGGCATGTTTTTGAATGGAGACATGACCATTTACAATCATACCCAATCAAAGTTAACAAATAGTAATCAATAATTACATGCTCACTATCAATAATGATATTGATAACCAATAAAGTGAGATTGTAGCCCAATTTGAAGTGTTCAAAATAGTACTGAATCAAAAAAGGATGGATAAGTATGAGATATTATTATGATACAATATATATGATATCGGTTAGGATACAACACATATAGTATCAATTGAGACTTCAGAATATGTGTGTGTGTCTCAATATACAAGCATATTGATGTATAGCAGGCTGAGTTGAGAAGAAACCCAAGAACTTTAACTTCTTGAAGACACAAAACATCAAGATGACCAAGCCAATGCCTGGTATCATGAAAAAAATATTTTTGTGGGTGGCTTGTTATCCCGGACACATTCCATGAGAGACAATTCATTGTAACATAGCTTGCATGTCTTCCTCATCTCCAAGAGAGGACACTACAATATTTGGGGTCAAATTGTGATAGAAATTTGTGATGATGGTCTAATTTGTGGTGATTTTCATATATATATTTTTTATAATTTTCCCTGATGCCATCACAGTACCAATGTAAGAGTCATAATTACAATGCCCACATAAGTATAAAAAAGAAAAGAAAACACAACATAAATCATTCCCCATTTGTTTTAATTGTGGAGAGTTGCATGTGAAAGAAGGTGGAGAGCTCTAAATGTTATTGTGCCCTTGTGCTTGGTGCATTTTTTATCGTGATATATCCCTACATTTCATTTTTATGTCCTTTATCTATGATTTCATTGCTGTGATCTCTGCATTTGTTATTGTACCTTTGCTATTTAGCAAACACGTCTTTAGTAAGAGTGCATAGAAGAGCATACCTTTCCTTTTTCTCCAATTCATATGTAAGATTATCATTTAGACTAGTAGGTAATTTTTTTGGAATGATATACTTAGTAACAATAAAATCCCATAATATAACATCTAAATAATATATGTAAGCTTCGATCATAACTTTCTGAAACACATAGTCATTGCCATCAAAGAATGGAGCTTGATTAAGAGAAGCTCCTTTAGCCTATGCCATTTATACTTCCACGTGTCCCTAGAATAGTTCCTATAGGTAAACCTAGAAAGGAAGCCTAGCCCTAATACAACTTGTTGGAAGTGGTGGCTATTTTGAGAGGGGGGAGGGGTGGTGGTGAATTAGATTAGAACTTTTAAATAAACTTTCTAATTAATGCATCACATTGGTGGAAACATTAAATGTTGAATGAGCATAAATATATAAATTAATGTAATAAATTGAAGCTAGCAAGATAATATAAACAACTCACAAAACAAGAGACATAATTTTGTGTAGTGGAAAACCCTTAAAATCCTTTTTGTTTCATCATAACAAGAAAAAATGCCTTGTTAAACCTGTCTTCTTCATTCAGTAAAAAATCTCTATTACAACAAAAACTACAACTATCTTTAATTCTTTTCAATGTATGATATACCAGATGTTACATACACACACAACTATATGATTTTAATTCACACACATGTATTTATAGGTAACCATATAATAAATCTTTCAAGTAAACCAAAATGTTTTATATCTAAGGAAGGATAAATGTCTCTATTATTCTTTCATTCTCACTCAATAGCACACACACCTATGAATCCTTAAATAGAGATACATTTTAAAAATATTACAATGACTCTACTCAAAATTGGTTTCCAACTATAATGGCCTTTTTATTTAGACAAGAAGAAGGAAGTAGTCCATTGGTATCTCAAAGTGCCAAGCCAAACTTTTGGTTGATCCAAATTGACTGGAGGATGGGTTTGTTAATCATTCTAGTATTCTTCCTAATTCAATTTGTAATCACTTTGACATTATTCTTTTCTTTAGTTTAGGTGTAAAGAATCTTACAAGCCATTTTAGATTCATAAGTATGTGGTGGAGAGACCCAAGTTTTGAGGCTCTACTAAGACAATGGTGGTTAAAGACTAATATATTCTCAAGGACAATTAGTTTTTACTTTTGGAAAAGGATTCAATATGATAAGGATAAGATTAAATATTGGAATAAGATTTTTCTTGGTAACATTTTTGTAGAAGAAATAAAGGTAGAATAACAAGTCTATTCTCTTAATGTAATGCCCCACCCAGAGATCCTTGGAAACAAGGATTCAAATCAAGCCAATATTTTTTTTTTACAAGTACGAATGCACATGACAACATCATACAGGGATCACAAAGATCACAATGGAATACTTCACCATAATCCCAACAACCAAGAGATCTTCGAACGCCACTACCAAATTGACACACGTGAACGAAAGCCAAAAACCACCACAAATAAGATGAGGGCACAAGAAACGACCACTCATCAACAAAACACCAAGCTGGGGTAAAATGCAGAGTCCTAAAATTTGTCTAAGCTTTAAATCCTGAAGCCCTAAAAATTGGCTAAGTTTGGATTTCTAAAGCCCTGAAATTTCCTAGAATCCTTAACTTGTCTCCGAGAGGTCTGAAACCTATCTCAAAAGATTCGTCGCATATATTAAAATATATCTTAAGTATAAGTTGATGTATATTTAATATTTAATTAATTTCTTATACTTAATAATTAATTCATTATTATACTTAATAGTTAATTAATTATTAAGTATAAGATATTAATTAAATATTAAATATACGTCAACTTATACTTAAACGATATATTTTAAACCCCAAGAGACTGACTACAGAAACACACACAATGAAAAACAATAAGCAACACCAAGGGATAGAAGAACACCTAAGAGGGTACCCCAAACCATCCCTAAAATTTTTAGACCAGACTAAAAAGTGCCTGCTGCCCACCTGCATAGGTTTCATAAAAATCGTGCGACACTTTATCAGCACTATACGATGCTTTATTAGTGTCGTGCGACATTTCTCCAGAAGGAGGGCGACATAATCAGGGGTTAGGCAATACTTCTACAAAGGGCATGCAATACTAGAAGTGTATGTATGACATTTCTTTTGAGGGAGTGTGATAATTTAAAGTATCATACAACATTACTCAAATGGGTGTGTGACACTATATTGTATCGCAACATGCTGACACATGGTTACCTAGGGAAAAAGAAAGAAATCTCCAAAGGGAGAATGATATGCTAAACAAAGTTAGAACCTCCACATCGGGGAGTACCGAATCCGCATAGATCGAGGAGTGAACACTTGAGTGAATAAACAACAAGATGCCAAGAAGGAGATACATCTATCCATCTAAAATTGTAGCAGAAAAGAACGTACTAAAAGAAACATCACAGTGAACATAAGCAACAAACAAACTAAGTACGCGGTTCCTCCCAACCGTCAGTAGCATCATAAGACCATCATGGATCCTAGCCATCCCCCATGCATAACATCCCAAGTCATCAATCAGATTATCAGTACTGTCGTAATAAGGACGTCACTACTAAACATGAAAATAACCAAAAGCATAAGGAAATCTAGCATGCTAGTAGAAAAGCATAAGATAATCCTACAGTAGATAACATCACCTATCACATGCTAAACATCAATAAGCAATAGATATGCTACTACAACAATTCACATCATCTAATCATGTGTTAAACATCATAATATGGGAATGCGCCAAATAAACTAACATCATATAAACATGATATCCAAGCATTCCAATGAAACCATAAATCACAAGAAAACATACTCTGAAACCCAAAGTACCAAGTGATAAGATCCATCAACAGTCGCACTAGGACAAAAGACCATCTCTATACACTAGTCCCTAGCAGTGGTGAAGGTAGCTACACCTCCCAACCACGTGGAACCCATAGGTCCACACTCGCCATGCTGATGGCGATAAAGATCCAACCACAAACACACATAAAGCACAACATCCAAGGCTAACACTCAAGCCAGACAGTATGATGGCTGCAACCAAGAACCTAAGACAATGCAAGGAGTATAGGTCCTGGTGAGACACTCAATAGGCTACTAAGTAGGAGCTGACATCATGGAGAGTTGTTTGGCATCCAAAAGCCCAAGCTAGTATAGGAAGCTACTCTTCTCAACAGAAGGTACACAACCTAGGGCTGCAACTCTTCACGACGGAAGGCGCACAACCTAGACATTTTATTATCTTTTATTTATTACCACCCAATGTTTTAATTTAATTATCTCTTATATAAAACTTCCTCTACCAACCGGGGAATAGTCACTAGGTTGCAGGATAGAAGCCCCTCCATATGCTACCCTACCCTACCCATGCTCATCCTATGACAAGTACCAGTCGGCATGCATACTCCAATCCCAACCCTAATCATCATAACTTCTAGAAGTACCACAGAAGATCGAGTCTTGCAACTCACTCGAAAAATGTACATGCATGTACTCGTGTGTGGCACATCACCATCACGAAGATCAAAACAAAAGGACAGGATGAGAACACAATGCAAAGAAAACACCCAACTGAAAGCAACAAAAGAGGACAGATTCTACACAAATCCCAAAGCCAATAAAACCATACATCATAAAATTACTCAATCGGCCTCAATCTGAGAGTATGGATTGTACACGAATCCCAACAATATAACAAGACCAAAAGTCATGAACTTACTCAACCGGCCTCAATTCGAGAGTATGGACTCTACACGAATCTTAGCATCCATGAAAAAAAGCAATGGTCTAAAAGAAACAATAACAACAGGTATATAAAATCACTCAACCGAATACAACATCAAGAGTACGGATGCAATATGCATCCCAATGCAACATGAAAGTGCAGAAGTGATCTGACTGATATCCAAACAGATCATCCAAGTCCACGACCCACATTGTGCCAAGAAAACCTTAGAAAATAGGGTGGCAAACAAAACGAGGTAAAAACCTCAAATTTTAGAAAAATTACAAAATTTAAACCCATTTGACCTTTGGGTTTAGAAAACCCGAAAAATCCAAAAATAAAAGGAATCAAACACCATATGCAAAAACGGCCAGCATAACGACCCAAAAACCCAAATCCTCATCTTGAAAAATAGGGAAATGTTTGTACCTGCCCAACTGGGTAGAACTAACATATAGAAATGAAGGGGAACACTAGTTCTTAGCCTCCAAACAAATGGCTACCAAAAATAGAAGCAGGAACAGAGCAAAAACAATAAAATAGGAAAGCCCTACCTCACAGCCAAAAGGGAAAAATGGGAATCTAAACCATTAAATAAATATCCTGTAGAAGTAGCTAAAAATCACGGCAATCCAAGGTTTCCCCGAGCTGATCCAATGAGCCCAATCTCGCGATGATCCCATGCCTGTAGCTCCCACAACAAACAAAACAATAAATCCTCATGAAGAGGATTTTGGGTTTTACCCTCCAACTTTCTAATTCAAAAGTGAGAAGTGAGGAATTAAATTCCTCTTTGGATATTTATTCACTTTTCAAGTGAATAATCGATTAGGGAAAATAACCAACCAACCTAGTTAAACCACGAATTGACCCAAACAAAAATAGGCTATTCCTATAAATAGGAATTCATCTATGGTAAAACTACTAGAAATTAAAATAAACTAATTAAAAAGCCAGAAAACCCAAAAACACATAAATCTCCTTAATAACTTCCGCGACCATGCGAACCTCTAAATGCACAAACATGCTTACTGGTCTAATCACATAATGCAAATAAGTTTGGATTTAATAATCACCGAAAGTTTTAATTTAAACATTTAATAAAGGATACGTCGACCATATAAGGATGACATTGGCAAAATATGAAAGGTTGAATCACAAACTCCATGTCACTGCCAGGGATATAAATCCTGCACACTAAAACACACGATCAAGTGCAATTGCATATAATAACATAGCCAAAGCAATAAATGCATTAAATCACCTAATTTAACCATTTATTTAATTATATTAAAATAATCTATTTACATCACTCATGTTCACATAAAGCATAACAATACAGGAATGAAGTAAATAACCATAGCATTAAATCCATCACATAAAATAATTAGAGGTATGTCCAAATACCAGATAACCAGATATTATCATAAAACACACTATCATCTCAAAATGGCATCGTCATGCAATATGATCAACTAAACAGCATAGTAGACTAAAATCTATGATACCAAAATCAAGGTGTAACATCTGACTCTCAAGTCCTCTCAAATATAAAGCATCACATAAGAACATATATCTCTTAGATCAAAATATAACAAGGTAAATGTCTGCAACACACAACCAAATAATCCAACATGAACACTCCATTCTAATTACTTAAGCATTTAATAATAATTGTTTACTCTGTATTAAAAAGGCATTTAAAACACAGAAACAACCATAGTCATAAAGATGACTAACCACTGCTACAGGAACCTACTCTAGTGTAGCATGGTAATAGTATATAGTGCAATCTCTGCACACATCTCAAGGTAATCACGAAACAACCTCATGATACCACATCGATCCTGGTAACCACTAGAAAAAACCTCTATGAACCATAAATCACATTAAAATCTCAAAGATGAGTCAAAAACATAATCAAAGCAACTGATACAGAAACATAAATCCAAACATCTCGATGGTGTGGACAACTCAGGGTCGCAACTGATCCCATCTCAATAAAAGATCAGCAAGGTTGCATCCATTAAGATGTCTTATAGAAGTTAAATGGGAGAGGCACTACAATTAATATGAAAATCATAGCTAAAGTTATGTTTAAAATGAGTATTGAAGGAGATTCATTTTTTAAATATCACCTACTTAAACTCTTTCTTAAAGAATATCTATTTTGGAGAGATAAGTCTCAAGAGTTGTGGCTAGAAGTAGAAGATTCTAACACTAAGTTTATCCATTCTTTAGTGAAAGCTAAAAGACCCCTTAATAGGATCCATGGAGTTGATATTAAGGAAGGGAAGTTTTTTTTTTCTTCATAATGATATTGAGAAAATTATATTGGAGCACTTTCAAGGTGTGTTGTTTCATCATTTGAGAGTAGTTTCAAGTGGAATGATAATCTAATTACTGGGGTCTCTTCGACAAATAATAAGCATTTCATGAGGTACTTATGACTAAAAGAAGTTAGGCTGACAACTTTTAATTGACATCCTTTGAAATATCTTGGGCCAAATGGGTTCACGATGGATATATCCCAGTGAAGTTGTGACTTTTTAAGAGAAGATGTTTGGAAAGTGGAAATAGATTTTAGGAAGAAAGGAATGTTCATGAAAGAGACTAATAATGCTTTATTTTTTTAGTGGTAATAAGAAAAAATGCTATGATATTGTGGACTTAGGAAAATTCCACTCTACAATTCTATCTACAAAATCATCTCCAAGGCTTTTGCAAATAGATTGATAGATTTTCTATCCAAAATAATTTTTGTAAAAAAATGGCTTCATATAGAATAGAACAATTTTAGACATTGGAATATTGGTCTCTAAGACCATTCATTCTTTGTTGAGAGAAAAGAGGAGAGGTATGATAGTGAATATTGATGTAAGTAATGCATATGATAGAGTTGTATGTTAATTTTTGATCAAAGTGTTGGAGAGATTTAGTTTTGGGCATTGTGGTTATCTTGCATTTTTCATTACATATCTCCCTAATTAGTTTTTCATTGCTGTTAATGTTTGCATTTGTGGTTTCTTCAAGGTTTCCAAATATTGACCTTAGAATTGTTTTTATAATTGAGTGTCAACACACTTAAGCTATTTGCTAAGTTCATATCGAGCTAGCAGCATATGCCGAGTATAATATATACAAGTGCCGAGTTGCAATATGTGCTAAGCTAGAAATAAAGTAAGTGTCGATTCACTTAGGTGTCGATGAAATAGATAGTACTAAGAAAATATATGTGCCAAGTGAACAATAGATACCGAGCATATTTAGGTGTTGAGCAAGATAAAATTTCAGTAGGTGTTGAGCATTAGTAATCAACAAGTGTCGAGCAAGACAGAATCAACATAAGAGTTTTAGCCTTCAAAAACTAAGATGTAAACCATTTTGCATGCTAGATAATGAATAAATCTCAAAGCTTAGAGATAAGATCAAATCTATTTGATTGCCTATGTGTAATACATGTAACCAATTAAAAAAATGGAAGGAATTCAGCAAGAAAGTTGGATGAATCTCAGTCGTAGATTCATACCTAACCGTAAGTCGCAAAATTCTTTTAAAGGGAGATGAATCCCCAAAATTCATAGAGTATGTGAGAAAGAATGCATGTGAGAAGGTGATGATAGCACTGAAAGGGGTAAATTGATTAGCATACAATTGAGGTGACTTAGAAGATCAACAACATTGCAGAATCAGTTAGCAAAACAGAGGATCAAGGGTACAACATTTTCATATTAGATCAGAGAGGATCAAGATGAACTGAATTGGGATCTAAAATCAACAATATTAGATTGTAAGTATAACAGATCAAACATTCTACTGTACTCTCTAACAATTGTTAGAACAAAATGAAATCTTGCAGACCTAGGTTGGTTTAATAGCCATTTTATAAATCTTTTAATAGGTGACATTCCAAGTGAGTGTTCTAAAGTCCTTTCAACTAGGCACACTTTTGATAGGGTGTTAAAATCATTTAATAGGGTAGAATCTAACAAACCTTTGTAAGCTTTTAATAAGTTAGGCCTTTCATAGGGTAGATGATGATAATGGTCAAAATATGTAACCTTAACAGATGAACTTTATTGTTGAAGTAGTGAAGAATTGTGGGTTTCATCCCCACCCTAGTTTTACCTTCTCATTATAGGGTTTCTGGGTAATCATATCTAGTGTCAATTGTTTATTTGGATGCATTTACTTTACGTGTTAGTTCTATATGTTTATGCATACATTGTTTCAAAGTTAAAAATTTTATTGGTTAAAGTTTATTACTTTTGATTCACCACCCCCCCAGAAGTATACATTTCCAATTTGTATTTACAACACCAAAATGGTTTGAGACAAGAAGGGAATTTTTTCCCCATATCTCTTTATTCTAATGATTGAGGTTTTGGGAAGATTTATTAAGTAGAGTGTCCTTTATGAATTTGGAAAGGTATAGTAGTTAATAAAGACATTGATCCTATTTCCCACTCTTAATTTGTAGATGACGCTATCTTGTTTGGGAAGACTTGTTAATCAAAAGCTTGGCTATAAAAGATAGGTTGGAGGATTATGATATTAGATCAGGTCAAAGTATGCATAAAGATGAATCAAAAAATTCTTTATGAACAAGTTTGTAAAATTAGACAAAGTAAAATATAAAATTTATTGGGCTTCCAAATTCATTTCTTAACCCTAAGATATGTTATCTTTCCTCTTTTCATTGGAAATAACCATAAGGGGATATAGGATGAAATTTTTAGAAAATGTTAGGCCAAATTAACATTATGGAGGAATGAGTGCCTCAACCAAGATGATAGAATAATTATGAATAAGACAAATTTTTTAGTTGTTCCTATATACTTTATATCTTAATACTTAATTTTAATTTAAAAAGAATTAAAGGCATTAGATGGTATTCAAAAAAAAAAATTATGGGAAGGCTCAAAAGAAGCTAAGCACATCCCTATGATCAAATGGAACATGAATTGTCTAGTAAAGGAGAAAGGAGGAGCAAGTTTGTGCAAGCTGAATCTTCATAATTGGCTTTGGGGTAAAAGTTATCATGGAAGATGTATAAGTTTCCCTCTAGGTTTTGGTGAAAAATATTCACTATGAAGCACATAGATTCTATAAGAATTTGGTATATAGCTCTGATACCATGTAAGAATTTTTCTTAGGGAGAATTTTCTCAAGATCAAAGAACTCAAGCACAAGCACAACAGTAGACCAAACGAGTATGATCAGAATGATGATATGATATGAATCGATATGAAAGTACACTAGGAGTTCCTATATATAAAGGCCTCTAGAATGCTTCTAGAATACCTAAGAGTTAGTAACATGATAAGTCATACAACCAAACATGTGTCCACTAGATATGGGTTATCCTCCATTAAGCATAGGAGTAAGTGAGATGATGAGAGGATAAGCCTACAAAGGTGTAGCATGCAATATAATGTTGTAGACACCATGTGCTAAATTAGAAGTACAAATAACTATGTTCTATACATGAAAACTTAGTTAATTATGCAAACTCTAGTGTTGTAGACACCATGTGTTGAATTAGAGTTGCTTACTCTAGTGTTATCAACATAACAACTCATAAGAGTACACAAACTCCTAAGTGTCTCACTAATAAAATTATGCATTAACCTAAGTAAAATTAAGTAAAGTATAATAAGTAAATACTTATTTACACCAACACATTCCCTTTAGTGCAACTTAGGGGAATGCACTTAAGCTTACAAAAGCTAGGATAAAATGGAAGAGGGGTCTCGACTACTAGGCCATGTTAGGTACCCATGTACATAATGCAATGCAATCTCTCATAAGGCGGAGAAAGAGGGAAAACCTCATGGGAAATACCCTCCCCCAAAAATAAAGTTGAAAAATAAGATGCATGGATGGATGGAGTAATCAAGACCCCCTCATTACTACATACACCAAGTATATACAAAAGAGAAGAAGGACAAAACCCCATAGGAGGAAAATGTCACCCCCATAAAAGAAAATAAGAAGGAGACAAGGTAGTCTCCCCCCCCTTAAATGTAGAGTGTCAATCAGTGATAACTACTCCAATGTAGAAGCTAATCCAATGCTATTGAATAATGTTCCTCCCCTTTGGAAGAAACAATGGAAAATGTACAAATGAGATGCTTTCCCTATGTGTAGAAGGAATCTTGATGATGAATGGTGTCTCTAAAATTTTCTTAGCTCTCCCTGTGTTAATACTAAAGCTTGCCCCTTCCAATACTATTGAAAAGAAGAAGTGCAGATCTAGAAAGGATGGATGTAGAACATGTTCTGAAGAACCAAGTGTCTCCTCAAATTATAAAAATGCATCTTGCAACTGTTGTACATAAGAATCCACAATCACATCAACTTGTGAAGACTAATCATGTAGAAAATGGACAATAGGGTCAGAGTAAGACCTTACAACAACTAGAGAAGGATCTTCTTTATCAAAGAGATGATATATATCATTAATGACATCTCCCAAATTTTCTATGTGTGACTCCATGAACAAACCAAATATATCTTGCAAGAATTAATCCATTGATGCTGGAGATGGAAGACAAGGTGTACCCTAATGTGTTGGACTTATCACTATGACAATGTGGGCATGTACAATTTACTAATGTAGTGAACTCTCCCCATATCTATCAATAGGACCCCACATATCTAAATTTGTTGAAGAACTATTGCTAGTGCCATGATTAGTTTCCAAAATTCATGAAGTAGTATCATTAATAAAGAGAAGATGTATATCATTGATCATTTTTCCCACATCTTCAATATGAGACTCCATGAATAGACCTGCAATATCTAGAAGGAAGTCATCTCGTGAATCTAAAGTATGAAGACATGAAGGTTCCTATTGCACTGACTATGAAGCATCTATGGCTAGAACTAAATCAGTAGTAGCAACAAGAGCATTAGGTGGTGGGATCTCAAGTAGATTTGAAGGAAGCTACTAAAGATATAATGTCATCTAGAAAAGGAGGAATTATGGGATCTCCATATTTTTTTCCAAAGAGCTATCCACATATCATACGGGTGAATGAGCTTATTAATGAAATGCTTAGTATCAAAGTTGTATTAATGATAGCCACATAACAATTTAGGGCCTATTTATGAAAGTAGTAAATTTATATCCACAAAATAAACTAATTGTAGATCTAAAATGTAGACAAAGAATTCACTTTAAAAAAAAAAGAACCTGATTATGTGTCTAAATGAGCCCATACTAAGGATTTGAAGTGGCAAAAATAAGGATTTGTGAGTTGCAGAAAAATTTAGGAATAGACATCTCAAACCACCTACACCAATGTGTAGATCACAAAATTCTACCACAAAAAAAAAAAAAAAATTGCTCACAAAAAGGAGTCCATATGACAGAGATATTGCTATTTAAATATCACCTCTATTGTTATTTTTACATAATCATCACTGTCATGCCTCCAAAAATCAAATGGCTCTTGATTTTTTCTTAGATGTCCAATTTGGATGAAGGAAAATCTGATTTGGGGGTTTTTTGACCTTCTAAATATGATGCCAATATCTAATTAACACCTCCAAGCTCCAATCTTCTTTAGAAATCTCTCCTATTGGCCTGATGGCCAAAAAATTTCTAGAAAATAATGCACATCCAAAAAAAAATAGCAGAGATTCAAATGATAAAATATATAGATATAAAATTTAAATTCAAAGATTAGAAATGATCGTACCAATTTTGCAAATTACGCCTTTGGGTTGCCAGTTTGCAAAAACAATGTTGCCTCAATTTTGACTATGGCCCAACATAGGCAAATTTATAGTCCATTCATTGAATCAACATTTCAAATGCAATGGTGAGGTCTTCTTTGGTTGTAGACACTCCCAATGAATATGAATTCTTTGGATCTTGGTCGAGGTGTTGAGGCAAGAATGGTCTTGAATGACTATGTGAAGAGAATCTCCCCAGGCTCTGACACCATGTAATAATTTTGTATATAGCTCTGATACCATGTAAGAATTTGTCTTGGGGAAAATTCACCCAAGATCAAGGAACTCAAGGACAAGCACAATAGTATACCAAAAGAGCATGATCAAAATGATGATATGATATTTATTTAGTATATTGATATGAATTGATATGAAAGTACACTAGGAGTGCCTATATATAAAGGCCAGTAGAATGCTTCTAGAATACTTAGGAGTCAGCAACATGATAAGTCATACAACTAGGCACATGTCCACCATATATGTTTTATCCTCCATTAGGCATAGGAGTAAGTGAGATGATGAGAGGATAAGCCTACAAAGTTGTAGCATGAAAAATAATGTTCTAGACACCATGTGCTAAATTACAGTTGCTTACTCTAGTGTTGTCAACATGACAACTCATAAGAGTATGCAAACTCCTAGGTGTCTCACTAATAAAATAATGCAATATAATAAAATAATGCATTAACCTAAGTAAACTTAAGTAAAGTGTAATAAGTAAATACTTATTTCCACCAACAAATTAAAATAGGCTAGAGAGGATCTTCACAATATAAAATTGTGAATTGAGGTCTCCCACTTGGAATCTCTTATGAAAGTGGAAGACCGATTATAGACATTTTAACTTGGAAATTTGGGAAAGGTAATTATACCTATTCTCGTGGGACTCATGGAATGCAAAAAGTTTGATAGAAGAATTTGTTAGAGATTTGGATTGGATTGGACTTGTAGAGGAGAAGATGGGAAGGTTTCTTTGTGATTATATTTCATTCCCCCCAATTGCATTTGGGGCTCCAAGTGGAGCAAAAACTTGTAGAGATTGATCCTAACCAAACAAAGGAAAAGTGTTGGCCATTTTAAAGGAAAATGGATTGAATATTAAAGAGTTTGATGAAAATTTGATTTGATTTGTTTATAAGTTTGAGGAGAATAAGATGAAATTTGGCTATGTTGTGCAAAGGAGAAGATCATTAGATTCTAATGAATATTCAATGTTATGTTAGTACAAAATTGTTCTTCCAAACGAAAGGGCTTTTCTCTAGGTCACATTGCATGGGAGGACTCTAACTGGGGAAAGGTTGCATAAAATAGGTATTACAAGTCTTAATAGATTTTTTCTATGAAAAAATGTAGTGGAAGATATGAATCATTTTCTTCTTTGGTGACCAAATTTCCTAGAATGTTGGAATTGGCTCCTTTCTATGTTAAATGGTTATGACTAGGAGTTCTAGTCTATTTGATTTTATTTATTCTTGGGTAGTTGGGAGATGAAATTTTCTATGAGGGAATATTTGGCTATGTAGTCCGTCGTTAATTGTATCATATATATGGAGGGGAAAGAATATGAAGACTTTTTTTAGAAGTAGAAATGGAGGTGGATTCTACTGTAAGAAATCTTAATAAGAGCGTCATATAGGTAGTAGAGAAGAAAAAGAAAAAATAGGAGAATTAACTTGATCTAAAGTTGAAATTAAGTTGTTGGTACTAATTTTTAATTAGTAATAAATAAACATAATTTAATTATAATTTTTATAGCCAAATAAATTATTGTCAAAACAAATATTTATCATAAGTTGGCACTTGTCACCTTTTGGTGTATCAATGCCAACATATTATGCCTTTATAAAATGATAGATTTATAAGCATTAAAATATAAGTATTATGTGCATATGAAATTTACGATGAGACTAATTATAGTCAAGGCATTCCCTTTCGGGAGTATTACAACTAATTTTTTAAATCAACATGGTTCAATTTTAGTCATGCAATGCAAGAGGAGTATATTCATATGACACATTCATTTGCATTTTTTTAAATTTTCTATGAATATAACCACACCTTACCTAACTATTCAATGCAATCTACCATAACATATTGCCATGTGCTAGAGATAAACATATTCTGGCAACAATCCATTTATCGAACATTGATTTTATTCTTTCACACAACAATTATTATTCTCTATGTATAAACCTTTTCTCACATCTTTTCACTATTCCTTGTTAGGGGAGATTACCTTATTGACACCCATGTTCCAAAATGACTACTAAATCTACCACTATAGATGCCCCCAATTATTGCTCATACAAAGGGGGGGGGGTGGGGGTGGGGGTGTTGGAGGGGGGGCGTAGGGTGAACAGAACAAGCTACCTTGTACTATTGGCTTTTTTATTGATTGTAATAAACTTAATTATTATTCTATTGTTTTAATTGATTAATTATTATTTTAAAATTGTATAAGAAATTATTTTTTAACATAATTATGTAAATTACATGTTATTATAATTTTTTATTCAAAGGATTTTTTACGTTTAATATATTTTGTGTAATAAATTTCATTGAATGATAATATAAAATAAATACAATTAAATATTTTATTGTATAGAGGTTATACAATATTTTCAATTATGATACAATACACTTAAGCATTCAAGTAACTTGTATATTTTTATTTGATTTCTATCTCAAAGGTGAAATGAGTATTACAATTTATTTTAAATGAATTCTTGTATTTACTAGTATAATATAATTTAAATTTAAATTTTTAAAATGCTTTTAATATTGTATTTCAAATACATAGTTCTATATAATTTAATTTGGACTTTTGTTTTAAATTTAATAAAATTATATAAACATTTTAATAAAAAAGTAAATAATAATTATAGATACTGAAAGCCAATCTAATTTTTAATTTTTAATATGCTTATCAAGTTAATAAATTTATTATAGATTATTAGATATTTCAATAATTTTGTTAAATAGTAAATATGTAATAAACTTGATTATATATAATGGTTAGTATTATGGCTAGAGTTAGGTCTTTGATTATGGTTAGAGTGTAATTAGGATTATTATTTTTTAGTTTTTATGGTTACAATTATTGTTAGAAGCATGGTTACTATCAAAATTTACATCATTGTAACTATTATTATTAGAATTGTGGTCAAGGTTTGAGAGTACAATTGTTGTTAGGTTTAAGATTAATATTGTGGTTGTGATGATGGTTAGGATTAGAATTTTGATTAGGTTTAGAATTTTGGTTAGGTTTAGTGAAAGAGGTTAGTCTTACACTATGGGTAGGGTTATATATAGGTTTAGTGTTTGGATTATAATATTTTATAGAATTAGGGTTTAATGGTTTAGATAGAATTATGTTTATAGTTACATAAGGGTTATGGTTGGAAATAGGGTTTACTATAGTAATTATAATTAATGTAATGGGTTACACCATGGTTACTACTATAGTTATGAGAAAATATTTGATTAGGGTTAGAATTAAATTACAATTGAAGTAAGATTTAGGAATAGTTTAGATTATGGCTAGAGTTGGAGTATTTTAAACTATTAAAATGAGAATAGCAATTTAGGTTTGTATTGTGAATATATTTAGTGTTGTGTTTATAGTTTGAGTTATGAACTTGTGTAGGATTGGGATTATTTTAAGATTATGATTTAGAATTTCTCATAAGGTTTAAGTTAAAGGTTTATGACTATGGAGCATAATTACATTAACTGACCTTATTAATTACACAAATATATTCAAAATAATATACCACTACTTTCCCCTAATCCAACTTGGATATTCGACATGCCCATTCCACCCAAAGGATTGGTTGCTAGTATTGAATGCAAAAATTTATTATAAATATATCAATATAAATAGTTAAATTCAATTAAAGCCAATTTAGATTTTCTATCAATTATCTATTTTTGACTACCATAAGGGCATTGTAGGCCTTGACCAAAATTTCAATTTCCTATTATTTTGTTAAGGCATTACAAAATATACTTTGAGGTTTTATAAAGAGACTCTCTCACCAAAACATTAGCGCATGATTACTTATATTTTGATCTGTATCCTCTACATTGGTTTTAACTTCTCTAGTACATATGTTTTAACATTGTTCTACTCAATAATGAAACCTATAATTATGAGAGCTAATAGTATGTTCCAAATATATTTCCAAATTCGAAATTTCTTATTGGATGATACCCATGCATTGGAATTAATGATTTTTTATTTTTTTTATTGTCCACATTCTCATGGATGATTTTTATGAAAATTACTACAATAAACATCTTTTAGTGAATAGGCACAATATCACCTTGAAAGAATGTAAGCAGTTTGATCATCAAGCCATATTGCAAGATATAATTAGGTGGATAAATATCTACTTTTCATATTCTCATTACAAGACATTTTGATAACAAGTGCTATAGTAGTATAGTTGGATTTAGAAAGCTCTTTTTACTACATCCCAATGTGCTCTTCCTAGATTAGACATATAACGGGAAAGTACTCCCACTGCTTGCGCAATGCCTGGTCTTGTACAGATCATAACATACATCAAAAGTCCAACATCACTCTAATATGGTACTTGACTCATCTCTTCCATCTCCAAAGGGGATGTAGGACACTATGAGCTAGAAAGCTTTGTTCCCATAGTAATAGGAACACTCAATGTTCTTGAATCCTAGATATTAAACCTTTTCAAAATATTACCAACATACTTACTTTGTCCTAGAAAAAGCTTTCTATTTTGTCTATCTCTTATAATCTCTATTCATAGAATGTGCCTAGCTACACCAAGATCTTTCATTTCAAACTTTATCAACAGTTGAGATTTTAACTCTACAATCAAACCTTTTCCTTTGCCACTAAAAAACATGTCATTGACATACAGGGCAATAACTAGGAAACCGTGACTATTAGATTTGAAATATATATACAGTGATGAGATTTAGATCACACAAATCCCAAACTCAACACATATGTATCAAACTTCTGGTACCACATCCTAGGACTCTATTTTAAACCATACAAGTGTTTCATAAATTTATAGACCAAATGAATTTTACCTTTCACCACATAGTGCTCTAGCTGTGACATGTAAATTTCTTCCTCCAAATCTCCATGAAGGAAAGCAATTTTCACATCCATTTGCTTGATCTCTAGATCATGAGCTGCTACAATAGAAATAAAAAATCTAATGAATGTCTTTTTGCCTACTAGAGAAAAAATCTCACCATAATCTACTTCCTCAACTTGAGAGTAACCTTTTGCAACCAAACATGCTTTATACTTCTCAATGCTTCCATCTGAACCCATCTTTCTTTTGAACACCCATTTACAACCAACAGGCTTTTGTCCTTCAGAGAATGGTACAAGGTCCCATGTTCAATTCCTCTTAAGAACTACCATTTCTTCATACAAGGCTATTTTCTAGGACTCTAAATCATCCATACCAAGAGCATCTTGTATAGCTCTCGGCTCATCAATATTAGGATTAAATGGAAATATGCATCTCTAATTATTAGGAGAATACCCATACCTTTCAAGTGGTTTACTTTGTCAAGTAGATCTTTGAACAAGATCTAGTTTAGGTTTAGGAGGTTCAAGTTCATGATTAGGTTCTCCCTCTTCCTCTGATGATTTAGAACTTGTAAAGCTCTCTTCAACATCTCATCTTTCTAAGGGTGTTGATTGTACTTTCTCAAGTGTAGCAATAAGTTGAATCACATTTTTCTTTTCTTCAATTTGTTCTGGTTGCACTGTAATAGAAGAAGGCTTAGTTTCTCTAAAAATAACACTTTTTGAATAAAATACCTTTTGTGCAATAGGATCCCAAAGCTTGTATACTTTCACACCATAACTATATCTAATGAAGATACATTTGATAGCTTTGTTGTCCAATTTTATCTACTTCTCCATTGGCACATGAGCATATGTCTCACAACCAAACACTCTCAGATGTCTAAGTGAAGGCTTGTGGCCTGATGTAAGGTCCCTCCTTGCATGTACTTATTAGATATGTATCTCTCTATTAGAACTATTGTAGGAGATTAGAATGGATATGAAATAATATTTTTATGGTTTAGATGTCCTAATAAGAACTGAAATCCAAATATCTTCATGTTTTTATTCACGTAACTATCCAGATAAGTTTTGAATATATGTATGTGATTTTCTTGAGCTATTGATGTGTGCAATGAGTGTGCAGGATATTTTAGCCAAGAAACTTGACGAAGGAATGAAACTGATCCCTATGTGCCATTCATGGAAACCATGTTGTTTGTATCTTAATTATATTGTGAAGACGTATGAATGTATCTTTTCATGATCAGTAAATGATAATGTTTCGTAATTGTGTTCTTATAGTGTCACTTGACACTCGTGAATTTGCATATACATTCCAGCATGCTAGTTAGGGTTATCAATGTAACCTTTGGACCTAAGTCGGACTAAGTTCGTAACCTTTTTCACTAATTTGTTTCTTAATTGAGTTTAGTCACCCCTAATCTGGATTAGTGCTTAATCTGCATTTTGGAGTCGTTAGATGGTCCTAAATATTCCTAGAATTTTTTGGGTCCCAAATCAATTCCTTAGGCCTTAAATCATGAAATCTTTATACCCAAGGGGTATGGGTATGGCTTGGGGGCATTTTCCACCCCCTAAGCCCCTTTTGTTGACTTTTGAAGTCACTCAAAAAGTATATTTTTGCCGTTGTGCGAAAATTGAAAGTGGTTACCATGAGTTGAATAACCTCAACTCCACTTAGAGGTTAACTTTAGGTTTGGTTGAGTTAGAAACTTCTAGATTTTTAGATGGATGAGGAGGAGTTATTGCCCTTTTTGGTGGTTGAGTTTAGATCTTTTCAGAGGCCCTTTTTGGAGTAGTTTTGGTTGTTACCCTATCTCTACTTTTAGAGAGGAGTCTTGGAAGATTGAAGGCAAGGAAGGAAGGAAAGCTCTTCTCAATTTGATCATTTACCATAACCTCTTTGTGAAGGTAGGAGTTCTTCATCTCCTTGTTCTTTTTGTTCATGTTGCTCATGATGTTTCATGCTTGGTTTATGCTTATGTATTATGTTTTTCTTTTTGGTATGCTTGTATGTATGTTGGGTATGCTTGGGAAGGATTAAAACCATGTTTCTCAAATTCTTTCCTTTCATGTTTCTGTTTGAATTTTGAAGTTTTCTTATATGGGTGTTTTGGCATTACTCACCCTTGGAGAGGGAAGAAGTGGCCAATTTTGGGAAATGTCTTTTCAGTTGGACTCCAATAGTGTAGAGTCTCTTCTCAGGATGAGAAGAGGGAGAGAGGGTAGAGTGTTATGAGCCCCTACTTATCAACACAAACCATGTATGATTTTTTGACATGTAAGAATGGAAGAACGAAAGTTCTTGAATTATAGCCCCGATTGGGCACCTGGTTTGGTGTTGTGTCTGACATCTCTTGTTGGAAAAATCCACCTTTCCCTAGTTTTGATTCATTGTGAATCCTATTGTGAAAACCTAGTATGAATATGAATGTTTGATTTTTTCTCTTTGTTAAGCTTGTTTGTCACCTGGTCAGATTCTGTTCCCTCCATGATTTTAGTAATATATTGCAGAAAATGATATGGATATCTCGATTAGGGACATGAAGGAAATTTATTTGATTGTTGAAAATTTAGGATTGAAATTCTATGAAAATTGCATTTAATAACTTTAAAAAAAAAAAAAAAAAGTGACATATCACTTATATAATATATTTATTAATAAACTAGTTCAAAGGCTCATCAGAGAAAGAACTAGCACTCTGAATCATTGCCGAAGTACAAGAGTGTTAAAAGTTGATATGTCATACCAGGCATACCTAAAACAAAATACAATTTCTCTGCACTAAGAAAGAGTTCCCAAAATATGATATATATCAATACTCAACAATGATCAGGGTCTAATTATGCCAATGAACCTCTCCTTCTGAAAGATTTAACTAAAATCAAGAGAGCATTGAACCTCCTATCTAATTAGAGCATTTGTGAACCAAAAAATACCATCCAAATCAACTCCTAGGAGATGAACCATGAAGGCAAACTCTGTACTTTCTATTTTCAACAAAAAGAAGAATCCTCATGCTCAAAGAATGTGCAAACTAATAGTTGTGAGTCGATAAATTATAGTAATAGTTTCTATTAAGCTTCATTCATCTTCTTTGTGTCCCAAATATGGCACTCTGCTAAGCATGGGAATTTCAAAAAAATAACCTCTAAATGGCAAGATTCAAATATGGAGCCTTCACAACCAAGATTAGCTAGACAATCAGCTAGTTTATTGCCCTGCCTCAGAGTATGAGAGAAACAAGTAGCTTGAAAAGAATCAATCAAATCCCAGCATTGTTGAAGGATATAGGCTAGTTTCCAGGTATGAGAAGATCATGAGAGACAAGAGTTTATAATTACCTGAGAATCACCTTCAATATGGACGGTGGAAACATTACATCTCTTTGCCAAAATTAGACCTTCCAATAGGGCTTGAGCTTCTGCAAGGTTGCTAGTACCAACTGGTAAAACATCTGCTTTGATTGCAACTACTTCACCTTGCCAATTCTGAATACAAGAACCCAATCTTGACTTACCAGGGTTCTCATGAGAGCAACCATCAAAATTTAACTTTAGAAAATTTCTAGAGGGGGGAGACCATTTTGCATGGAGTTGATCAAATTCATGATTAGAAATCCAGTTTGCAGAGAAACCTGGAGGTAACTTTATTTTTTTCCACAGCTTTAGAAGAAGATAATCCCAAACAGATACTGAAATATTATTCATAGAA
Organism: Cupressus sempervirens; assembly: GCA_028749045.1. Classification (NCBI taxonomy): domain Eukaryota; kingdom Viridiplantae; phylum Streptophyta; class Pinopsida; order Cupressales; family Cupressaceae; genus Cupressus; species Cupressus sempervirens. Next base: position 253,260,071 of record CM053791.1, on the reverse strand, counting down.
TTGAATATATTTGCATTTACTCTTTCTAAAATTGCATTCTCAATCTCATCTAGAATAGATTCTAGGTTTGATTTTTCATTACGAAAAATGATCTTGTTACATTCCCACCAAATGGCCCACACAATAGTAGCTAGGATGCACTTCCAAATACTAGCAAATAGAGATCTTGAGAATAGAACTGGTTAAGATTGAAATAGGTCCCAAAGATTATTTGGCAGGGGTAAAGACATTTGAAGCTTGTTCAACACAAAAACCCAACACTGAAAAGCAAAGGGACACTGGAGAAGGAGATGATCTATAGATTCTAGCTCCTTGTTGCATAATTTGCAAAAAAAAGATTCAGCAGTACCTAGCCTAGACAATCATTCACTGGTGACTATTCTTTTTCTAAGGGCTACCCAAGAAAAACATCCAACCTTGGGCAACACAGTGGAGTTCCAACAAAAGGAAAAATCTCTACACTTCCTGCTTGAATTATATGTTTGTCGTAGACCATAATAACCTTCCTTGATTGAATAATCACCAGCTTTAGATGGGGTCCATATAACTATATCTTCCCTATTAGAAAGAAAAACAATTATTTCAGCAAGAGAGTCCCTCAAGGAAAGGAGACTTGGCTGACTAAGAAGATGTGTTGGAGGTTCTTTCTAGAGAACCCTTCTTGAATGAATTTCAATAGCCAAAACATAGTCCCAAAAAGAGGAGCCCCACTTAGCTTTTAAGACTTGGCGTGCTTCATCCAATTTTTCCTGTCTACAAAGAGGGGGAAATCCATTCCATGATTCTTCCCAAAACTTTACTTTCTCTCCACTATGAATTTTCCAAGTAACATAATTTCAAACAATATCCTTTGAAGACATCATAAAGTTCCATATGGCTGATCCTAAAGGAGGATTAGACATAGTAAAAATTCTGGAAGGACTTGGAGAATCTAAATATTTTTCTTGCATGATTGAACACCATTTTGCATGAGATTTTGTATACATTTGCCACACAAGCTTTCCCCCAAAAGCCTTATTTCTTGTAGCAATATCATGCAACCCCACACCCCTAGATGCCTTATCATGAGACATTTCAAGAAAAGAAACAAGAGGAAGCTTCTTTTTATCTAACAAATTTCCTTTCCATATAAAGTCTCTGATAATCTTTTGAATTTGCAATTATAAAAGAGGGAGCATTAAGAATTGACAAATAATAGTTTGGGATAGCTGTTAGGACAACTTTAACTAGCAAAATATGGCCTAACAAAGATAACCATCTAGTTTTCCAAGTAGAGATCCTAGCCCTAATTCTTTCAATGATAGGAAGCCAAAAAAATGTCTTGTTTCATCCCATAAAAAAATGAATTCCAAGATAAATTGATAGGAGATGATCCACCAGGAAACCCAAAGTTAAAGAAATCCTTTGAGCTACTGCATCATTAGTATTGAAAATGAAAATTTTGGATTTTTTGGCATTGATTCTCTGACTAGAAACTTCTGAATATAGGTCCAAGGCATATTTAATATGGTTAGCTTCCTTAACATTTGACATACCAAAAAGAAGAGTATCATCAGCAAATACGGAATGGTTAACTGTGATAGATGTACGAGGAATCAAAATTCCTTGCCATAAGCCCAATTGTGAAGATCTATTGATGAATTTGCTGAAAGCATCAACCATAAGAATAAATAAAATTGGAGATAGTGGATCACCCTGACGAATCGCTTGAGAAGAGGAGAAAAAACCAATTGACTCTCCATTAATAATGACTAAAAACCAAGCACCAGAAATACAATTTTTGATCCATCTGCACCACTTATCTGAGAAACCAAATTTGGAAATAAATTTAAAGAGGAATGACCATCTTACCCTATCATAAGACTTCATCATGTCAAGCTTGATCACAAAACTAGACAACTATTGAGAATTTATAGAATGAAGAGTCTCATGTGCAACAATAGTGCCTTGCCATGTTTCTCTTCCTAGCACGAAACCACCTTGATCTAAAGAAATGATATGAGGAATAAATTGCTAGAACCTCAGATATATAGCTTTAGTAATCAATTTATAAATCATGTTGCATAAAGAGATAGGCCTAAAGTTAGCAAAAGAGGCTGGTTGCTTAACTTTTGGAATAATAGCAATATTAGTTGAATTGAAGCTCTTGATCATCTTGGCATTCCTTCTCGACCCTTCAACCACTGCCAATAAATTAGAACCAATAAAATCCCAACATTTTTTATAAAAAAGAGCTATAAATCCATCAAGGCCTGGGGCTTCTTCAGGTGGGAATGAAGATACCACTTTTTTAATTTCTTCCAATGTGAAAGGGAAAAGTAACATTCTATTATGATCTGCTGTAACAAGAGGGGGAATACAACTAATAAAATCATTAATCAAATTGTCATCAATAGGATCCAAATTAGGGGGCGCCAAGAGATTTGAAAAAAAATGAACACCTTCCTCCTTAATACCATTTTCATCTTCTATAAGATGACCAGATTCTGAGTGCTTAATTAAAAAAATAGTGTTAACTGCCCTTTTAACTCTTGCAGTTTCATGAAAAAATTTTGTGTTCTTATTGCCATCTCTTAACCATAGTTCATGAGACCTTTGTCTCCAATAAATCTCCTCCCTATTGCAAAGCTCCTCCCATTCTTATTTCAAGGATTTTTTCTCATGATATAAATCTAGACAAAGACCTTTTTGAATGATGACTGAATTTACCTTCTCAAGTTTTTCTGAGACATCTTGTTTTTGCTTGAACACATTTTTAAAATCCTTCACATTCCACTCCTTGATCATCCCTTTCATGTAACGAAGCTTTTTAGAGAACTCAAGAATCTTTGGATCCCTAAAGGTTGGAGCATTTGTCCACCAATATTTTAAAAGCATAATAAAATTAGGACACCTGAACCACATGTGTTCAAACTTAAAAAAACTAGCCCAATTAAAACATTGCGATATGTTGTTCTTTGATATCAATAACTAGACTAGAAAATGATCTAATATAGAAAAAGGTAAGATTTCAAATTTAAAACTAAAAATCAATAGCTTCCATGATTGTGAAAACAAGAACCTATCCAGTCTCTCAGCAATTTCTAAAAAACCAATACATCAATTAGTCCATGTATATAATCCATTTTCAAGAAAAATGTCAATTAAGTTATTGTCTTCTACAAATGAAGAAAAATATTGGATAGTTCTAATGGGTGGACAAATTCCCCCTTTCCTTCTAGACATTGATAGTAATGCATTGAAATTCCCACCCAATAGAAAATTCAATTCTCTTTCTTGCTGGATAAGATTCGTCAGTACATCCCAAAGGTTCCTCTTATCATTTGTAGATGTGGGACCATATATGCTGAAGATAAGGAATTTCAAATCAAAGTGTTCAACTTTAAGCAACTGCCAATTGGAATCTTGCCCAATAAGAATACCATGAATACTTTTAGCATTCCATAAAATTGCTAAACCCCCAGAGGCTCCATGCCCCTCTGCATGAATTGAAAGCCAATTAGTCCATTTAGCCAATGTCTTATCAAAAACTTGTTCTGATAATTTAGTTTCTTGAAGAATAATAATATCTCCTCTTGTAGAATCTAGCAACTACTTGATCCTACCTCTTTTGTCAAAGGCATTGATACCTCTGACATTCCATGTAATGATTTTCATTGCTGACAAGGAGAACTCTCATTCTCCTTGTCAATCTTTTGACTGATGAAAACTTATCATCAAGAGTGGATTGAATACCAACATCCACTTCCAATAATGTCTTTGCAGATTTCAGCTTTCTACCTCTCTTTTTGGGAGTCTTCATCACTGTGGTGACAAAAGTAGGGGATTGATCTAATGAAAAATGAATTGAGAAGTCAAAGTACCCTCTATCTGTGTTATTGCCATTTTGTTGAGAACTTTTTGATTCTTGACCAATCAGATTCATCACATCTACATCATTTAATTCATTCAAAATGTGGCCTTCTTCAAATAGATTAGACATCCCCATTTGAGATTCTACTAGCTCATTGATCTGACAATAATCTAAAGGAAGCTCCAATTTATTTATAGCATTTAAGTGATGGGCTACTTCAAGATTAGTAGATGCTAACAATTTAGTTTGGATGAGAGCATTCATCTGACAATTGTCGAATGATTTTGGATATAAGGAATCAGTTTTTCCTTCCTGTTCCACATTCACTAGTTGAGTCCCATTTGGACAATTAGATTGATTAGTAGAAATTATATCATCTGCGTGAATATTTTCCATTATAGAAACTCCTTCCTCAATTGCAATTTCATGAATCAAATCAGCTGCAAAAGTTGTTGAGAGAGTTGTAGCCATTTTAAAAAGTTGATGCTGGGGGATCTTCTTACCTTTTAGATCATTGCTAATGTCTGAGCAATTCATAGGCCTGTTATGATAGGTGAGATCATGCACTATCATGTATAGTAGTAGATCAGGGATTTCATCAGGTTCTAAATTGTCTCAACCCATCAATAGTAATGTAGACTTAGAGTTCGTGCTCATATTTATATCATTCCTCCAATAATGCCAGAAGAAGTATAATAATGCTAGGACTTGAATTAAGAAATTAAAATCATTAGTGGGAACATAATCTTGTTGAAAAGGAACCACTCCCTGACTAAGAAGAACCTGATTGGAAGCCACTGGATTCTGTGAATATGCTTGGAAGAGTTTTGCATTGGCTCATGCACATTTTGAGGGATCTGTGGAGTGATCACAACATATGTCTACATTTTGAATTTGATCTTGCAAACAGTCTAATCTAAATTGACCCAAAATAGTTGAAAATGTGTCAATAATCTCTGGACTTTAAACCACAATGAGCTGATTCAAGGCACCCCACTTGGATCTGATCGTGACACCTGTTGGTTTGGGCTTAGACATGTTAAGTAGCAAAAAAACTCAAAAATATCTCTAAAGATTTTCATAGGGGATCAGATCATGCTTGATATAAATTCCAATCTAATTAGCTATAATTTCAATAATGTTGCGATCCCTATACTCCAATGGTAAAGCAGGTAGGAAAATCCAAAATGGCATGAATTGGGGTAGAGCATCATTAGGTTTGAAATTTGGTGTCCATGAAGTGGTGAATAAACCTTGCTTTTTACAAAACCAACACTTATACTTATGCATAGAATCCCTAGATGCCTTTGAATCAAATAAAACTATAAAGTAATTGCACTGTGAATCAATGAAAAAAACTTCCTTGACTCCTTGCCAGATAGATCTAGCCCAATCTAAAATAATGGATAATGGTAGTAGGTTAGGGCCAAACATATCTATTAATGTAGTGTCTTTAAGGACATCAATATGCACCTCAAGGTAATGATCAAGAAAGATTATAGATGGATATGAAGGCTTCATGGGGGAAGCATTGATATGATCTAATCTAGATTCCTTCTTTCTCCATTCAAATCTGTGATCCTTGCCCAAGCTACTATTTGAATAATATTGATCGTGCTCATGACTATGTCGATTTCCCTTAAAGGAAACAAAATTATCTATAACCTTAGATCTATGCCATGGCATCCTAGAAGAATCCAACCCTTGCTACTTTGTTGGATTGTGTACTTGCCTTTTCCTTCCAATGGGGATATTATTTGGAAAAGTTAGAAACTTAGGTCTTGTAATAGATTTGTTATTAGGAGATGAAATGAATGATGGCAGCCATTCTACATGAATTGATTTGGATGAATGACAATTAGGTTGCTCAGAAGCCAATGATTTGGATGAAGAACCTAAAGCTTGGGAATCTTTGCAAATTTCAATGATCTCTATCCTCTTAAATCGATTAAAATCTGCATTTGATAGAGGCTGCTAGTGGATCCTATCCGCTTGATGATTCATCCAAGCCCGTGTAAATCTACCTCCTCTATTTCCTCTACTAAACCCATTTCCTGCTCTGCTATGTAATCTTGCTCCTCGCATCTAGCTCCTCAGCTATCTGCATAAACCGTGTAACCCTAGATTTAAACTATTTAATAACTTTTTTGTAATGTCAATGACGTCGGGTTCTCTTCCTAGTTCTTTCCCAGCTGAGCCTTTGAATCAGGTGGTTTAATAGAAAAAGAGATTGCGTAATATTTGTGCATTGTAGAAATGGTGATGTTTCAAATATGCAATTTTCAAGTTCAATTATGGTAAGGAAGAACTCATGTTATTTTGAAGTTTTGAATTCAATTCATATATATATATATATATGGAGATAAAATAAATAAATCGTGCATTGTTGATAAACTAAATTTTTCAACCTCCCTTGTTAAACTAAGCAATTGGGAAAATCAAACTTGGAAAGAATATATGCATCCCTTGTTAAAACATAATTGTTAAATAAAAAAAGACACTTTAAATATATATATACTTTCAAAGAAAGGAGAGAGAAAGGAAACAAGAAAATTTCTCCAAACATCCACCTACAGGATGCTGGACTTTGTATGGGAAAAATAAATCATTCCCTTTTTGTGAACAAAGAATCTTATAAGATTCTCTAAATTTTCGTTTGAAAAATTATTAATATTATTATTTTAAATCAAAAGAAGAAGAAGAAGAAGCTATACATAAGTATCCAAATATATCCCAATTAATTTTCTAGGCCTATCTACTAAACTTTATGTCATAATTATCTCTACCCTATCTCAACTATAAAACTCATAAAACAAATCAAATTTCTCTTTGGAACAAGTGGTTAACTTGCCTTGGATTACATGGGCTCCTTGGCATGTTCTCATACTAATTACAAAGAAATTTATATTGGAGAGTGTGCAGATTTTTTTTGTAAAGTTTTAAACTTTTTCTTTTCAAACCTTTTTGATCCCCACTTGGTCTAGGTGTTCAACTTTTGGAGGAAATTTGGCTGCATTTTCCAAGCCTTGAAAAGAGTGGGCAGACTTGGGAAAGTGCACCAATAATTTGGGGAAAGGGAAAGGCTAATGACCAAGTGGCCTAGGGTGGTAGGATGTAATGGGTAGAGTGAAAAGGGTTAGGATATTTTAGTTGTGTTAGAAGTTAATGTGTAGGTTTGTATGTGTTTTATGTTTAGTTTTAAAATTTAGAAAGTTCAAATTTTTATTTAATTTAAATATAAGTTTCTTTAGTATTCTTATAATGATTAGATTAGTTTAAATTTAAGTATTTAATATGTTTTGGTTTAGTTTAGTTTTAGCATGTTGTTTTTAATGGTGTTTGTTAATATTAAAATTTGTTAAAATATAGTTAGTAACATCTTGTTTTTATACATTAATAAATATTAGTTTGTAATATATATTAGATTTTAAATTAATATTCATAAAAGTTTTACTAATATAAATTTAGTTTTATTGAATGAAGAAAGTCAATTATTATGTTTTAAATATAAGTCATCTTAGTATAAATCAGTTTAGATTTTATTTAATTTAATTTTAGCTATATTATTATTATCACCGTTATTATTATTATTTTTGAATAGATCATAAATTGAAATGGTATGTAGTTTTAGTTATGCTAGTTTCAATTTAAGTATTCAATGCACTTTTGTCTAGTTTAGATACACTTTTAATATTATAAATTAGTATGTATTAAAGTTGTTAGTATGATTAAAGTGTTAGGATTATAATTGGGAGTAGAACCTGATTAGGGTAGTGATGATATATTAATGTTAGTGAATCATAATGAACTAATATTCTTTTTAAATAATAGATAGTATTAATTGGGTGTAGGATATCGAAGTGTGTTTCAAGGTTAGAGGTCTTGTTTATGGTGGAATTAATAAAGTTTATATAATTTTATGCTAGGTGTTATTATAGAAAGTTAATTCTATGATTGCGTTTTGTAAATAATCAGATTTTATATTTACTTAAATTGTTATTAGAAGAATTCAAATATATTATTTATTAAAATTTTGATTAGTGAACGTTATAGTGGATAATAATAAATGTTTTAAATCTATTGGGTCGACGTCACATTTTGATATTAAGTTTGTTGAGAAGGTTATAAAGTTGATTTAGTATTTAGTAAAGTTCTATGTTTTAAGAAGGGTTAGTATCATTATTGGATAATATGTTGTCTAAGATAAGTTAGTTAGCATATTTAATCTATCTTAAAATTAATCACTCAGGGTTATTATATGTTAGTATTATCTTAACTTGAAATGTTTTATATTTGTAAAGGTTGTAAGATTAAGTTAGATTATTAGAAAAATTTAAATGTTGATCATACATCTAGATAGTTGTTTAGTATTGCGAGTTAAGATAATATGATTCATTTATTTTAGTTATAATAGATTAATTTTAAATTAAAGTAATAACGAAACAAATTTTGAAATCAATTTAATAACGAATACTCATATTTTATGATCTTTTCTATTCTCATTGATTATAAACTTAAATGGGAATGATAGGACATTGTTAGAAGGTCACATAGTTGTTTCTCATTATACTTAAACTTAAACATGTGCAATTAAATGTATCAAACTTAGTAGTGCAGTTATCTTTAAAAGTGGATTTAATTATTATTGTTTAAAAAAAAAATTGCATGTGTTTTGCCCTTTGTATTTTGGGAATGACACTTGACAATGCTTCTATTAGCATCTTATCAACAAGAGCTGATGTAGGAGACCTATTTATTAGGTAGCAAGTAGTGGCTATAGCTTCAGCCTAGAACTTTTGTTCTAGTCCAGCACCACTCAGCATACTCCTAGCCTCCTCCATTAGGGTCCTGTTCATTCTTTCTACAACTCCATTCTGCTACAGAGAATAGAGAGTTGTCTTCTCTCTTTTAATACCACAATATTTACAAAATTTGTCAAAATCATTAGAGCAAAATTCACCACCATTATCAGTTCTCAAAATTTTTATTTTCTTTCTTGTTTGTAATTCAACCATTGCTTGAAATTCTTTGAAATGACTGAAAATTTTAGCTTTACTCCTAAAGAAATAAACCCATTTTCTTCTACTATAATCATCAATGAAAGAAACATAATAAACTGATCAACCAATAGAAGGAACATCAACTAGACCAAATACATTTGAATGGATTAGATACAAAACACATGAAGACTTATGAGAACTCGAGTAAAATTAAAAGTGGTTTTGTTTACCATAGATACAATGCTCACAAAAATCAAATTCAAGATTGCAGTCATTTAACCGATCAACAATGTTCTTATTTTTCAAGCTACGTAGACCCTTCTCACCTATGTGGTTGAGTCTCTGGTGCCATAACATGGTCTTCTCTGCAGTCAACTTTGATTTGGAAGACAAAGAACCCTTGGGTACCCAAAAACCATGACCATTTGTTGAAAGAGAAATCTTGTCCTTCTCCAACTTAGTAGTCTTTTTTACAATCTTATCAAAAGTACTATTGTACTCGATTGTGCATGCATCAAGCTAGTACAATGTACCCAATATGTTTCCTCTTGCTATTACCATAACACCTCTCACCATTTTTACACCTACTTCAAAAAATTGTACATGCCCACCCGCATCTATTAGCTTGCTAACAAACAACAAATTCCTTGCTAGTCCAAGCATATGCAAGATGCCATCAAATCTTCTAATTCTACCATAAGAAAATTTCACATGAATACTTCCATGACCAATAATCAAGTACTAAGTTATCACCCAAATACACCTTACCACCATCAAAATTTTAATACCTACTAAACCAATTTCTATTAGGAGTCATGTAAAATGATGCACCTGAGTTTATTAGCCATGCATTTTCACCTACATGAGTGGACAAGGCTATGATGAAAGCAACTCCATCTTCCTTATTGGAATCAAAATTAGAATCTTTCTTCTTCTTCTTTTTCTTTTTCTTCTCCTCTTTGCAATCCTTTTGGAAGTGTCCAGGTTTACCACGATTCCAATAGATTCTCTTGGACTTACGAGGAGATTTTGATCTTCCCCTATTTTTGGACTTAGAATGGCCATGCCACTCTTTGTTCTTTCCTCTTTCTTTTGTTCTTTCATGAACACTCAAAGCCTCTTTGGCATTTAGAGAGACCTTCTTTGTTAACTCCTCAAAAAGTACAGAACCAACAACATCCTCCATCTTCAAGACAACTGAAGTGCTCCCTATAGCCATCACAAGACTATCCAATGAGTCTAACATAAAACATAACAAGATTTGACACATTTCTTCTTCATCCATTGGCACCCCTACTTAGGTCAACTGAGTCACCAACATATTAATGTTTTCTAGATGCTAAAAAATTTGTCCACCTTCTTCCATTCTAAAGGAATACAACTTCTTCCTCAAGAAAATCTTGTTCACAAGTAATTTCGCTTGATAGATCTCACTTAGCTTTTTCCAAAGCTTCTTCATGGTATGTTCTTCATGGACATTAATCAGAATCGATTGTACAAGATAGAATCTAATGAGACCTTTAGCTTTTTTATCTGTCACATCATATTGTACAGCTAAAGATGGATCTATGGTCCTCGATTTTTTCTCATCAATTGCATCCCATAGATCTTCCATTTTTTGTCTCAAAGTTTGTGCCAAAAAAATTTTCAACATCAATTCTCCCTGACATGCTTTCCATCTTTTCAATCCTGCAAAATAGAAATGAAATACTTTGCACAAGCTCCCACTCAAACCTTGATTAGCTCAAAAAGCCCTATACCCAACAAATAGAACCAAAGCTAGCTAGGCTCTGATACTACTTTTAAGGAAGCAAAGGTGCATGAAATTGCTTCCTACACTAATCATTAAAGGATGATTAAGTGCACTCAACTAACTATTGCAGAGATCTAGAGAAATGCATAATAATATTATCAATGTAGTGCCTGCCCCTGGTTCGCATTTTGTTATTATTGCTAAACTCTTTTAGAGCTAGTTTTATGTTGTTGGTTAGCAGCATTCTTTTAAGATTATCAGATATTGTGCTATGGATTCAGTTGATATGTGATGAGATTACTTAGACTCCACATTTCATGTATGTATGATGATTATTTTCAGTATTTGCAATTATTAATGATGATTAGTAAGATGATTTATTATCATATGTGTTTTCTTATGGATACTTACCCCATACTTGCATGTGTATGGTGTACGTATTTTCTTTGTGTGTTTGCTTTTGTATGGTGTGTCTGATGTGGTTAAGAAAGGGAGTCGTAGTCACCTACTAGTCGGGATCTACACGATGTCCAAATCCCAACCCTTTAAGCCATTTGTTCTAATTGAAAAAATTAGGACAAGTATCTAAGTTGAGTACCCTCCGAATGTGTCAGATGATGTAATTCATGATATAAACCCCTTGGTTTGATTTGTATGTATTTTGACTATGATGAGTTTTTCGTATTTTTACCTTTGCGAGTCTTTGGAGTATTTTCTATTAATTAAGCCTAATTAAAAGATTTAATTAATGGTTTAGTTAAATAAAAAATTAATATGATATTTTAATATTTATTTTATTTAACTAATTAGAAAATTAATTAAATAAAATAATTAAATTTGAAAATAAAATAATTAAATTGGAAGATATAAGTTATAATATTAAATTTAGAATGTGACAATATTTATTTTAATAATAATATATTTGGAGCTCATTTTTAAATAAATGACTAAATAATATTACTATTAAAGCTAATAAATATTTTAGCAATAAAGTTTTGGAAAATGAAATTTAAAAGTGGAGATATTGAAGTTAGTGCATGAGACTTAATAAATAAATAAATAAAATTGGAAAGAGTAAAGTAAATTGGAGTTATAAGCTTGCATGTGAATTAACATGTGTCAACAACACGGGGGGTTAGTGCATCAATTAAGCACAAGGTTTCTACAACTCTATGACTCATCAAAAAGGTTCGAGAAGACCCATGCTTAGTTGGTGACACCTTCCAGCTGTTTCAAGAAGCATTCTAAAGGTTTCTTGAGAGATCTTTATATTCAGGCATTCATAGAAGTTTAAATGAAAAGCTTAATGGGAGCTACAAGAAAAAAAAAATAGAAGCTTCAAAGCTTACATGCATGAGACAAGATTCATATGCTCATATATTTTCTACTTGCTTCTATGCTCCTTCTAGCACTTCTAATCACTTGGAGGATTCGATCGGCTTGGATTCTTGGAAGAATTGCAAATGATGGAGAAGGAAGAGATTTTCTATGGATTTCTGAGGCATGAAAAATTAGCATCAGTGTCCAAGTGCACTCATGATATTCTCATATTCTCTTTGCATTCTTTCTCTTCCTATCTTCATCATATCTGTTTTATGTGTTTGAATACTCTCTGTATTTGAAATTAGAATCTAGATATTTTATTTGGATGAGAAGAAAACAATAGAAAAACCCTAGTTCCAAATGAGAAAGAAATTAGATTAGATGTAAATTTGATGGTGAAAATTCGAATGATTAGATGTAATCTTTCTATCAATTATATTTTTAGATGCATATGAATAAATCCTTTTATGGTTAAATTTAGAGAACAATTATTCTAACAAGAAATTCTTAATTCATCACAAATTGTCCTGTCGCTACCACTTGAATAGATCCGAACTCAGTCATTCATAACTTTTTATCGTGATCGAATTTATTCAATCGCTCCTGTCAGAAGTGGCGCAACTTGGCCCTCTCCAAGATATTTAAATTTCAGCCCGATCCAGTAGTTCATTAGTGAGATATGGCTATTGTATTGAGACTGTTTTATTGAAGGACGGATATTTCTCCATTTTCCATAACCAAGAGTTCTTTATGCTTAAACTTCAAAAAAATAATATATATCAAAGTAATATAATTAGAATTTAATAATTATTTAATTAGTCTAAAGACTAATAAGAATGTTCTAAATGAATTAATGAAGATTTTTAATGGAAAGTTTGTAGATAGAGCTGATGGATAGAGATATTGAATTCAATAGAGAATGGATGACTTTTAATATTAATTATTTAATGTATACTATTTAATATATAGTTAAGAGGTGGTAATTTTTAAAAGTGTTTAATGGTGATTATTAAGAGACTCAAATTTTAATGATATTGTATTTAGATTTAAATAAAAATTATTATGTTGACAAGGAGTCATATTTACATTATAACATTGTTATAACATAGCTACGATTTGAATTATTATATTGGTTATAAATTATCGATATGTCTTAAAGGTTAGTTAAATATTAATTAATGGGGCTTATGGAAATATAGTTTGATAAGTTTATTATTTATTAATGTTTGTTGGGTCTAACAAACTATTAATAAATAATGATTTAAATAGTTATCAACAAATTTGATTAGAGATAATCTAGTGGAGATTATTTAATGATTAAAATTTTGTAAAAAGATATTAGTTTTTGGGATTTGAAGTATAATTGATCAATTGATATTCATTGAGCTGATACCATAACCATGATATTAATAATTAAGTTGTCTGATACAGAGTTATTTGAGAAGAATAACGAATGTGGTCATTATAGATAAGATTCTCAACATAGCTTGTTATTAAATATTAACAAATTATTATTATTGAACTATGAATATGAATATTTATGCATTAGATTATAGTTGACCTTAATCTTACAAAATTCTAGTTAGTTATTAGTCAACTGATATTAATTGGAACAATACAATGATTATGCAACTATTAATTAAATCAATTAACTAGAGTTAATTAGATTTAATTAGTAATTAAATTATGTAATAGATATTTAATTGATATAATTCTTAAACAAGATTGTTAAAATATTGGTATCAAAAGTTGGTAAGTCTTATGACTTGAATTATGATTTTAGATATTTTAATGGTGAAGATTTAGTAACATATAATTAAATATTAGGTCATGGAATTGTGTACCTAAGTTAATTGGTGGATTTAATTGATCATTTTAATAAAGTTATAATCTTCTTATTCGAAGATTAGTAATTGGCTCTCTTATAATTTAGATGATTAATAATTTTTGATTTATGTTAAAAGTTGAAGTAACATTAAGAAGAGTCATTCAATTTGTAACATTGAGTGAATGATTTTACTAAGTGTCAAATGATTTAATATTTACCCTTAATCTATTCTTAGAATATTATTTTAAATAATAGAAGGATAATACTATTGGAGAACAAATGGGTTGACTTGTAGGTCAAATGATAAAATTTAAGACACTTGAAAATATACTTGAAAATGGAAACTGAAACCCCTACACTTGAAAATGGAAACTGAAACCCCTACACTTGAAAATAGAAAATGAAACCCCTACACATTATTCAACTATGTGAATTTAGTAACTCAAAACATGTGTTTGCATCGTGTATTCTATATGCTTCTTATTTTGGATTTTGGGTTGACTAGTGTTGACCAGTCCTAGATTGGTATCAGAGGCTCGAGAGTTATGAGATGTGTTGGCATGTTGATCTTATTTGGTCTCGATCTTTATAAGCCCAACCATGGTTATGTGATCATATGCTCTATGAAATATTTGTATTTGTTCATCAATCTTCATGTGTGAAGCTGAGATGTACATGTATGAGACACTTGACTTAACCATTTTTGAGTCATTGATCAGTTATCCTTGGATTATTTTCTAGTCGTCATGATGGGACTGAAATGTAGATTTATTTCTTGATGATTTCATGTTGTGACATGTTTGACTCAACTATTTTGGAGTCTTCAATCAGTATGATTTTGAGATATTCTTGGTTGCTTGTTGAGAACCAATGGATATTGTGATTTATTTTGAGATATATTTTGGTTATTGAGAACCAATGGATACTTATAATTATCAGTGATTCTTTCAGTTTCCAATAGAGAACTGTTATGGTCATGATTTTCTAAGAATGCTTCTTAAAGATACTCATGGAGATTTGATGATTCTTATCTTGGAGATTCGATGATTTTTATTATCAATATTTGATACTTATATTATGAATATTTGATGATTCTTTTTATGGATTATCTTTTGGAGTTTCTTTATAGTCGCTTGTATAGGACTGTGGTAATTTTATGATTCCGAGAGCTTAGGGTAGGTTATCTACTTGTAGTGTCGGGAAGTGGCTTGCAATGAGGGTCGGGGCCCTAGGTGGCTGCCAAGGTAACTCATTGTAAGTTTTGGTTAATAAGTGATAACATTTACACACTAAATGGAGATTAAATGAACCTAAAAAGATAATTGTTGATGTTCTTGCCCATGCCTTGAGCGCTTGTACAGGCTAGGATGGGAGTAGTGACAATGCATGGTTGCGACCTTGCATTCTGTAGTATGCCTCATCAGTATGAGAGGATACTAGTGGCCGCATGTGATCAGTATGGACCTGTGGAGTTTAGCTTACTGCCAGGGTAACTTGTACGTGATAAATGTGATGACACTTTCTCGCTTGCATAGTAGGTTTCTTACATGTCATTGTTGTGCCTCTGAAAATTAGATGTCAATTTTGTGTGTGATTGAAACCTTTGAGTTAGTATACTTTTAGGATTCTTGGACTATAGAGATTTGTGTTATGTGTTATGGATAGCTTGTTTGGGACTTGAGATTATCTCCTTAGCACGATGGGAGTGGACCACTTAGGTACCATGCAGTCGGATGGTAGTTTATTTTCCACTCTTATCATTTGAGATTCATTGAGACATCGTGGCTGATGTGTCTTTTGTGATGGTGGATATGTATCCTTTCATTGATGATTAGCATATGTTAGATGGTGTTATCTTATGCTTATATTTGCATATTAGATTACTTTCTACATATGATGTTGTATATGTTAGGAGTGACATTCTTACTATGTTAATACCAATGATCTCTTCGGTGATTTGGGATGTTACGCACAGAGGGATGGCTAGGGCCCACGATGGTCTAATGATGGTATTAACGATTGGGAGGAACTGTGCACATAGTTTATTTTGTTTGATCTTAATGATAGATGTATATGTCTTCTATGATGATGTATCATATGATTATCTCTACTTTGATGTATCATGGATTGGAATAGGATGACGTACCTTATTTCATATATGTATATTCTTTTAAGCCTTCATACCCTGTGACATGTACAGTGGATGGTTGAGCAATATGAAATGTAATGTATGAACATTGGACTTATCATTATTATTCATATGAATGTTGTACTAAATGGATTCATGTATGTTAGTTATTTTAGATGTAACTCAACGTTAAGAGATTCTTAAAGAATGAAATCGGTTGTGTATGTTATGTTTACTTTTAGATGGACATTGTTATTGCTTCCGTTATTATGTACAAGTTATATGTGGTATTTACTTTCATGTTATAAAAAAAAAAATTGTTTGGTAAACTTAGTGAAATTCTTTGGATCCCTTGGCGGGGCATTACATTTGGTATCAGAGACCGAGTTTCAACATTGGGAGCTCTGGGTATATTGAAATGTCACTAGTTGTTAACTAGTTAAACAAAATAAAAACTTTGAACTATCATATGTATCTCTTTCAAACTGAAAACTTGAAAACTAGTTGAACTGAAACAGAACTTAAAATTGTTACTTGTATATTTTTCATACTTCAACACTTAGCTTTCAAAATTAAAAATTCTACTGAAAACTTAAACGAAAGCAAAACTGAAAATTGAAAACTTATTCTAGTTGCAAAACATGTATCTTTTATCTAAGTTTCAAGATAGTACAGTTTTGTTTATCTTTGCAAGCATTAAGTTGCTCTTGTTTAGAATGTATTAAGGAATATATTTCAGTAGTTGTTAAAGGAATGATGTTGGATCAATATGGTTTTCGCTTTACTATTAAACCAGAATCATATGGCTCTAAGTGTGTTGTAAAATTTTCATTGGAATCATATTTCTCTATAGGGAGGAAAAGGGTTCAATGGAACCCGCATAGTGAGTATCTTAGCTTTTCATTCTTGTAGGCTTCCAAGAGTAAACCTAATTCTAGAGGGGGTGGATGTAGTGCCTACCCCTGGTTCGCATTTTGTTATCATTGCTGAACTCTTTTAGAGCTAGTTTTATGTTGTTGGTTAGCAGCATTCTTTTGAGATTATCAGATATTGTGCTATGGATTCAGTTGATATGTGATGAGATTACTTAGACTCTACATTTCATGTATGTATAATGATTATTTTTAGTGTTTGCAGTTATTAATGATGATTAGTAAGATGATTTATTATCATATGTGTTTTTTTATGGATACCTACGCCATACTTGTATGTGTATGGTGTGCGTGTTTACTTCGTGTGTTTGCTTTTGTATGGTGTGTCTGATGTGGTTAAGGAAGGGAGTCATAGTCACCTGCTAATCCGGATCTACATGATGCACCACTTCCTGCCATTGCCTGTTTAGTTTAGTATATATTGTGCTTGTACATGCATAATTTTTATGCAGGTTGCAGGTACCAGATATCGACTTCCCTAAATTGTCAGGATGAGCGTACCCTATCACATTATCTCAATGATAAAAGAGGGGAAATAAATTCTCAAGTCCAAATCCCAACCCTTTAAGCCATTTGTTCTAATTGAAAAAATTAGGGCAAGTATCTAAGTTGAGTACCCTCCGAATGCGTCAGATGATGTAATTCGTGATATAAACCCCTTGGTTTGATTTGTATGTATTTTGGCTATGATGAGTTTTTCGTATTTTTACCTTTGCGAGTCTTTGGAGTATTTTTTATTAATTAAGCCTAATTAAAAGATTTAATTAATGGTTTAATTAAATAAAAAAATAATATGATATTATAATATTTATTTTATTTAATTAATTAAAAAATTAATTAAATAAAATAATTAAATTTGAAAATAAAATAATTAAATTGGAAGATAAAAGTTATAATATTAAATTTGGAATGTGACAATATTTATTTTAATAATAATATATTTGGAGCTCATTTTTAAATAAATGACTAAATAATATTACTATTAAAATTAATAAATATTTTAGCAATAAAGTTTTGGTAAATGAAATTTAAAAGTGGAGATATTAAAGTTAGTGCATGAGACTTAATAAATAAATAAATTAAATTGGAAAGAGTACAATAAATTGGAGTTATAAGCTTGCATGAGAATTAACATGTGTCAACAACACGGGGGTTAGTGCATCAATTAAGCACAAGGTGTCTACAACTCTATGACTCATCAAAAAGGTTGGAAAAGACCTATACTTAGTTGGTGATACCTTCTAGCTGTTTCAAAAAGCATTCTAAAGGTTTCTTGAGAGATTTTTATATTCAGGCATTCATAGAAGTTTAAATGAAAAGCTTAATGGGAGCTATAAGAAAAAAAATAGAAGCTTCAAAGCTTACATGCATGAGAGAAGATTCATATGCTCATATATTTTTTACTTGTTTCTATGCTCCTTCTAGCACTTCTAATCACTTGGAGGATTCGATCGGCTTGGATTCTTGGAAGAATTGCGAATGATGGAGAAGGAAGAGATTTTCTATAGACTTCTGAGGCATGGCAATTTAGCATCAGTGTCTCGGTGCACTCGTGATATTCTTATATTCTCTTTACATTCTTTCTCTTCCTGTCTTCATCATATATGTTTTATGTGTCTGAATACTCTCTGTATTTGAAATTGGAATCTAGATATTTTATTTGGATGAGAAGAAAACAATAAAAAAAATTTAATTCCAAATGAGAAAGAAATTAAATTTTAATCGAGTTTGGGTTCGAATTTATATTAAATTAGAAAGACAAGATTTGGAATTAAAATAAAAATTTTATGGTGAAAATTCGAATGATTAGATGTAATCTTTTTATCAATTATATTTTTAGTTGCATATGAATAAACCGTTTTATGGTTAAATTTAGAGAACAATTATTTTAACAGGAAATTCTTAATTCATCACAAATTGTCCTGTTGCTGCCCCTTGGATAGACCCGAACTCAGTCATTCATAACTTTTTATCGTGATTGAATTTATTCGATCGCTCCGGTCAGAAGTGGTGCAACTTGGCCCTCTCCAACATATTTAAATTTCAGCTTGATCCAACGGTTCATTAGGGAGATGTGGCCGTCGTACTGGGACTATTTTATTCAAAGACAGATATTTCTCCATTTTTTATAACCAAGAGTTCTTTATGCTTAAACTTTACAAAAATAATATATATCAAAGTAATATAATTAGAATTTAATAATTATTTAATTAGTCTAAAGACTAATAAGAATGTTCTAAATGAATTAATAAAGATTTTTAATGAAAAGTTTGTGGATAGAGCTGATGGATAGAGATATTGAATTCAATAGAAAATGGATGAATTTTAATATTAATTATTTAATGTATACTATTTAATATATAGTTAAGAGGTGGTAATTTATAAAAGTGTTTAATGGTGATTATTAAGAGACTCAAATTTTAATGATATTGGATTTAAATTTAAATAAGAATTATTATATTGACAAGGAGTCATAGTTGCACTATAACATTGTTATAACATAGCTACGATTTGAATTATTATATTGGTTATAAATTATTGATATGCTTTAAAGCTTAGTTAAATATTAATTAATGGAGCTTATGAAAATATAGTTTGATGAGTTTATTATTTATTAATGTTTGTTGGGTCTAACAAACTATTAATAAATAATGGTTTAAATAGTTATCAACAAATTTGATTAGAGATAATCTAATGAAGATTATTTAATGATTAAAGTTTTGTAAAAAGATATTAATTTTTGGAATTTGAAGTATAATTGATCAATTAATATTCATTGAGCTGATATCATAACCATGATATTAATAATTAAGTTGTGTGATAGAGAGTTATTTGAAAAGAATGACGAATGTGGTTATTATAGATAAAATTCTTAACATAGCTTGTTATTAAATATGAACGAGTTATTATTATTGAACAATGAATATGAATATTTGTGTACTAGATTATAGTTGACCTTAATCTTACAGAATTCTAGTTAGTTATTAGTCAACTGATATTAATTGGAACAATGCTATGGTTATGCAACTATTAATTAAATCAATTAACTAGAGTTAATTAGATTTAATTAATAATTAAATTATGTAATAGATATTTAATTGATATAATTCTTAAACAAGATTGTTAAAATATTGGTATCAAAAGTTGGTAAGTCTTATGACTTGAATTATGATTTTAGATATTTTAATGGTGAAGATTTAGTAACATATAATTAAATATTAGGTCATAGAATTGTGTACCTAAGTTAATTGGTGGATTTAATTGATCATTTTAATAAAGTTATAATCTTCTTATTCGAAGATTAGTAATTGGCTCTCTTATAATTTAGATGATTAATGATCCTTGATTTATGTTAAAAGTTGAAGTAACATTAAGAAGAGTCACTCAATTTGTAACATTGAGTGAATGATTTTACTAAGTGTCAAATGATTTAATATTTACCCTTAAGCTATTCTTAGAATATTATTTTAAATAATAGAAGGATAATACTATCGGAGAACAAATGGGTTGACTTGTAGGTCAAATGATAAAATTTAAGACATTTGAAAATATACTTGAAAATGGAAACTGAAACCCCTACACTTGAAAATGAAAACAAAAACTTCTACAGTTGAATATAGAAAATGAAACCCCTACACATTATTCAACTATGTGAATTTAGTAAATCAAAACATGTGTTTGCTCGTGTATTCTATATGCTTCTTATTTTGAGTTTTGGGTTGACTAGTGTTGACCAGTCCTAGGTTGTTACCAGAGGCTCGGGGGTTATGAGATGTGTTGGCATATTGATCTTATTTGGTCTCGATCGTTATAAGCCCAACCATGGTTATGTGATCGTATGCTCTATGAAATGTTTGTATTTGTTCATCAGTCTTCATGTGTGAAGCTGAGATGTACGTGTATGAGACACTTGACTTAAGCATTTTTGAGTCATCGATCAGTTATCATTGAATTATTTTCTAGTCGCCATGATTGGACTGAAATGTAGATTTATTTTTTGATGATGTCATGTTGTGACATGTTTGACTCAACCATTTTGGAGTCTTCGATCAATGTGATTTTGAGATATTCTTAGTTGCTTGTTGAGAACCAATGGATATTGTGATTTATTTTGAGATATATTTTGGTTATTGAGAACCAATGGATACTTATGATTATCAGTGATGCCTTCAATTGCCAATAGAGAACAATTGTGGTCATGATTTTCTATGGATGCTTCTTCCAGATGCTCATGGAGATTTGATGATTCTTATCTTGGAGATTTGATGATTTTTATTATGAATATTTGATGCTTATATTGTGAATATTTGATGATTCTTTTTATGGATTATCTTTTGGATTTTTTTTACAGTCGCTTGTACAGGACTGTGGTGATTTTATGATTTCATGAGCTTAGGGTAGGTTATCTACTTGTAGTGTCATGAAGTGGCTTGCAATGGAGGCCGGGGCCCTGAGTGGCTGCCAAGGTAACTCATTGTAAGTTTGGTTAATAAGTGATGACATTTACACACTAAATGGGGATTAAATGAACCTAAAAAGATAATTGTTGATGATCTCGCCCATGCCTTGAGCGCTTGTACAGGCTAGGATGGGAGTAGTGAGAACGCATGGTTGCGACCTTGCATTCTGTAATATGCCTCGTCAGTATGAGAGGATACTAGCGGCCGCATGAGATCAGTATGGACCCGTGGAGTTTAGCTAACTGTTAGGGTAACTTGTACGTGATAAATGCGATGACACTTTTTCGCTTGCATAGTAGGTTTCTTACATGTCATTGTTGTGCCTCTGGGAATTAGATGTCGATTTTGTGTGTGATAGGAACCTTTGAGTTAGTATACTTTTAGGATTCCTAGACTATAGAGATTTGTGCAATGTGTTATGTATAGTCTCTTTGGGACTTGAGATTATCTCCTTAGCATGGTGGGAGTGGACCACTTAGGTACCACGCGGTAGGGTGGTAGTGTATTTTCCACTCTTATCATTTGAAATTCATTGAGACGTCATGGCTGATGCGTCCTTCGTGATGGTGGATATGTATCCTTTCATTGATGATTAGCATATGTTAGATGGTGTTATCTTATGCTTATATTTGCATGTTATATTACTTTCTACATATGATATTTTATATGTTAGGAGTGACATTCTTACTATGTTAATATCGATGATCTCTTTGGTGATTTGAGATGTTACGCATGGAGGGATGGCTAGGGCCCACGATGGTCTAATGATGCTATTAACAGTTGGGAGGAACCGTGCACTTAGTTTATTTTGTTTGATCTTTACGATGGATGTATATGTCTTCTATGATGATGTATCTTGTGATTATCTCTACTTTGATGTATCATGGATTGGAATAAGATGATGTACTTTATTTCACATATGTATATTCTTTTAAGCCTTCATACCCTGTGACATGTACAATGGATGGTTGAGCAATCTGAAATGTAATGTATGAACATTG